>PRKT01000798.1:69456-158203 GCA_003671525.1 Saccostrea glomerata
GAGGGGGGGGGGGGTTACATATTGGTACATATTGTAATAAAACATGCAAAACGCTCTTCAAAATAAATTAAACAGATCAGATTTCTATAAGAACAATTTTTTTTTTCAAATAAATACTGTGTACTGGCTTTAATTTTTTTTTTTAATGTAGACCTAATATAATGATTTAAGTTAATTATAATATCACACACAATAAACAAATTTGATTCTGTGGCACATGAATGATCAAAATAAAATTGAACGTGAATTATATTTCTTGACATATAATGTGAATTATTAATACGTCAAAGCATAGAAAAAGGGAAAGCAGTTTTAGTTTTCTTTATTCTTTTAGCCAAAGGCTTATAAAATTTATACAGAATATAAAGCGTACAGACTAAATCATTATATGCAAAAATACATAAAGGATATATCAATAGTAATTACAAATTAGATTTTGGTAGAGCAGTAGCTTTATAAATAAACTCATAATGGTAATTCCATTTTCTATAATAAGAACATCATTTTATTCTTCTTGTCTAAATAAAATGTTTCCAGATTCATGAGAAGGTATTTGAGAAAGGTCCCAATGTCCCCATTCCTGTGAATGATATAGATTTCACGTTTATTTCCCTTTCAATTTTGGGCGCTTAGGGTTTTTCTTTAATTTCTTGTCAAAAGTAAAATTATTATTTCATTTTTTAAATCAAATTCCGACATCCCCGCCTGAAAAAAATCCTTGATCTGTATCACGAGCTAATATGTGGTACAGCTGGTCTATGACAAGTGACCGAAAGACAACTCACCGAACGACAACTCGCCGACATTTTTTTTCATCGACATAAAAGTCGCTGATACGACAACTTAAAAATGTAAATGCCAAAATGTAAATCAAAACAGGGGACGACCCTTCTCCGCGTGTGTGTTAAAGATAGCAAGGAAGCACTTACAAAAATTTGTATTTTGGTTCAATGCTTTTAGGTCACGAACTAAATAATTACCGTATATCAAATTACAGCTTACTCCACTTATATTGAAATCGCTTATTTTGAAATTCCGCTTATTTTGAAATGAAAAAAAATCCCCCGTTTTCTCTCTTATATTATTTGCATTAGAGTAACGGTTATATTGAAATCTGCTACATTGAAATATCGCTTATATCGAAGCCACTGTTCGGTCCTCACAGGTGATAATGAGTTGTTTTCATAACGGTTATATTGAAGTACTCCCTGGCTGCTGTCGATACGGTTAATGAAAGTAATGTTGCCTGACTGACCAGTTGATATACAAAGTTGTAAATAATTAAGTTTTCACCTTGTGTGTTTAATACTGCATGTTTTTACGAAATAAAATTATTCACTGTTAAACTCTTTCTTTCCATATAAATAATACAGACGTATTTAGGCTAAAAGAAATATTTAATAGCAATCCTTACAGATCTCGAAAAAAACATACACTTTGAAATGGTAATTGATCAGCTTAAATTCGAAATAGCTAAGGGATTAACATGATTAACCTGAGAATACTTACGATGAAATACAAGGAGTGTATAGCGGTACTCAACCGTTTAAGTTAAGTAATTTTTCTTCAAAACGGAAATGCGACCGCGAAATAATAACTTATGAGGTTGAAGATTGTCTTTTCAATGTTACAGAAAGAAATAATTTTAATTAAACTTTCAAGGACTCATATTCTATGTAATCTGTTCACTGTTATAAAAAAACGATGACAATCAATTTGTTTGGGGTTGTTCTTCTACGTTTCAGATAGGAATTTAACTTATAAAAATGGCAGCTTCACGATTTCGCTTATATTGAATTACGGATATACATTTATTGAAATAATTTGCATGGTCCCCTAAATTTCAATATATCCGAAGGAGGATGTACATGGTATAAATTTGAGATTAATTAGTACATATCTAATATAATCAGCTGTGATTGACAAATGAATTTGACGATGCGAAACAATGTATGGAGTGTTTTTTAGAACTAGATAAACAATTTTTAAGTTATATTTTATGAAAAGCAGTTATATGACTTTAGTCCCCCCCCCACCTCTTCAGCCGCGCAAATGCCAAATAAATTCTCTTTTCACTTGTGAAATTTTCCTTGACCGACGTGTTAGACTGTACTGAGTAGATAGTGTGTTTACTATTGAGTTTTTTTTTTTTGTGAAGCATATTTTAATAAATGGAATTCAGGGTCTATATAACTTGACTTTTGTACATCTTCCGATACAGTGATCTTATTACCAGGTATGGGTACATTCGACGCGCTTTCCCGACATGCATCAACTGCATAAGACCTGCAAGTCAAAGTTGCTGGTTGTTTTGTTCCATTCAGATGATAATAAGTTTGTTTACGGGTTTTGCCGCTTTTTATTTCAAGTTTATGCTGCATAAATTGGCGCACTGTAAAAATACGAATTCGTGCAACTACTTTTAGTAATTCTTTTAATTCTTCCAAACTTGCATTTTCCTTCTATCTATAATTTCTTTACATTTGATTCAAATCAATTATTCTTCAGATATATGAATATTATGTTGTTTGTTGGGGTTTTGAAAATTTTCGATCAACTCTGGTAAATTCAAATGCTATACCATCGGAAATGTTCACAAGTCGATTTTTTGCCTGCAGAAATTATCCAAACGCTAGGAATAATCTTTTCAATCGCCTATTTTTACTTGACGAATTGGTCAATATTGACACAAATTTGTTATTATGTGGTGATGAAAATTTGCCTGTTGAAACAAACACATATATTTTTGCTGCTGTGCATAAATTTATAGACGAATCTTGTAGATTTTAAATTGTTATATCTCTGAACAAATATTCCACTTGTATCTCTTTTGTATTTATATTTCTATGTACTACATGTATTTTAATTGCATGACATATAGTTATATTTAAGGAGAGGAACTCGTAAGTTGAAAGAACTTGTTTCCAATCCTTTTGTTTACACAATAAAATATGTTCAAAACAAAACAAGTCGATCGCCATGCCAAAATCATTCACGTGTAACGAGCGCGCTGGGGTATATACCGTTACAATAAATCAAGGTATCTGAAAGAAATATGGCGGAATATGCGTATAGCTGGTATGAAACAAGTCGTCCATAGATGAAATGGCGCGTTTTTATTAGTATTCAGCTTTAAAATGCATATTTCAATATCTTATTAATCCAAATATGTTTAAATATTATGTTTACTATTTGGTTTTTGGAAATTTTAGGTTCAAGAAGGGATTGACTACTTGCTGTTTCAGTTATTTGTTCTTGGAAAACTGACTGATAGCTTTGGGTATGTCTGGAGAAAAAAACCGTTTGACTTTTATCTCATCGAGACAATGCCTGATAGCAATGGAAATACACAGGTATTCTTTTTTTGTCACTGCGAAATATGTTTGGCGACTGTATATCGTATTGTCTTTCTGCTAGGAATTTCACTCACATAAAAGAAAGTCTCTTATGCAGAATTTTTCATATCATTACCATAACTAAGTTTGTTCACATCATGGTCCAGGGGGAAAAGATGGGACTACAATAGGGGATCCAAGTTCAATACTATATAAAAGAAAACTCAAACATTCCATTTTCTGGGAATTTTTTTTACCCCAGAGTACTGGAAGGGCTAAGTGTTTTTTTTTCAGATTTTAAAAAAGTAAACAATAGTTAGGCGTAGACAACAAAACCACAAAGTATTTTATGTACAGGTCATGAACTATGCATCTACTCAACTTAAGTGTCCATCTTTGGGACGTTTTTTTTTCTTTCATGCAAGCGTTTCTTTAAAGTTTTAGGTGTTTCGTGTAAACATTGCAGTTAAAGAAACATACCGGTATATATTCACATTGCATGTCTATTTTGCTTATAAAGTGATTGGAAAGTAACTGTATTGAAAACATAATAACACGGAAAAGGGGTCAGATTGTCAAAAATACGTCTTACTTTGAAGTAACAAACGTTAAAACCGTGAAAGCACAACGTCATAATCAGAAATAAAATTTCACGCTCACATTGAAAACTAGTTCCTTAAAAATAATGATTCAATGCTTAAAAATAAGAGTCAGGTTAAGTATTAAACATGACTATCGATGGGTCAGCATGTCAAAATGTATCGTTTGTAGCCGATGTTATTTGAAGAAACATGTATACTGTTGGTATTTTTGTAGTACATTAAATTATCAAACTCTTTGCTCTAGCAAATCAAAGTTGTATTTTGTTTTTATTAGGTCACCTGAGTCACTCAGGTGACCTATTGCTATCCATTTTCGTATGTCGTCGTGCGTCGTGTGTAGTGTGTCGTGCGTCGTGTGTAAACATTTGAACATTTTCAGCTTCTTCTCTGAAACAATTAACCAATTTCAACCAAATTTGGTATACAGCATCTATGAGTAAAGGGGAACAAAAGTTGTGAATTTTATGGTGCCCGCCTCCCTGAGGCCTGAGGGGTGGGGCCAAAACCACTAAAACTGATGAAATCTTTAAAAATCTTCTTCTTTACTCCTGGACATCAAGCAGGCGAACTGTTGGCATGAATGTAAGCAGCATTGAATCCTCTACCAAAATTGTGAAATTCATGGTCCCAGGTTTAGGGGTACTAGTGCTAGGGCGGGGCTATATCGATTATAAAGTAAAAATGCATTTTTCTTTGAAAATATTCTTCTCTGCTGCTAGGTATTAAATAAACCAACTAAGTACGTAGTTATGATAAGCAAGAGTACCTCAACCAAAATTGTGAACTTTATGGCCCCAGGGTCAGGGGTTCTGGTGTTAGGGTGGGGCTCTATTGATTATATAGTGAGAATGCATTATTTCTTTGAAAATCTTCTTCTCTGCTTCTGGGTATTAAATAAACTAAGTAACTACATATATATGATGAGAAGAGTGCCTCAACCAATATTGTGAAATTTATGTCCCCAGGATCAGGAGTTCTGGTGTTAGGACGGGGCTCTATTGATTGTATATTGAAAATACATTAAATCTTTGAAGATCTTCTTTTCTGCTCTTGGATATTAAATAAACTAGCTAAGTACATACATGTAGTTATGATGAGCAAGAGTGCCTCAACCACATTTGTGAATTTCATGGCCCCTGTGTCAGAGGTTTTGCCATTTGGTGTAAAGGGGAGGGGGCTCTTTTGATTATATAGTGGAAATACATTAATTCTTTGAAAATCTTTTCCTTTGCTCCTTGGTATTATGCTAATGATCCAAGTATATATACATTTATGATGAAAAATGGTGCATCTAGAAAAATGGTTTCATGCCCCGGGGTCAGGGTATCGGGGGGGGGGGGGGGGGGGGGGGGGGTTAGGTGGTTACATTGTCTAAAAATTAATTAATGCTTTGAAATCTGCTCTTTGGTATTTATCAACCATTTTATGAAAAAAATTCCAAAATTTTTAAATATGTGGCCCCAGGGTCAGTGCTTCCTTTCGGGTGGGGTGCACAACTGGTTATAAAGTGGAAGTGAATTTTCTCTTTGTTACTTTTATCTACCTCTCGGTATGAAGTAAACATATTAAGCATGCTAAGTTTATAATTATGATAAGCAATGGTGCCTATTTCAAAATTGTGAATTTCATGGCCTCTGGTTTAAACACGAACCAAATTCAATTGTTGAAAAATTGTTACACGATACTCAGGTGACCTATAAGGCCCATGGGCCTCTTGTTTTATTATATCACACAGAGGGTGTGACTGGTTTGCAGGATATGCTAATTCCTCCTTGGCACTCAATCCCATCTCTGGTGTTTTGGAAGTCCTTTTGAGTCTTATTTTTTAATGTTTATGGACTTAAAATTCGAATATTGTTTGTTATCTCCACAAAGACGTCTCCATATCAGTAAAATATTCTGGAGAGGGACGTTAAACAGTATACAATCAATCAATCTTCACAAATGTCATCAAAGTTGCTTTATAGCTTTCTGAATAGTTTAACATGTACTATAGCAAATCGAAATATTTCTATCATGTAAGTTATTATGTCAATAATTTTTACTTTTGTTATATGACAGGGAACTATTGCATGCCTATTTGAATATAACTCCTTTTATTATCATTTATTAGAATGACAGTTTCAATGTTGCTAGATAAGTAAAATGCTAAATAAGTAAAAGGATTGATTTTATAACTGAATCATATGTAAGAAGTAATGAGTCATCTTATTTCAACAACTTAATTTTACTTCACATATAACGTCATAGCTCGTTTTTTTCTTGTTGTCAAAACTGTTTCAAACATTTCAATATTCAAATGTCATTGTCTACATGTACATGATGAAGAAATAACTTTTTTTCTCCAATTAGCTATTTCCTAATCCGGGTACATGACAAAACTACCTTCAAGCTTTGTTTAATTTAGTAATACATTGCTTAACGATTTATAATTTTTCATTACTGAATGAACTTAACGTGACCATCTCGTTTTCAATTAAATCAGTGATCAGATAAAATCTCAGCAGTTTGATCAAGTAATTGTTTAATTCGCATTCACCTTTTGCGTGTTTTAAGAATATAAAACCTGAATTAAAAATGTTAATAACATCACAAAACTAAGAGAAGGACAGTTATCGATTAACTTCATTGGCTTGGACAGAAGGACATAATGTAATGTTCAAAGCACCTCAGGCAACATATTTGAAACTTTTGCATGATTAGGAAAGAAATAACTGTTTAATAGTTTCTATAGTAAAATATAATACATTTAAGTAACTTTGTTATGAGGAGAAACAGGGAAAATTTTTCAAAAATGTCTATATACAGGTAAAAATCTTCAAAATATGGGCTCTAAATGAGAGAGGTAATACTTTTTATATAACTTTAAATCATTCCCATGTGAGGTGAATTCAAGATCAGTTTTTAACTAGACCATTTGGACAAGAGTGGGTCGACAATATAAGGGATCACAATCTCTATACGGGTAATAAAATAACGAAGAAAAACCCAATTAGTTCTAATTTATTTTTCAACAGAATAACACGGACAAGGTGATCTAGCTAGCTGATTTTTTTTGTCTTCTAAACCAGTTTTATAAATGAGCATTGAATATGTAAATAAAACAAGATCATAAAATTAAGTCACGATTCAAATTTCGTACTGAATCGTTTGTGGGTTATATCCTATGTAGATTTTTTAATATTTCTTTTTCACATTTAATCTTTGTGTAAATGCTTCGGCCAGTGTGGTAAAAGACCACTCCAAAGCCATGCAGACTTTTTAAAACTTTCATTTGTAACGTACTAAGTGGGTATTTTGTATAGGTCAATTGTGATAATAGATTGCTGAATATATTATAGACTTTTCCTTATTTAAAAAAAAATATGCATAATCTTCTGTGCAAGTGGTGCATGTATGTAGGGTAAATCTATAGGCCGCTAAACATATAATTTATTCTTCATTATGCATAAATCTACTGTTTTTGGTAGCGTAGTTAATAGGCTGCTAAACCTTTACATATAGGCTCTTCATTTTTTTTCACGAAAGGTCATTTGTCATGGATGTTTAATTGAATATTTACTTTTGATAATTTTGAAAGACTCTTGACCGTATTTTTCAATTATATTCTTTCTATTCTATATAAAAGGTTCATGTGTATTATGTGTTATGACAAATGAAATTATTTTGTCTTAGTATGACCAAATTGTTTCTTTGTCTTAGAAACGTGCATTTTTGCATACTTTTTATTCAAGAAAATATAGAATTTGTTTGCATAGAATTAGGTTGTTTTAAAATTATATTCCTTTTGAAGTAATCTTATGTTAAAATAAATTCATGTTTTAATTTTGTTCGGTAAAAATAAAAAAAAAAATAAAGCATAAATTTCACTTTTAATACAAAACGGATCATTTCAAAATCTTTTCAGAAAGAACACTGTGTTCTTGAAGTTTTACCAGATATAATATGCAGATCTCCGATGGAAAGCCTTCAAAAATTGAACGGAAAGAAAGCAGGTACATGTAAGACCTTACGTTTTTATGCGCCCGGATCGATAGATCCGAGGCGTTTATTGTTTTTGTCCTGTCTGTCTGTCTGTCTGTCTGTCTTTCTGTCTGTCTGTTTGTTTGTTTGTCTCCAAACTTTAACCTTAGCCACTACTTTTGAACCATGAAAGGTAGAAACTTCATATTTGGCATGCATACTTCACTAATTAGGTGCTTTCAAATGACACCAATATTAATGACCTTGTCAACTTGAATGTTACCTATATGCTGAAAATAGCTTTTCTGTTTGCAAACTTTAACCTTCGCTATAACGTTTGAACCATGAAAGATAGACACTTCATATTTAATATGCATATTACACTAATTAAGTTCTTTCAAATGACACAAAGGTCAAAGACCTGTTGACCTTGTCTGTGACATATATGCTAAAAATAGCTTTTTCGTACCTTTCACCTTAACTTTTGAACCATAAAAGATAGAGACTTCATATTTGGTGTGCATAATCCACTCATCAAGTTCACTCAAAAGACACCAAGGTCAATGACCTTGTGACCTTGACTGTTACGTAAGCTTGTATGCTAAAAATAGCTTTTTCGATTTTTGTTGCCGCCGGGCGCATAGTGTTTCACAAACACATCTTGTTAATAAACGTTTTACTGCCTTTACGCCTTTACTTCAGTCAAGAGTTTGGTTGAGTACTTACGTTTCAATCATTTTTTTTTCAAAAATGTGTGCTCGGACTACGAATAAAAAAAACGATTACATTTAAAGAAGCTAGTTAACAAGTATAAAATGCACAATTTAAGACATACATAGAGTTCAGTGTAGAATGCGAAATTAAGTGCATTACTTAATTAATAATCGTTATCAATAAACCTTTTTTTGTACTCAATATTAAGCAGATTTTGTTCAAAATCTTGTACGTGAAAAGATATTTAAATATAACGACGATGCATTGTAAATTAACAATGATTTTTTTTTATTTCTTATTTCTATACGATATTTCCCTTGAACTCAAAATAAAAGATAACGCAGAGTCTAGCACACCTGTTTCATATTTAGATATTCTACATGTATTTGAGAAAAACGTTAATAGCAATCTAAAAACCAAGATTTAACTTTTCAATCGTCAAGTTTCCTTACTTATTTGCAAATATACCTTCATCACCTGCAAAGGAGGTAACAATGTAATTAGCTCACCTGAGCCGAAGCCTCAAAAGAGCTTTTCTAATCAAATTTTTCCATTGTCTGCCGTTTTCCGTCGTTTTCCGCATAGTATTCTTGGGTAGAGGGGATTCAGGTTTCTTCAAATGAAAGAACATGCCCTCTTCCAAGGGGAAATAATTATGAATTAGTGATACATTAATGCTATCTTTTTGAAAAATCTTTTTATCAAGAAGCAGTGAGCCATGAAAGATAAAACTTACCACTACTGGCTTTTTAAACCCCTGACCGTATAAAAATTCCCAGTCTTTCTCTGTATCTAACAGCATTTTCACAGTTTATGTACGATATATCTAGTATGGAACAGGATGCCTGCTCTGTATACATGTATACAGTAAATCTCTGTATGCCATTGTATGTATCCCAGGTATGCCACAGTTATCTACAGTAGGTCCCTGTTTGGCTACTGCTTTCTACAAACATCTACAGTATATCCCAGTACGCCCCAGTACATTGTTCATTGAATCAAACAGAAAGAGTAAACACGCTTCCGGAGCACTGTACGGTTATCTAAGATTTGGGATTATCAATTAAGTGCAAAGACTTATTTACCTGAGAAATTTTTCAACAATATTCCAAACACATACACACACCCTCTCTCGATACAAACAAATGAATTAATTAAATACCCAAAAATTTGATTTATTTGGCTTATTCTATTTGAACCCTTTTTACGACAAATTATGTTTTAAAGTATTTTTTAAGCATATTCAAACTACTTTTAATTATTTTATTTCCAGGATGGTTATCAAAATGATAAATTTATTTAAGGAGGAATGCCACACCAACTTTTTATTTAATAGATCTCTGAGTCAACCTTTTTAAACAATGGTTTTAGCATTGAAAGGTCGACATTAGCTATTAGTTATTTTATATGATTTTTTGGTATTTTTTTCAAAGAAAATGAAAAAAAATCATTTAAGAAAATGAATTCAAATGTGTTTTATTTTCATAAATAATTTTTTATACAAAAAATTAAAAAGTCTAACCAGACTTTGTTTACATATTTTATAAGTTATTCATGTGATGCATTCATTTACAGCAAAATTTTTACAAGAAATCATCTAATTTAGATGTAAATAATCTTTTTCATTTTCTTTGAAAAAATACAAAAAAAAAAAAAAAAAAAAAATCATATTAAATAATTAAGAGCTAATGTCGGCCTTTCAATGCTGAAACCATTGTCTAAAAAGGATGACTCAAAGATCTATAAAATAAGTTTTATTTTATATAAACATTTTCATCCTAAAATAATCCTAAAATATTTTACATAGTATTTTAAGTAAAACGGATTTTAATTAATTTAAATCCACGATGAATATCAAAATAATCGTCTCAATGTGCACGATCTTAATTCGTCAATTGCAATTTTCATACTTTTACTTTGTTTTGATTGAAATTATATCGGTTTTTAAAAACCTAACACGTTAATGAAAGAACTTCAAAGCCAATGAGTCGCCCGTGTGGCGCAGTGGTTTGAGCGTCTGCTCTAGAGTCGCGAAGTTAGGAGTTGACCCTTACGTCGCAGGTTCGAATCCTACTGTGGGACGTGGAGAACGATCATTCGGATGAGATTTTATGAACTGAGGACCCGTGTCGCGGTAGGTGCTGGCACGATAAAGATCCCTCTGCTCAGTGGCCCTGAGTGCCAAAAAGTATAGGACAAAATTTGCAACTCCCCACCGGTAAGTGGTGGCGTCCCCATATGAGTGAAAAATTCTCGAGAGGGGCGTTAAACAATATACAATTAGTCTATCAAAGCCATTGATAGTTTACCAGTGACTCGGGGTACACAGTAATGAGACCCAATGTCTTTTTCACTGACCAATATTCGTTGTTTATTTTGTGGCGGAGCGACCGTGTCCACTCTGCAGCTGTTTAAAATAACATTTTCTCTCCGTATAAGAGCCGATTATTTTCAATCAAACAATGTAAAAGTATCAAAAACTATTGTCGAATTAAGATTATGCATGCATATATATAATGAGAGTATTATTTTGATATCCATCGATGAAGTAAAATAATTGAAGGTAGTTTAAATATGCTTCAAAAATACTTCGACACATATTTCATCGTAAAATGGTTCATATAGAATTAGCCAAATCAGTCATTTCTTCGGTTATATAATTAATTCATTTGCTTGTATCATCAATTTAAAAAAAGTAGAGATATATATATATTGATTTTTTAGCAATGATTAATTACATGCTGTTAATAAGTTTTAATTATTTATTTACTTACCATTAAAAGCGTGAATTTTTCCAAAATGCAGCAGTACCCTTTCTGTGTTTTTTTTTCCACATAAGGTACAAAGTCACTATAAGTATTTTATTGATTTAACAGGTATTAGCAAAAGAAGTAGATATTAAATAAATAAATAATTCTTTTTAAAAATATCAATCTTTTTACTTAAGCATTGGGATTTATGCTTGGAATGCATACTGTGGCATACAGAGATTTACTGTATATACAGAGCTGGCATACTGTACCATACTATAGATATACCGTAAATAACTGTGAAAATGCTGTTAGATATAGAGAAAGATAGGAGATTTTCAAAAGGACAGGGGTTCTAAAAGCCAGTAGTGTATTTAGAATTATTTTTATGTAGTGTAAATTCAAGTTTGTTAACACTATGACCTCCGGAGGTAAGGTGGGGCCACAACGGGGTATCAAAGTTAAACATAGGTATGCATAGGTTTACAAATGTTCTCAAGAACCAGTGGACCAGGAAAAATGGAAATCATGTAGACGCAACCTCCGGTATAGAACATTTCAGTTTGTTGAACCCCCGACTCCCAGGGTATAAAAGTTTAACATAGGATAACATTGGAAAAATCTTTGAAAATCATCTCGAGAACCACTGCGGCAGAAAATATGAAACTTACGCAGAAGCATTCTCTGGTAATTAAGATTTCCAATTTGTTCCAATTTGTTCAAATCATAACCCCGGGGTAGGGTGAGGCCACAATTGGATGTCAAAGTTTAACATATCAGGAATACATAGGAAAAATAGTTACAATAAATTGGAAGCATCTCCTTAAAGTGTAGATTCAAGTTTGTTCATATCATGACCCTTAAGGGTAGGGTAGAAAAAAGGGGGATCAAAGTTTAACATAGGAATGCATTGGAAAAGTCTTTTAAAATCTTTTGCTCAAGAACAGCAAAGACATGAATGATAAAAGTGATTTGGAAGCATCCTATGGTAGTGAAGATTCAAGTTTGTTTAAATCACAACCCTTGGGTCAAGGGGGTGGCCATTATGGGTGATCAAACTGGAAAGCATAGAAAAAAAATCTTGGAATTTCCTCTTCTAGAGATCATCAAAGTTGTAATTGGTCATAGTTAATATATTAAAGCATCATCGGGCAGTGTAGAATCTGGTGTGTTCACCTAATGACCACCGAGGGTAGAGTTGGACCAAAATAGGTTATCAGATTTTTGCATAAGAATACATGCGAAAAAAAATCGTTAAAATTCGTGACAAAGCCCTGATTGATTATCAATTTAAAAGCATCATTAAAATAGATCATAAACAATAAACAACAAAGCCAATTTGTATCATATTAATTCAAAAGTATTCTTGGGAAGTGTAAATTAAAGTTTTTTGAAATACCCCAACCCCCCTCACTCCTCCTCCCTCAAACCCACTTTTATAATATATTCAAATTTTCCAATACTTAACTATATTTGCTTTTACCTAGCTAGTTGCTTAGGTGTGCGATGTGGCCCTTGCGCCTCTTATATCTCTCATTTGATTCGATACGCAAGAGCATGATTTACGTATGAACAAACGAGGTAAGTTATTGACAAACGGGTTGCTGAAACAAAAAATGTCAAGAGTCTCTTAAATAAAAGTCATCATTTTGGAAGTTCTAGATCTATGGTCGACAAAATGACCTTGTCATCAAATACAATTGATCATTTGTTCAAATGCTGAGTGAAGTTTTTCCTACTTATTATTAGGCCATTATATACACACTGAATTGTCGACGGATGCTTCCGTTATTTCCCGATTATAACGAGGAGCACATGGTGGGGGTTTATCCGGTCGGCAGAATTAAAATACTCACTCCTCAAAGGCACCCGATCCCATATCTAATGTTTTGGAGGTCCGTGTTCGCTTTGCTCCTATTTTGTATTGTTTAATTGACTTTTGGCCTTGAATACTGTTTTTTTGTTTCTACATCTTACATATTATAATGTGTAAAGCAAAATGGCCAACATTTCATTTACAAAAAATCTTTCAAGCGAATAAATATTCGTTTATAATGACTAGCGTGTTCAATGTAAGGTCAGTTAATACTTACATTTAAATACTGAATTTGAATTTGCAGGCTGTTTGGAAGTTACTGAGACACTTGCTCACTTTAAGTAAATGTTATATAATTAAAACAAAAAGTCTCATTCATAAAAAATTGACCAAAATATATTAAGAACAAAGAATAAAAAAGATTTTTTAAAAATATTATCTTGTGTATATCTTTGACCTAAAGCGCCACACTATGTCAACGCTGTTTCAGATATCGATTTTTTTTCTCACGTGCACATTAATGAAATGCATTAGCTTCTATTTGTAATTACGATTGTTAACAACGGGCTCAAATTCTGTCTATTCCTCAAACTTTTTTGTGTTTATAAAACACGTTTAATACTCCAATATAACATCAAATTGACACGAATTGTATCTTAGAATCTGAAAAGTTCACATACTACATGTATAATGTAATGTGGATAATTCTGCTGATGTTTTTCTTGTATAAGCAGGTCAATCAAGTATTCCTCCGACCTTACACGCTTCTTATGAAATATAAACTTTTATGTCAATTTAGATTTAAATATTTTACAGATATTCATATCACATGTAATTAATTTTTTCTTTCCTTCAGACGTTGGTGAAAACGATCTCATTTTTGATCAGCAAGAGTTTGAAAGCATAGTGTTTCAGCGACCTTTTCAGTATCTGATACGTGTAGACCAGAAAAAATCTTTGAGTGACGTGAATGCTGAGAAAGTGGAAGGAACTTTACAGTTGTGCTTGGAGACACTTTTAAGGTAAAATAAAAGCTAGTCAAAGATTAAGCCTAACTGTTCAATGTCGATGGCTACAGTGTCACACAAATTAATTGACTTTTTTATTGTTGTCGTCTGGTTCCTTAGCTAATGTTTATGTGATTATTTAGACATTGTGGAATAACCGACCCATCATGGGCAGAAATCAGACAGTTTGTTGGCTTTCTGGACACACAACTTCAAGACTTTGAGGCATCTGCTTTCACCGGTGAAGCAGCTGCTGATGTGCTTCCAGGTTTTTCAAGTTTTGTCGCAAAGTTCTTAATACAAATGTCAAGGGTAAGACACCATTTTCCTTAACATTGAAATTTTTATTTTTGCTAGTTTATTGTTTACACCACAAAAAAGGAGACAGACATATTTACAAAAAGAATACAAACAAAAAAAACCCCTTAAAAATCGGGAAAACATTGAAAAGGAAATTTGTCATTTCAAAAGTATATATCCATTTGGTACATATATGTGAACGTGTTGGTGTATTGTATTCATATTTGTTAAAACATTTAATTTTTCTTATTTTCTCTGAACTAGCTGCAGTTTTGTAGCGTTATGGTTTTATATACTTGTCTTTGACCATAACGCTAGATCCCGTAAAACAAAAAAAGGTGCAATTTACGGTGCAATATTTTTTGCGCATTTTTGGGGAGAATTTCTCCACTTTTCAGCATCGGTAAATTAACTACCTTTCACTCCCTAATTCGAGACACATTATTTGACTAATCTGTTTATTTTATCCATCTCCCAACCCTTTTTTGTCGTCTCTACAAGTGATTAGCTCGCTTGATTGAAATTACTTGTTAGATTGCTGAAAATTCACTTATAGCGAGTTTATTGCCTGTAGAGACAATAAATGGTTGAAAGGTGGATAAAATCTACATATTGACTACAGAATGTGTCTAGAAATAGGGAGTGAAAGGTAGTTGATTTGCCGATGCTGGAAGGTGGAGGAATTCTACCTAAAAAGCGCAAAAATATTTCGCTGTTCATTGCAACTTCTTTGCATTACGGGATCTGTAGCATTATGGTCAAACGCAAATATATAAAACCATAACGATATGTCGGAATATGCTAGAGTTTAAAATAAAACAAGTCACAAAAAATGGTATTGGAAAAAATTCAAATCAATTGCTAAGTTTAATTTTCAAGGAAAAATAATGAACAGGGAAGATAGAGTAAGAAAAATTAGCGTTATACGATGCATAACGGAGCCTAGCATCTATGAAATACAAAATAAGTAGAAGTTCTCTCATAAAGGTTATTTTGATCGTAATAAATCTAGGAATTCAAGGAAGCGACAGTGAGGTAAATTAAAGAGGAATGAATAGGCGAAATAATAATAACATAAGAGCCATAATTAATTGAATAATTAATTGCTAATTGCTATAACACATCTTCGCTAGCCAAGGGTTTCCGATCCGAAATCTACTCTACAACAGAGTAGATTTCGGATCGGAAACCCTTGGCTAGCGAAGATGGCTATAACAATGAGAGATTTCCTTTATGTATACTTGGTCATTTGTTGGAAAAGAAAAAGATGACTAAAATTTTTATTATGGCTGTTGAACCAATTGTTATTCTCTGCCATTCAGGCCAGACGACACGTTCCTTAAATATATCATTTGTATCTCTTGGTATTATATAGAAAAAAATATACATATTTGTCATTGTCTTGTGATTTCTACATTGCTTTCAATATCTTTTTAAATACCAGTGCATCAAAAATTGTGATATAGGCCATTTAGATGATTATCCATATAGGATATATAAGAAATAATTATCACCCTGTGTTATTTTATCCAAATGCCTGGTAAGGTACCCTAATTTTTTTGTGAGGAAACTGGGACTAGTACCTACACTTGAGTGACAGTTTTTTGGGGAAAGTTTTTTTTTTAGGAAAATGTCGTCTGGCCTTAAAACAAGATGCATGATATTTGCTTAAATGATAATTTTAATCTTTTAGGACTTTTCTACAAGATCCTTGAATATAAGCGAAGAAACATCGAAAGACAAAGATTCTTTAGAATATAATCAAGAACAGGAATCTATTCTTGCGAAATTTCAAATGAAAAGAACTTGGGAGAGCAGGTACTTCATTTTCTAAAATAAATTAAAGTAAAGGGACCACGTATAAAAACTGCTGTTTAAAAGAAATTATAAATAGTGATGATGAAGATTGGGCTGAAGAGCATATCTTGCCCTTCACAGTAGGTTTTAGTGGTAGAAAGAACTCAGATATCAAAAGAAAATTGTGATCGATGTTTTTGATGGTAAAAGATGAAAACTTTTACTTTAATAAGCCATAATTTTGAACTGTAAATACTAGGACTTTCATATTTCACGTTTGTGTTTTTTTTTGTTGCTTGCATCGGATACTAACATCTTTGACCTTGACCCTAGAGATTTCTGTACCTAGAGTTTGACCTACTTGTAAAACACTGTCCATGGAGTTCGAATATGAAAATATGATTACATGTATTAGGATATAATGAATATACACATTAAAAAGGAAAATTCTGGCAAGCCCTATTAGAAATGTACTCAAATTCAATTGATTACATTTTAATGTGGATTAATTAAATTGCATGCATTATATGAATCAGAAGAAAAGTCAATTACACAGAATAAGATGTGTGACAATATCTGAAGAGAAATAACCACATAAAATCAGTGACGTATGGACTCTCAATGTTTACAGATTTCCCTGTCGTGCCTTTGTTAATAAATAATCTTGAACATATGATTTGAAATCAAATTATTACATGCATAATTATCTAAAAAGTTATAACAAGTACATGTATATGTTTAAACATATAAGTCATTCGCTGCAAGAGGATAATAATGAATACTTCAATAAATAATTGTTCTGCGTGTTTAATTTTGTAGGAGTTATCAGTGTACATTAAAATTATACCAAAGGATGCATAAAATGGAACCTAATCATTATTCAGTATTTATTTATTTGTAGTCCACATCCTTATCTTTTCTTTAATCCGGATCATAACACGATGACCTTTTTGGGATTTCAAATAGACAAGAACGGAAATTTATTAGATCAAAAGACTGGAAAGGTTTTGGAAGCAGGGATTGTGGATAAGAACCTCCAAGATGCTCTGATAAGGAATGCAGTTAATCTGAATGAAGATTTTGATTCGCTTCCTAGGTAGGATGAATAAATTGATATATACATTTTGTGAAACTGAAGGTTATCTAACTAAAATGATTTTCAACAAGAATAAAATAAAATACTGTATAACAAAAGAGAAAACAAAACAAAACGACCTATAAGTCAAAGCTTAAAGTTGATACATGTTGCGATATTTCAATTAAGCAAGATGTTATACTCTTTTTTGATATTTCATTGCTTTGCGGTTGTAGTTTCTTCTTGGAAATCAAAGTCACTTTACTTTTTATAGAGACAAAAAATTGCTGAAGCTGTACAATGTCATGGGAGTTGACATGAATGAAAACGATGTCTATGACCCAGATCCAACATATGAGTTAACTACAGACAATGTGAAAAAGATTATGGCAATATACATGCGTTTTCGGTAATTATATTTCCATATACTTGTCCTTTCACATGTAGGTGATGTTGGGTGAATTAAAAAATATGTCGACATAATAGATTTGTTTCTATTAAACATTATTTTTGTTATAATTTGGTATTATTTGTTTTGATACCAAATACACAATTTGTGAATGTATATCACAACCCAGTCAATTACAATTGTTGTCAATTCTAGCTGTTTGTTTAATGTTGACGATGTTGCTCAAACATTTGGTTATTAATTAATAAAAAAACAAACAAGCAAACAAACAAAACAGGATACCTATATTTGCATATTTATGGTGTATACTCAAAGGCGGATCCAGGGCCGGTACGCTGGGCGTGCGGCCCTCCCTCCCCCCGTTTGAAATTTTTTGTCCATTATCCTAAAATCAAGGGAAAAACATCTCTTATTTGTAAGACTTTGTCAGCTTCCGGGGGCTTCTCCCCCCGACCCCCTGACCCCCCAAAACGACCTCGCCTTAGACCAACTTGGGCTTTAGTATAGCCATCTGAACCTATGCCTTCTACTGCTCTCCTCGTTACGAAATTCCTGAATCCATTACTGATTTATTTTGTCGAAAGACAGTTACGAGTGCGATGCACGAGACTTCGTCCCTTCGTTCAAATAAATCAGGATACACCATATTAAATATCACCTAAAAATATAGTTTTTATGTGGTGACCGTATGGATAATCTCTCGTTCCCACCAATATTTTTAATACACATTCTATGTGTGTGACGTTGGATTGCTTCTCTCAAATTTAAAGTGCCAATACGACTGCAATTCGTGTGCTTTTTCATTCAATTTTACCCAATATATCATTCAGGAATAAGGTAAAAAGTTGAAGTAAGCATTTTAAGAAAAAAATCTTCTCTCCTCATACAAAATTAACGTAATTAGAATCTGCCGGAAAATCAAGGGTTGTACAACTTAGATCTGTTTACTTTTACCACGTTAATTCTAAAATGGCATGTGCATACAATGTAGGGTTTACAATTATAATGGAATATAAGGTAAAAGCAATCACATCTATTTTATGATAATAGTTTTCTTCCGCATTAATCCAGAGAACAGATGTAGATGTCAAGTCCCAGCCGTAATGGGTTGCACGTTTTAAAATGACAAAACTAAAAAAGCTAAAGGCTAATCGTCGGAGATAAAAGTTGACAATGTTGCTATGAAAGTACTATAAGTAGACAGATCATTGTAAAATTGTAAACAAACCTACATGTACATTAATATTTACTACACCTAGAATTGTAGTATTTTTATAAAAGGACAACAATTTGTTTGACATATTCGAGAGCTGTGTCAGGGTCAATAACTCTCCATCATGGATGCAATGCAGCTGAACTTTACTTGAATATATATAGAACACAGCAATGGTATATCCTGCTTAAAAGCACTATTAAAAAAGGTGTGTTATTTTAACGTCAATCCAAGAAAATTTCATTTCTGATGCGTTGGATCGAATATTTGCAGAGTTCCGTAAAAACATTTCGTAATTTGGGATACAGGTGCACTGTAATTTAAGTGAAAGACCTTTATTTCATTTGCAGAAATGTTGTCTTTGCATGTAAAAAAAACCCATTTAATTCATTATTTCAGATTTAATGTACATGTAATTTTACATGTTGAAATCGCCTTGGTGTTCAATAATTTATTTACACAGCACAGTTTTTGCTGGCTCCGCCCATCGGTGTATCTCCAGTTATTCTACACTTTACTTCAAAGGAAAAACGCCGCAGTCATGATACAACCTCATTCTTAAGCTTTTTCTTATGATATAAGACTTATCACTCGGATATAAATGATAAATTTTGTCATACACTCTTTCTTGCAGATGTAACATTCCGGTTATTATCATGGGAGAAACTGGATGTGGCAAAACAAGACTTGTAAAGTTTTTGTGCTCGCTGCAGCGACCTCGAGGAGTCGAAGTACAGAATATGATATTAATGAAGGTAAAGATACACCTTGCATTATTTGTAAGCAAAATTTATTATACTTTTCTTTTTTAGCAAACTAATATTTCAAGTCTAGTTTACAAGTTAAGATAGGTACATGTATAACATTAATAAATATATATTATATAATAGGAAAATATACGGAAGCCTATTTATGACCTATCGAAAAATATTTTTGAATCCGATAAAATGAATTGTCAATTTGTTCTAACGAATTTAATTCGTTATAACAATTTATTTGAATTCGTTATAATGAATTTAATCTGTAATAACAAATTTGTTGACTTCGTTATAACGAATTAAAAAATGTGTTAATACGAATTAAACTCGTTTTAACAGATTCTAATACTTGTTATAACGAATTGAATTCGTTTAAACAAATTCTATTATTTGTTATAACGTATTAAAATTAGTTAAAACGAATTCGACAAATCGTTATATCGAATTCATATATATTTTTCTACAGGCCCTGATTATTGAACTTGATTAAACACATTTAATTCGTTATAACAATCTTTGGAATTAGTTTAAACGAATTAAATTTGTTATAACAAACTTTAGAATTTGTTTAAACGAGTTTAATTTGTTATCACAAATTTTTGAATTCGTTCAAACGAATTAAATTCGTTATAACAAATTAAAGAAATTCGTTATAACGAAATCTACAAATTTGTTATAACAGATTTAATTCCTTATAACGAATTCAAAGAAATTGTTGTAACGAATAAAATCATCATAACAAATTCGACGATTCGTTTTATCGGATTCAAAAATATTTTTCGATAGGTCCTAAATGGGCTTCCGTAAAAATACTGAAATGTTGTGTAAAAAAATAATTTATGAAGCGGAAACATTCATGATTGTCCAACTTTTGGTGTAGGGTTGCTGTTTGAGCTTTAAAGCACAATTTCAACACATTAATATTTATCGAGATATTTAAAATATTTAAATATATATAATTAAAGGATGTTGTATTTTCTGCTTCGCCTTCGAGAACCTTTAAGTATCGTATATAAAATCAAAATTGTAGAGTTTCATTCAGTAAAGTGCGACATTAACATTAAGTATCTCCGAAAAATAGCAAGACGGTAATGTTTTATAAAATTAGTAAGCAATGATAATGAATATATAAGATTTTTATAAATAATAAAAATTGTAGTAACATTCAAGTCTCTTTAATATTGTACATCAAAGTAAGGATTGTTCAAGAGATGAATTGATATTTAACTTAGGATTATATATTTCTACTAGACGACAACACGACCAGTTGTCACATTTAGGGACGTTCAGTATACTACATTTTACATCCTGGCCAAGGATGTCCTGGGTCTGAAGTAGTATATATATTATTTGTAGTATATTAAGTTGCATAAAGTCACGTTTTAATTACATATATATAAGAATATTTTTTTTTATATTCCTTTTGAACGATTTAGAGATACTGTGTCGATTTTATAAGATAAATTTTGACCAAGAATTCAAAACTGCTGATACGTTACAGAATAAGTGAACTTCCTAATAATAAAAAAAAATGGACTCTATATTTTCTTATCTAAAGTTATGAAATTTTTTCCCTGGTATAAAGTCAGGAAATCACCCAGGTCACACATTTTAATACCTTCTTCTTTCATGCGTCTTTTGTTGATTTATACATTTTCAGCGTATGTACATGTGCAATTCTTATACTAAATGTTTCACGGATCAAAATCTTAGTGGAAAAAGATGAATTTATGTACATGTGTCTACATGCTTGCCAAAATCTTTTTCTTAGTAATCTGAATAACACAATATCATAGGTTAATCATTATTTTAAAAAAGTACATTTAAGGAAGGAAGCATCCTATTATAAAGAACTTTACTTGTAATATAAGTCTCTTTAATTTTCAATGGTTTAGGTTCATGGAGGAACAAATCATGCTGATATAATATCCAGGGTTAAAGATGCCGAAGAAATCAGCCGCGCCAATTCTGAAAAATACACAGATTTGTTTACAGTCCTATTCTTTGATGAGGCAAATACAACTGAAGCAATAGGCTTGTTAAAGGAAATCATGTGTGACGGATCAATGGATGGAGAACCATTTCAGGAGGCAAAGAACACATTGAAACTTGTTGCAGCTTGCAATCCTTACAGAAAGTAATAATTTTTATTTCATCGGAAAAAGGACGAAAATATAATTTTCGTGACTTATTACAGCATTACATGAATTATTGTACGTAACACGACATAGTTTATGCTCTAATTTTTATAACAGTATTGGCAATAGGTCAGAAAAGTAAATAAGTCATAAGGAATTGGGCCAAAACTATGATCATATATGAGATCTTTCAAAAACATTCTTTACTGCTGGCCATCAACAATCAGTTTCTTCGCCTGATTTTATAAAGCTATGAATTAAAATTTTGGTTACAAAAATTTGTAAAATCTTCTATTTCATGATTTCTGCGCAAAGTTTGTCCTGCATTAATTAAATCATGCAATTCTTTTAAAATTCATTTTCGTTACTCTTGCACTAAACGTTTTACCAATTCATAAAACCAATGGTAATTTAATTTTTCAAGGCCTAAATTGGAGCTTTTGATTTCTTTTATTCAAAATGCATTTTGTCTTTTTTATTCATAAGTATTTAGCGAGCAATTTTTTTTTCCATACTTATAATTACCCGTAATTTTCCATATTATAATTACTTGTAAACACGTTTTTTTTAGCGATGATCTATCGCTTTTTGCGAACATTTTTAATTCGCGGAAAATAAACACGCAGAAATTTTGCCGTAGTAAAATTTCCCGGCCGGTGGCCGTAAACCGGTGGTAATCGATGATATTCTGTGCCCCTACATCGGCCCACATCGGCCAAGTTGTCCTTAAGGTATCAGTCCATCAATGGGGTATAATATGGGCAACCAATGAGTTTTTTGATAAAAATGGCGTGGTTACTTTGACTTACAAAGACCGAGCGATGGATTGCTAATCACAAAACGATGTTCCAGAGTAATCAGCCGATGTCTTTTGCCAACCACTCAGCCCCCGATGACTTCAGATTCAACGGAAACTTGACGATTCTCGGCCATACATCGGCCAATCCTATAAAGATGTGGGGAATCGGTGGAGACATCGCTGATTTTTAACTACAACTTATATTCTACTCATAACCCCACCGATTCGCCAAATGGCCTTAGTCACCATCCGATTACTATAGGTGTCCGGTCGGCAACCACGCCATTTTTAAAAAAAAAAACATATTGGTTTCTCATCGTATACCCCATTGCTGGATAATGCGACTGATAATTTAAGCACGAAACGAATTAACAATATCCTTCCAACAGCCAGTTTATAAGTGTTTATTTCATTGATAGTAATTCCTTACTTGAATACGTAAACATTATTTAAAATTACCCAAAATATCTTGATTCTCAATGTTCATGAAAATTATTTACCTTTTTTATGATTTTTGTAGACATTCAGAGGAACTTATAAAAGCACTGGAACAGGCGGGTTTAGGATATCATGTCGATGCTGACAAAACAACAGATCGAATGGGTAAAGCATTTTTTTGTATTCAAATAATGACTTGAACTACTTCAAAAGAGTATTGATATACTGTAGACGTACTTTTCTCCACGTGTTCATAATTCCGCGGAATCTCAATTTCTGTTTAATCCGCAGGTAGAAAATTACGCGGATTTCTTAGACTGTTTCTATATGCCTTACATTTATATAAAGTACGCTTGGACAAATTTTCGCGGAGAATTTGTAAATGCATACATAGCGTAATCTAATACCACGCGGAAAAAGTACTTCTACAGTATTTTGTTACATCAGAAAGAGCAGGAAAAAAATTGTAAAATGAATATTTACTCTAAACCATACTTCAAAAGCACACCTTTTAATTTCAATTCAACAACTACGTTTTAGTTTTAGTACATGCATGTAAATTCAAAAAATGATTGAAATTAATGCATTACTACTTTTGTATTTTTGTAAAAGCGTTTGTGCTATAACATTTAATTTCAATTGATTATTATTTTTTTTTAAATCTATGTCAATATCATTCAAATTGTCCACTGTAAATTTGAAAAACAAGATGTGTTTGTGTAACAGTTATTAATACAGATTATGGCGAAGATTAAAATTTCTCAAATGCAATTCAAACTCCAATAATTTGGTCAAAAAGTCAAAATTGTTGTTATCAAAAGGAAGGTCATGTCATATGTTACATGATCAATCTGTGAAGTACGAAAGTTCTTGTCCCAATTAATCTGTGTCCAGATCTGTGTGTAAACTTTTCATATTTTCGACTTCTTCTCAAGAACCACTGCATGGACCAATTTCAACAAAACTTGCCACAAAGCATCTAATGGCTGATCAAAATTTTACATAGGAATATATAGGAAAAATCTTTAAAAATCTTCTCGAGAACCATTGGGCCATGAAAGATGAAACTCATGTGGAAGTATACCCAGATATTGCAGATTCAAATTGTTTAAAGCATGACCCCTGGGTCAGGGTCTGGCCACAAATGGGGGATCAACGTTTTGCATAATAATATAAAGGGAAAAATCCTCTCCAAATTGACATGTAAGTACATATCTGCATGTAGTGAAGATTTAAATTTATTTAAATAATGTTCCCGGGGGGGGGGGGGGGGTAGCAAGGGGTCACAATGGGAGATCAAGTGATATTTTGGAAAAATCTTTAAAAATCTTTTTTTCAAGTATGGCAAAATAAGCGAGGTAACACAATGGGAGATAAAGTGATGTGTTGGAATCTTTAAAAATCTTCTTTTGAAGTACTAGTATGGCAAAATTATACAAGTATGCTTTATTGATATAGTGCCATTCTCAAGTAATAGAATATTTAAATCCCTTCTTCCCGAATAAGTAAATTTTAATACTTAGCTGACTTGTGTTTTTTAACGTGACAATACGGCGCATCTCTTCAAAAACAGACTTGTTAAAATTTTCCTGTAAGATCTGGATTTTTGGGTCACCTGAGTAAACTTAGGTGACCTATTGCTATCTGTTTTCGTCCGTCGTCGTCCGTCGTGCGTCGTGCGTCGATCGTCGTGCGTTAACATTTGAACATTTTCAGCTTCTTTTCTGCAACCACTGAACCAATTTCAACCAAATTTGGCACAAAGCATCTATGGGTGAAGGGGAACAAAAATTGTGAATTTCATGATCCCTGCCCCTCTGGGGCCTGAGGGGTGGGGCCAAAACCACTAAAATTAATGCAATCTTTAAAAATTTTCTTCTTTACTCCTGGACATCAAGCCGTCAAACTGTTTGCATGATTGTAATCAGCAATAAGTCCTCTACCAAAGTTGTGAAATTCATGGCCCTGGGGTCAGGGGTTCTAGTGCTAGGGCGGGGCTAAATAAGTAGGTAGTGAAAATGCATTATTTCTTTGAAAATCTTCTCTGCTCCTGGGTATTAAATAAACTAACTAAGTACATAGTTATGATAAGCAAGAGTGTCTCTACCAAAATTGTGAATTTTATGGCCCCATTGTCAGGGGTTCTTGTTTTAGGGTGGGGCTCTAATGATTATATAGTGAAATGCATGAATTCTTTGAACATCCTATCCTTTGCTCCTGGTTAATATGCTAATGATCTAATTACATATTTAAGGCCAGGATTTAATTTATTTTCAGTTTTACAAACCCTCCGCTCAAGGTTTTGAATTTTTAGAAAAAAATATTTTTTTTCTTTCCGATGTCAAATTTGAGTCGGGATCGAGATTTCTAATTTACGAACTCGCTCTGCGAAGTTAGCTTGGTTTAGTGTAGCCTTTCCACATAAAATTGTAAAACCTGAAAAAAAAAACAATATTTAACATTTTCAAATATCTTTCTACTAATATTACTTAAGACTGCATTGAATTTTGATATATTCAGAGTGAGAAAGAAGAAATTATAAATAATTGAAAACTACATTTTATTCTTTTAATGAAACAGTTGTTCAAAGAGGGAGGTAATCCAATTACAAATATAAGACTGTAATTTCAAAGAAAGATAATTCATTTTTATGAAAGATAACTCTAAAAAATCAATAAACCTTATAGTCTTTTTCAAGAATTTGTGTAGCAATGATCCAACTGTGTACTGTCTGAAAATTAAATAAATACTCATTTTAATGACTAAATATTCTTAGGTTACATAGTTATAATGAAATATTAGGACAATTTTAATCCAAGTAATAAATTACATCCCCCCAAAAAGCAGTGTATTCAAATAGGAAATGTAAAATGCACTTACTAAGGATAAACAAATTTCCGTCCTTCAAATCTGTATAAAATTCCTGTTCTGTTAATTCATAAACATCATCGTCCTTCTCACAACCATCCAGCCAATACTGCACCTGTTGTAATATATTTGAATAAGTCAGTTATGTTCATAATGAGGCAAAATATATTAAAATCTACTTTACTTAAAGACACAGACATGTAACACAAAGTAAGACATTACAAATACAAGACATACATATATAATTTACTTTAAGATAAAATGCTTTAATTTCTTAAATATTTTAAGTATACTATATTGCTAAAATTTTAACCACCTCACACCACTGGAATGTTATACTTCATTATAACAAATTGTGATGGGTTTTGAAAGGAATAGTTTGAAATAAGAAGAAATTTTACCTATGTGGAGTTTGAAACAATACAAGAATAAAAACGTGTTACTTATTTTCAATTCAAAATTCTATACACAAAATGATTTTTTTATTTACTTCTCAAATAAAGTGTACCAAATGTTTAAGTACTGTTTATCACTCCATAGTCCATACCCCTTTTTAAAAACACATTCAATAAGTTAAAAGTATTTTAGAGAAAATAATGTAGGTGATAGGAAGAAAATTATTTCATACTATGCCATATATTAAAAAAAATGTTTGCTATTTGCCCTCTACAGGCTTACTGACTTAAAACTTTACTTTTTTTTTGGTATTTCCCTCATCAATTAAATATATATATATTTTTAAAATATGGCCCTAGTAATCAGTAAATCAGGTATACTAAAATTCATTCACTCAAGGTCTTGTAATGTTTACAAAGTCAAGTCAAATGAAAAATTATATTTAAGATATGCATTCTTCTTTTTCCTTTTTTGATTGAATTAAATTGAATATTGTCTTAGAAATATAAATAATTCATGAAGAAAAACTTAAATAACTTGACACAGTAAACAAAACTATCATTTATGAACTCAATACATATTTTATAAAGGTTTGGGGATGTGAAATTGTTACAGTGCAGTGTTTTCCCTAAGAACCAGCAGTCAGCCAAATTGACCGCTTTTACTGATAAAAATGCTGCCTGCAAATCAAACTTTGTTGTAAGGTTAACATAGCCTTAGCCTGTAACAACTCATCTTTAACCCATTACTTTAAAATAAAGGGAAAACACTGTCAGTGATTTACAAAATTTTCATTGTGTGATTTACTTACATGCAAACACACTATACCACTTTAAAAAGAGTTTAGTGTGAACTTCATATTAAAATGCTTAATACTGAAGTAATCATAAATTACTTTGAATATTCCATTCTCATAACCAACGATTTCACCATTCCATTCGACATTTTCGTATTCATCATTTGTCCAGGTATGAATGATTTTTTTCCTAACTAGTGTAGATGGAATCACTTCCCGTTGGGCCCTTTCCCTCTTTAGCTTTATGATGGTTTTCAAGTTTTCAATTAATTTTTCAATCGTAAAAAGTTTTCCTTTTTCCGAAAATTTTGTGAATCCTTTCTGTTGTTTTTCTAGAGGAAATATTGTTTTGTATAAGTTCAACTGCTTCTTCACCGCTGTAATTTTATCGTTTTTCTTCTTTATATGTTGTAAACTGCTGTCAACCTTGCTTTCCGTGTCCCATAATCCATCGTCTGATATCGAATCTACTGCTTTTGTCAATTTTTTCTCTTTTCTTTCTTTCATTGCTTTTACATTTTCTTGTCTTTCTCTTATAATTTTCAGATGATTTTGAAATAACAATTTTTTTTCCAACTTATTCTTACATAAAACTTCCCTCCCTTCCTTCCTTATATTTCCTAAAAGCTCTTTCTTCTCTGACACTGTCTTTTCCTTTAACCACTCACTTGTCTTATTTTCACTAAATAAAATATGGTTCTCTACACTAAAAACACTAGATGTTGGCGTATCCATCATTTTCTTGTCCAACCTGCCCATTAGTCTTTCTACAGTAATATTATTTGTGCCACAACTATTACATTTATTTACAACATCTTCAGATGGATTAAAATATTTTCCAGTTTCTTCAATAAAAGGACTAAACAGTGACAATGACTTGGTTTTTAAAGATACACAAAACTTTTTCAAAATCGTACATGTTACATCATTGTAAAAATCATCATATAAAACCTCCTCAAATTCATCAGTTGGAAGAAAAGGACCATAAAACAGAGAAATTTTTCTTGATAAAAGTAAAAAAGGTTCCTGTATACACAGATCTAAAAATTGAACAACTCTTCTGTACACGCTACCCATAGACAAAGCAGTGGGTAGCTCTTCCGCCTTGGACCAATAAGGTTCAGAAAATGAATTGCATATAATACCAAGTGCTCTTAAAATACATAAAATATGATTGTTTTGTAAGCCACACACAATAAAATCAGTACAAGAATTCAAAGAACTTTTTGTGGATAACAAATACTGTAAAATATGCTTTCTCATACAAAAAATTCCTACAGAATTATAAAACAAAACATTAAATCTATTCCCTTTGACTTTCACCACAGGTACTTTGTCAAAACCTTGTTCTTTTACATAGGTTGCTGTTAAAAAGGGATCACCTGTTCCATCTTTAAAAAAAAGTTTTGATACACATGAAATGAGATAAAAGGTGTAAGATTCCTTACTTCTACAAGATACATTGTTAAAAGAAACATTTACATCTTTTTCAAAATTTAAAACTTCTTTCAAACACTGATCTGAAAACTGTAAAAGAGCATGTACAGAGCATTTAAAAGAATAAAAGTCCTTGTCACAATTAAAATCATCCCTGCATTTTTTCATTAAAATACTGTTAACTTTCTCTTCCGTAACACTACGGTCTGTCATAAAACTGGAAATCTTATTTAAAATGTCACAAGACTGACCATCAGTTATTTCATTTAAAATATTTAAAGTAGTTTGGACGTAAGTGTCAGCCTTGCCGTCACTTACTTCTTTTAAACCAGCAGTAAAAATATTATTATTTGTGGCTATTTTCAAACCATAAAAATGTCTTCCTTTTTTTGTGGTAGCATCTCTATGCATAGTTAAATTTTCTGTATTTAAAAAATTTTCTTTTAACTGTTTTTTACATAAAATACCCATTTCATTGCTAAAAATTGCATTAGTACTCTTAGATGGCAGTTCTTTCACTTTAAAATTCACTAAAGATAAAACAGCATTAACTACTGGTTCGACATGTTCGATACCAATGTTATGAGATCTAAAAAAATATATAAGTTCCCTAATCCTATGATCAAATGGTCTACCTCTTGTATTTTCCCTAAAATCTAAAACTTTAACTTTGTCACACCCTTCCTGTTCTTCCTCTTTTTCAGAACGTAAAATATCAAGTTCTTTTTGTAATTCATTTAAAATACCATTTAATGAGTTGCACTGAACACTTTTGTCTCTCAGTATTTTATCTACCGGAACACATACTTCTTTGTCTTTTTTTCTGTCTATCTTCTCTTCTTTTTTCATTTTCCTTGATACATGTAATTTTGATCGCAGATTTTTAATAATTCTGTCTTTCCTTTGTATGGCTTGTTCATATCTCCTACTTTTAATTTTCTTTAGCTGATCTTTCAATAGCAACACTTTCTTTTGTAATTGAATGATTTGAATACCCTGGTCTATTGGTGCTGGTGGTGGTTGTTGTGGTGGCAGTGAGGGTGGTTCAGCTCTAGAAGTCACTTTCACTGGTACACTAAATGTACTTCTCAAAAAATGTTCACATTCACAATTTTTTTTCCCTTTAAGCTGTTGAATCTTTGCTTTAGTTCTTTTAATTTTAACATAAAGTGATTTCTTGTCAATTTCTTCCCGACTTTTACCTAAAACTCTGCATATATCACTCTGAATTGAATTGATGTTCCCTTTGCATCTTTCATATATTTCGACCACTAATTTGTTGGTTAGGGACATTTTGGTTATGATAAGTTAGTTTTAACAAATATATTTACCCTATATACACATATACTATGTTGGCTGTTTTGAAAGAAATGATGATATAGCATGTTAGTAAAACGAGACAAACACTAGACGATGCACACACATCACACACATATATAATTCATACTGATAGTGTCGCCTGCATTGGTATTATTTTTATTTCAGACTGACAGATGGACAAGTGCCATAATAAGTGATCCCTCTGTATTATTTAATAATTACATACCTTAAAAGCTCAACTGAATAAATTTTTTTTTTTGTCTTTTTTCTTTTCTTTTCTTTTCTTTTTTTCAATGTCTTTAGGAAAAATCCTCAATGAAGAAAAACCAAAGATGAATCTGAAAATAAAATTCATAATATATATTTAATTATTTATCATTTTTAAAAAAATGTCATTAATAATTTCAAATAATTGTAATAAATTCTTATATTTTATATGTGGCAAACTTTATAAGTGTTCTTCTAAATACTGTAAAGAAATTACCCTTGAGTTTTCCAACAAGGTGTATGTACAGGAATAAACAAACAAGCGAAAGAATATTTACACACAGTCTCTGGCTAGGTAATCAGTGAAATCTGGAAGGAAAAATGTTTATTGTTGCAAATAATTGTATGGAAGCAATGACATTTAATGAAATTCTATTTACCTTGATTATCCAGGAAAGTTTATTTACACCTCATAAAGCATTCCCAATATGTCTGCAAAAAGATATATAAATCACTTTTTTCCTATGATATATTGAAAAAGACTATGATGAAAGGGAGGTAACTCAATTATTAGAATGGTTGAAACTATTGGGAGGCATAAAAGTAATTGAATTAATTAAACTCTAACTTGATTTTTCGAAAATATATATTTTAATATCTTAAATTTACATAAATCAATTAATTATTGAAGGAAACTATGAGTGTGCCCTCATGTTGCCATTATAATATCAATTTTCCATGTCACATTACTGAGGCATTAATCTTTAAAAAATCAGCAAGAGAAAGCCATAGCTTCCAAAATTTCAGTAATCGTACATATTGTAGCAGTATGTCTACCGCTTAAGAAAATGTGTGAAACTTCAGCGTACCTTATCATTATCCTCCAAAAAAAAAATTTATTAATATTTTCATTACGCCCGTGTACATAATAAAATACCATTATTCGTGCTTTACGCGATTTTCCAAGAACAAAACACTGTATAAAAGATGATTTATACTCAAAACTTACCAGCATTACTCAATTTTTGTTATATCAAGGTCCTATCTTATTTTATATAATTAATAACAAAAAATACTTACTTACTCCGAGCCATATGAAGTCAACATGGCCGACTCCGAACAGTTCTGCAATAGATTAGAGTTATCGTTCTTGGCAAAGATGGCGTTATCTGGAAAGGCTATTTAGTGTAAAATTCATCGATAAGAGTGCCATTCAAAACGTTTCACCCGTTCAAAGGACAAATAAAATGCTGTCGACTTTGTTGCACAATGACATGCTGGTGAGATAATTATGTAATCGTTTCAAAAGTACAGTGAAGTCGCCAATTCCGGGTCACGTCAAAGTGTTTCGTTGATATTTTGCAAATCTGTTCAATTTATATTTTATGCAATATATGTATTGAAAGAACAAATAGTGAGTCATCCATACGCCTTTTCGTTTTCAAACTATCTACACGGGAACAATATTTACAGGGGTCTTTCAGCAAGGCCTAGCTTCCCCAGTTACGAATCATTTTCTCCATTTCCGGGTCATGTGACTTCACGGTCGTGTAATATTCATGGACCGTTTGGGAATTCTATTTTTATGATGTTGAAACATAAAACAACTCATGCAGCTTGGAAAAAAAGTAAAACAACGACAGCGATAAGTTAAAATTATTTTTAACACAATTTCAACAAAACAAATTGCAGTATGCAGAATTAAAGAAAAATGCATTCGGATTAAAAATAATACAATTAAATTCATTTATTTAAAAATTCATTTGAAAGTTTAACTCAATTTTAATTTTTAGAAAAAAATATTTTCCAGTTAGAATACTTTTGATAATCAAGGTAATTACATGATTGTGGTTTTGTACATAGAATTTTGTTCTTGCCACGAGATTGTGTGACCCGCAATTGGAAACTACTACAGTTTGATTTAATTATCATTATAATTTTATTAGAGCAGCAATCATTATGACTGATTTCTGAGTTAAAACTAAATGCATTTGCCATACTTTAGAGCTCTTATTATTTATCTAGAACTTTTATATCAGCCTTTCTGCAGCGAACAAAAACGAAAGTAGCCCGTCACCGCAGCAGAAACATCTAAGTCTTTAGTGCGTGCGTTTCAGAATTTCGATTGTCGGATGCTCTCTTAAAGTTGATATTCAAAATGTTGTAATCAATTATATACAGAAAGACCAGTTCTTCATGACCAGCGTATTCATTAAGTTTTTTGCACTTAAATTTTAACAATATGGCATAAAATACACACGAGTGACCCGGAATAGGAGACGACCCGGAATTGGCGACTCCACTGTAACTATAAATTATTTTCCTCCCCCAGGTTTTAAACTGCCCGTGGTAGCTATTGCATATTGTCAGGGACATTGTTTAGGTCTCTGTTATAGCTTACAGTCTAAGCATCATTCTTCAGAAAAGGGTTGCTTATGCATCAGATGTAATGAATAAAACTATGGGAGAAATGAAGTCCATTTGAGGAAGAAATAAACAATAACCTGAAGAAATAAAAAAAAATTCAACTATTAAAAGGCAAGAATATACAAATATATACAGGCATGTAGTATCATTTGTAGCAGCCAGAAAAATTATTTTACACTAAATTGAAAAAATGTTGACCCTACTCCCCAATACTCCCTGTCTGTTTTATGACAGGAATTATAATTTTAGGCATCAAGTAAATTTTAGAACAATGTCTACACATTCACCTAACAAATATTAAAAAAATGAAGATATATTGAAAGACTTTTAAAGAATTGATTTTTTAAAATATATTTTGATCAACATCACAAAATTTATATAACTGGCCCAAACTGGCAGATGATGAAATAAGCAATTAAATGTTCTACTTTCCTGTTTGTAAGCATTATGTGTCCAGTGGTAAGGAGCCTATTAGGATGGCATAAAAAAAGAATGTACAAATGTTAATAATTGATTATATAAAAAATTTATTTCCTTCTCCTTCGGGACTTTTTTATTCTCATGTTCATAACTAATTTAAAACCTTAACATAAAAAATGCTGGCCTTATAATGAAGAAAGGGGCCTCTTTCAAAATAGATAATTTCAGGGCTGTTGGGTCAGGGGTACCAAGGGGTACTTTAACTAAAAATAAATTAATGCTTTGAAATCTGCCCTTTGATAAGCAATGGTGCCTCTTTCAAAATTTGTGAATTTCATGGCTTTTGGCTTAAACACGAACCAAATACAATGGCTGGAAAGTTGTTACATGATACTCAGGTGACCAATAAGGCCCGTGGGCCTTTTGTTTTTCATTCTCAGAAATGTATACACTTTCAGAAAATTACAAATTTCACTACTACTAAACAACTAATTTCCAATTCAACATGTGACTAAGAATGTAAATATATAGTGCTAAGTAGTTAAGTAGTAGTGCTAGTTGGTTTTGTTTCTCTTTTTCCTTTGTTCTTATGACTTTTTAACTTTTTTCTTTGTCCTGAGGAAGGGACAGGGCGTCCCAAAAATTTGACAATTTTGACAGCTTTATTTTTTCATCCGTTACCTTGTATCTACTTAGTAGATCCGACATTTGGGATTTACAGTGTTGTAGGTTTTTTTTACTGATATATATATATATATATATATATATATATATATATATATATATATATATATATATATATATATATATATATATATATATATATATATATATATATATATATATATATATATATATATATATATATATATATATATATATATATATATATATATATATATATAAACGATTGCCTTAAAAAGCATAACTACTAATTTCTAGGTCGCATTCCCATGAGGAGACTTGTCTATAGAGTACAACCACTGCCTCAGAGCATGCTACCTTTGGTGTGGGACTTTGGACAGCTAGATGCTGAAGTTGAAGAATTGTATATAAGACAAATGGTTCTTCGATATGTAAGATGTTCACCACTCATATAAAATCAAAATATTGTCACCGGTCACGGTAGCCTAGTGGTAGAACGTTCGCTAGGTGAACGGGAGGGCCAGGTTCGATTCTCGTTCGCGGCGCCGCGTCAACCCTAAGACGTGAACATAGGTAGTGACTGTTTCTTTGCCAAACGCTCGGCACTTGAAGTGAAAGTCACAGGTCTTTCGGATATGACCTTGAAAACGTAGGTCCCGTGTCACGGTAGGCGTTTGCTCGATAAAGAACCCGGCCTGACTGCTCAATGGCCCTGAGTGCCGAGTATAGGTCTAAATGTGAAGCCCTTCACCGGTATATGGTGACGTCTCCATATGAGTGAAAAACTCTCGAGAGGGACGTTATATAATATACAATCAATCAATCAATCAATCGATCGATCGATCAATCAAAATGTTGTTTCTTTTAAAGGGGTCGGGGCACAGTTTCAGTCATAAATTTTCATTTTAATTTTTATGTTCACAAATACTTGACTAAGGTATTTCAAATGATCATCAAAATTTTGAATTTCAGTTGTCAAGTTACAAGACAAATTTACAGCTTCCAACCTTTGTTATGTAAAAAAAACTCGTGCAATGTTTTTGGTTAAATAGGTTTAACATGCTGATATGTGTTCGTTCAAAGCAGATAATTTCAATAAAGAAGACAATTCTATATGCAATTAGACATTTTCTTATGATTTGTGAATCTACTTCCGTTATGAATATGATATTTTCTAAATGTAAATAAAAACAAGACACATGCCTTGTTTACATTATGAAGAATTCCCAGTCCTCTATCTCCTTTGTAAATCAATAAATGATGTTCAAATTTTTGCTGATCGTTAGATTTGCGTTAGTTAGGAATTGTAATTATTAAAATTGGTAAAAAAAAATTCAGTTGAAACAGTACAGTGTCATGCCCCCTTTAAGCATTATAAGAAATATCCTTTTTATTTTATTTTCCTAACAACAGCATTCACTTTTATTCTTTTTATTTTAAGATCAATGAAGGAAAATTTCCGAGGGAAGTTGCTGATCTGCCAGATATCTTTAGTAAAATATTAAATGCTGCGCAACAATTTATGAGAAACCAAAAGGTAAAATGTAAAGTGTATATATTCACATATGTACAGGTAGTCATCATTTTTAATGCTATCGTACGAAAATGAACTTTATAATTATATTCATGACCCCAACGCTCCTTATAACTTTCTTTTGAAAATTCTTTTATTATTTAGTTATTTTATATGTTTTTATAATTATATTAGAATGAGTGTAGCTTTGTTAGCCTCCGAGATGTCGAAAGAGTTTTGGACGTCACTCATTGGTTTTATAAGCAAGGGGGTGAAGAAGGACTTCTCCATCTAATGTCAGATTCCATTGAAGACAATGAAGACGATGGCTTCGAAGAAATAGTGGAAGTAGAGGAAGAGAAGGTAAATGACTGAATTTGAAATGATTTTTTTTCTATTTATGATTTAATTTTGGTTTAAAATGTTGTAAAAGTTCGTCAACAAAGGCATTTTTATAAAAATTTGACAATTGTTTTCTTTTTTTTTATTTTTAATTTATTGTCGTTAAGTTATATATATATAGCAATAACAGCAATAATATATATAATTTTAAATCATTAAACAAACAAATAATGTACACTAAAGGTACAAATTAAACTATTAAAATATATAATGTATAAACTTGTGCTTTATGGTTACATACTTCATTTCATTATGACTCACCTTTAAAGCAGATATAAAGCTTTGGACCACAATTAAACCCCACCCTAAAAAAGAACTTGTAGGTTAAAGGATTCATATATTGACATGATATATCTCAGGATCTTGAAATCAAAGATACCACACTGTCTGACAAGTATCTTTTATATTTTGGTTGTAGGAAAAGATGTTAATTGTAATCTGACTAGAAAACATTATGGTAAACGTAATAACTTTTATTTTTCTGACGTCAACTTATTTTACTAAAGTAAATATATATATATATATATATATATATATATATATATATATATATATATATATATATATATATATATATATATATATATATATATATATATATATATATATATATATATATATATATACCTTTTTATTACATTCCTAGTTAAAGATACAGGAATTTTGCATATGCTATATTGCTGTATCAGCTGTATCAGCCCTGCAGGGCTGATATGGACTTTCGGGGCTGATGTGGTTTTCCAGGGCTGAAACGGATCAATATTCACCCTTAGTAAATTAAACCTCAAAAAACAGTACTTGTTATTATACATATATTTTCGGGGTTACAATAAATCCCTTCATTTTAATTTTTTTAATGTAAGGATAATCTAATTGACAAATAATAATAATTAGAGTAGATTATTTTTTAATTACGGATCGGGGACATTTGAAATTGTACATGTACGTGGAAACAAAAATCCAAACCTTATAAGACAACAGACCGTGTACATGTACATTGAAAGAAGTCTGTGCATGATTATTTACTTATTTTTTGCTTAACTTTATGTGTTCTGTATTTTGTTACTAAGTATGACTTTAATAAACATAATAAAACATACCATTTTCCACAACACATGTATGAATTTTAGGACTTTAATGACCTTACCAAATCTGTCATTTTGGCTCTTGGAGTATGTTACCATGCCTGCTTGAAAGAAAGAGATACATTTCGAACTGAAATAAGCAAGGCTTTTGGAGGAACTTGTACGCTTTCCGGAGGACCGGACAAAATACTTGATGTTATTGAAAGGTACAAATAGACACAATTTCATATTTTTGACCATTAAGAGATCAGACATCTATATTTTTTTATTTACATCATGCATAAGAAATGGGCTCTGGTATACAGCAGAGAGGAAATTTGAACATTTATTTATACCTTTTTTGTTTTTAAATACATTTCTAATTGAATTTCATAGGTCTGTAAATGCCACATAATTTATGTGAGACAAGTGGGAGGGTTTTCAATATTTTAAAATACCTGAGTATATTTTAAAAACAAATAGTATTTATAAACATTAATGATTTCAGATGTCAAAAATTTTTCCTGCAAAAGGTAGAACTTGGAGAAAATATAGCCAAAAACCAGGCATTGATGGAAAATGTGTTTATGATGACAGTGTGTATTGAACTGAGAATTCCATTATTTTTGATTGGAAAACCTGGTAGCTCAAAGTCTCTTGCGAAAACAATTGTTGCTAATGCCATGCAAGGCCGATCCTCGCACTCAGAATTCTTTAAACAACTGAAGGAGGTTTGGAATTTCAATTGTTATGCTTACAGTTGAAAATATTTCTTTTTAAATTTAATAAAGACAAACCATGAGAATATGAAATGAAGTTATTTTTTTTTCGAATTATTTTCAATATATTCCATCTATATGGACGACGTATTGCAGGTTCAAATGGTTTCCTTCCAATGCAGTCCTTTATCAGTTTCTGAGGGCATAGTTGGAACATTTCGTCAGTGTGCTTTGTACCAAAAAGATAAAGATCTAGACAGATTTGCATCCGTTGTAGTCCTTGATGAAGTAGGCCTTGCTGAGGATTCTCCAAAAATGCCTCTAAAAGTAAATATCTTAATTCTGTATATCTAGACAGAAACAGAATAGAAAATACAAATTGATTATAAATATGTATGTTGTTTTTGTTTTCTATAGGCACTACATCCTTTATTAGAAGATGGATGCATTGGAAATGATGTCCCAGAACCACATAAAAAGGTGCAAATTCAAACATGTGATTTTTAACATGACACACTAAAAAAATTCCACTATCAATAAATATTATTACATTTGGCGTGTATGATGTTTGGCGGAAATTCATTTTGACAAGTAATCAGTTTTGATTTACCTCTATCCTAATGTGCTAGATATAAATGTGGGATATTCAAGGCATTAAGCGATGAAATGATCTAGTGGACTATGCTTTCCGCCTAAAACGCTTAAAAGAGTACCCCGCTAAATGTAGTAAATTTACTGTTACCAGAAACTCTAACTTCACTTGACCCTCCCTCGTCAGCAAACAAAAAAAAAATTGAAATATGATAATTTTTTTGTCTTAAAAGAGGTATTCGAAAAGTTTGCAGACATTTTGTTAGTGTTTGTTATATTAAATTCAATGATTCAAGATTAGCACGTTATCATAAATATAAATATTTCTTTCGTTAATGTATGAAATTTCATTTCATATAATTTGAAGGCATTCGGGGAAACATAATTCAAAAGTCAACTCAACACATTTAAGAGTCAAAAACATAACTTACTGAGTTTCTCATGAAAAGAAAAGGAAAAAAATTAGAACACACGAAAGCATTTTGAATGTTACTTATTTGCATTATTTCAGAGAATCACATTATATGCCCTTGTAAAATATCTGAGCTTGTGAACAAGTGCGACACAAAATTGAGCATAACAAATGTTTATCAGATGCTGAAATATGTTTTGAATCTTAAACAATTTACCTATAAGAAACAAAAGTGTTTAAGACCATTAATCTCTTTCAAGTCCATTAAAATGGGCCTCCAGATTCACGTGCCTTAACCCCTTTGACTTTAATCTTTGGGGATAATTAAACAGCAGAGTTTTTAAGATACACCCCAAAGCAACATGATGAACTCAAAATAGTTCGAAATATGAGACCTGGTTCATTATAACGAGATTCTTAGCATTATTAGTAATGAGAACTTTCTTACATCTGATTTATTCATACAACAAAAATAACGCCATTTAGAACACAGTTGTTAACTGGTGACATTTTGAAAGTTTTTTTTCTTATAATAATATAATTATAAAATAATTATAAAGCGCCCTATGTAATGAAAATATCACCCTAAGATGCTTAACATAGAATATACATAAAACATTCCATATATTACTTTAAAAATAAAATTATATTTAAAATGTCTTGTTTTGGTAAAAAAAAATGAAAAACAATTGCAATGAATTAAAAATCTAATGGTTAAGAAAAACAAATAAAAATCACAAAAAAATAAATATAAAACGTTAATCAAAAGCTAATTTATAAAAATAGGTTTTCAATTGTCTTTTGAAACACTCGATGATTTGGTTTGTCGAATGCGCACCGGGAGACTGTTCCATAAATGGGCTGTAGAATAGTTAAATTGTCTTTCGCCATACGTCCCGATGCGCATCCTCGGTAAAATTAGAGGTAAACTTCCGTCTGATCGTAGAGAACGACTAGTTTTACGTATATCAATCAGTTCCTGTAAATACTCGGGAGCAAATCCATACACTGCAAGGTATATACAAGGATTTTGTACTTCGTGCGGAACTTCACTGGAAGCCAGTGCTAGTCAGCGAGAATCGAAGTGATGTGATCTCTTTTTCTTTTCCTTGTAATAAGTCGAGCTGCATTGGTCTGGATTTTTTCTAGCCTTTCCACAGAACTCTAACTAGACTTGTTTATTCCAAATATTATACTATTTCCGTAGTCCAGTCGAGATGTAACTAGGGAGTTCACAAGAGTATTGCGTGCATCAGAGAAGAAACTCCTAATTCTTCCAATGTTGAGGAGATGATAATTACACGTTTTAATGATGGACGCTTCTTGCTTTTCCATAGTGAGAAACCTATCAAAGTGGATACATCAAATGTAAGAAGAAAATGCACGTTATTACATTTTGCGTTGATATAAACTCAAAATGTACATGTAATAACGCAAAATGTTATAATCTAAGAATCGTGTTATTACATTTTGCGTTTTTACATATTGCGTTGATCCCGGTGCAAAATGTAATAACGCAAAATGTTATAATCTAAAAATCGTGTTATTACATTTTGCGTTTTTACATATTGCATTGATCACGGCGCAAAATGTAATAACGCAATATGTTATAATCCAGGTTTATTACATTTTGCGTTGTTATTACATTTCGCGTTTTAACAGTGGTGCCATAATGGCCGATCAAAGTTTTACACAGAAATATAAAAGAAAAATCTCTAAAAACCTTCTCAAGAACAGCAAAGTCATGATTAATCATAGATATATGGAAGCAATTTCAGGTAGTGTAGATTCAAGTTTGTTCAACCCATATATCACGTTTATTTATTATTTTAAATTTTTAATTATATTCAATAGAAATTTCAACGAGGCGCTGATTCGGGCATTCATCTTAAAAATGTTTTTAGCAGGTTTGAAATTTCTGAAATATAACGTAACCTAAGTTGAGGAATGAAATGTCAGCGATATTTAATTCTAAATATATTAATATAGTTTATCATCATGATTTAAACATTTTTTTTTATCAGTTTTCTTTAAATTATCAAAAACTGTAATTGTTCTCTTTAGTTATGACTAGAATTCCGATATTAAAAAGAACCTCGTTGCAAACATGTTTATCTCATCTTAGCTGAAGGCTCAAGTAAGCCTTTCTGATCACATTTTGTTTATTGTCCGTCCGTCCGTCCGTCCGTTTGTCTGTCCGAACATCTATTAACTTTACACAATTTTGACTTGTTCTCAAGAACCACTGGGCCAATTTAAACCAAATTTGGTACAGAGCATCCATAGGCAAATGGGAGTTTTTATTTCTAAAATGAAGCGCGTACACCCCTCACAAGGGGAGACAATTAAGAAAAGACAAAAATAGGTTGGGGTCATTAAAAAATCTTCTCAGGTTGGGCGGGGCCACATAAGGGAATCAAGATTTACATAGAAATGCATTGCAAAAAACTTTAAAAATCTTCTCAAGAATCACTTGACCAGAAAAGCTGAAACTTATGTTGAATCATCCTTGGGTAGTGTAGATGTTAAAATTGTGACATGGGGTGGGAGGGAGGTATGGCGAGGCCACAATAGGTATTACAAGGGAGGAAATCTGGTAAAGAACGGCATCACCAAAGTTACTCAGCCGAGCGATGTGGCCCATAGACTTCTTGATTTACCTTTGTTTTAATTCTTATTGATAAGGAACTATTTAAAAAAAGACATGATGCACAAAAGTGTGGATTAGTGTATATTTTGGACATAATTTTTTTGTAATTGATGCAAATAAAAAATTAGAAACCTTAAATTTTTTTTTCTTTTTGCAACCATCTTTACTAATCTTTTACCGCTTTAAATCCGATTATTAAGAAACTTTGAATAAAAAATGTTAATTATTGCGGTAAAAGTTACTCCCGAAAATATATTTTCAGTACATGTTATTATTTTCCAGACTTTTTGACCTGTCCTTAATAAACTATATTCCATGATAATAAAAGATTTACTACAAAACATCTATTATATATCTATGTAGCTTGGTTAAGGAATATGAAAAAAAAACTTTTACTAATAATTGATTTAATTTAGAGGAATGTCCAGATTATTCATTTAAATTCATTTATTGTAGGTTGCTTTCATTGGAATATCAAATTGGGCCTTAGATCCAGCCAAAATGAATAGAGGAATACTTGTTCAAAGACCCGTACCAGGCTTGGAAGACTTAAAAAACAGTGCTGTGTAAATATTTTACACATTTTACACATATGATTAATTGGTTCTGTTTAAATATTCGATATTTACATAAAGCAAAATTAGTTTTTTTTTCTAAAGGAGAGAAAAAATGTAATTTTATGAATTCTTTTAAAAACATAAAATAATTGTATTGTAGAGGGATTTGCTCCAGAAAAAGAAGCATTCTTCCAATGATTTTACCCATGCTAGAGCCTTTAGCGAAAACTTATTTACGTATATTTGACACTTTAAGAACAAGGAGAGAATTTTTTGGTCTAAGAGACTTTTACAGGTATATATTTTTTTTTACACTTAAATTCATTAATTGTATTTAAATTAATATTCTTTGAAGTGTCAGCAGTAATTTTTACACTTGAATACACACAAAATTAATAGTTCCGATATGAAAATTATACTTGAGTTTCTTATTGACAATGTATTTTTTTGTTTTTCAAAAATCGTTTAAAATCCACATGAATGTCGATTCTATTCATTTTTAATAGCAGCCCTGTTTTTGTATTCGAACAAAGCAGAATTAATCCAAAAAACTTTTCCCTTAAAAAAAATGTAACTTGCTTTGGCTCTTAAATTCGACATGTACATGTAGATCTGCTGATGATGTTTTATTAATTATCATGCATTCAATATAATCCAATGAAATCGTAGTTAAAGATACAATGTCTGAAATATCTGCTTGAAGATTTGATTTTTAAATAGATATATCAAATGATATAAAATAAAACATGAAACAATCAGAATTTAAGTTAGACCGATGTATTCTTAAAATTGGCGCTGCTCTGCCACGTTTTGCAAAAAAAATTATGTTTTATTAGTACAGTTTTGTTTTGGTCCACTTTAAATCTGTTCATTTTGTTTCTGGCATGCTATTAACAACGACTAAATATTACTCCTATGTAGATACATATTTTTTTTCTTTTTGCCTCTGTATTTTTCTACGTCATTATTTTTGTATCAAACACATTTGTTCTAAAATTGAAGACTTAATCAAATAAATTCAGATTATCACAAGGAGAAGAATTAAAAAAAGAATCAGAATCTTAGAAATTCAATGCATAACAAAACCCTTAAATCTTCTTCTCTGGATCTACGCTACCAGAAATGTTGAAACTTACGTAAAAGCTTCAGTATTAAGTGTAGATTTAATTCTTTGCAAATTGCAAGCCCATGAGAAAGCGTAAGTTTATTCATATGAAAACTGCAAACTTAACATTTTTAATATAAGTAATCATAATAAAAATATTTTACCTATAATATCAATTTTTTGACTAAGTAATTGCTAGCACTCCCGACAGCTTGCAACTACGTTGAAGCAATAATTCTGGAATACATGTATGCCTGCTCGGCTTCACGGTCGGGAATTCCTGAAAACTGCCAGGGATAAACTGTATGATAACAGTTCTGTTTTGTCATACAAAAATAAATATGATCCGAATTTACACCAGCTTTTCCTTTCTGATATGTATGATATACATTTTGTAAATTAAATTCCATTTGATATGAATAATACCAAATACGTTAGAGAGAGGTAATACCAGTTTAGATCCGGAATTTTATGTTTTTAACGTAGAATCTACGTCGTATGACATCATAGTAAGTGAATATGCTAGATCCATTATGACGTCGTGATGAATTCAATGGCACTTTCTCCCGTACTTTACAATTTCAATAGAAATGGTAGAAAATACAGCATTTTGATATTCACAGAATTCAATTTTAAAAATCATGCCGAAATAATCTTAATTCAATTCATATGTTTTTTTGGTTTATAATGCTTAATGACAATATATTTCTGGAATTAGAGAAACCTGTAGGAACCCTTCATTTACTAGATCTTGACCTTAATTAAGGTGACAAATCCATGACTATCTTGTGTAATGAAATTACAATGTATACAACTTACTGTTATAATGTGAATGGTATGTACATGTAACCATTTTGAAGGAATGCAAAAATCCTAAGAAATCTTCAGTTCCAAACTAGCCTAAATAGTGTAATATTTTGATGAAATGTGTCTAAGTCAAAGATGTACGTGTTGTAGATCGTGTGGTCGTGTGTACATTTTTTATGATATCTATAATGAAATGATGTGCATTCCTTTTCATAATTATTTGTTACTTATTCATACTGTTGGTGTTTGATTACAGTGTTTCTATTAAATATTATCTTTTTAAATTAGTACAATGTTTGATAAACGTTTTTTATCTGAAATTAACCTCAAACAGTAATTTAATAATTAAATCCCGTGTAAGTGCAAAAAGGTCAAGAATATTAGCATCGGTAAATAGCCTATCTCTCATTAGTTTGGATATGTTCTTCATCATAGTACAGATTGAAAACATTTTGACAAAGACTTCTGAAAAATATTTACAAATGGAGGGTGGAAAATTGACTAAAGAAATAGAGTTCATTTGCCTATATATTTTTTTAATCTTTTATTTTCTCACTTATCTTTTATGTCAATTGAATAAAAAAGAAATTATTCTTGAGAAATATTGCTTCATATTGCTAAGTTAATAAAGTCTATAAAAGATGATGTTTGAAGAGGTATTTTTGTGATTTTTCATATTCTCTTCTTGACAAGTACCCCTAATAATAACTGAAAATGTGTAGTCTCAGTATGTTATTACCATGCCAAGTTTAACAAGCTCTGCTTGATTTAAAAACAAGGAAACATATCATGAGCTTTTAACTGATTAATGAGCAAGTACTAGTTTATCATTTTGAAAAGTTTGAAAATCTTGTGACAAAGACTTTTCCGACATAGGTTCTACCTAGATAATATATGTTATCTAACCTACTCATTTAAGTGCAAGAGAAACTTGGATCATATAATGCCTAGATTCCAAATATTTAGCTTTCCTTACAGTTATATCTCATTCCTGGATAATTCCAGAAAGCTCGGTAAAAAAAGTCTTTTCAGAGTATTTCGGTACAACATGTCGATTTAGTTTGTATCATCTGAAAATACAATTGATCTCGATTTTTTGTTTTGTTATTTAACCTACACGTACATGAACAAAAAGCAACAGTAACTCGGGTCTTGTAAAAGCCAAGACTCTTATTTCTAAATTTGTAATGCAATCTACTTTCATGAACCATTCTGGCAAGTCAGAAAACTGCGGCATCCTATATCTTTTGCGAATCTGCCGGAAAGGACCGGAAAGATGCAATTACTAAAATAGTACTACACTGGAATATTTCAAACAAGGTGCACATTGGTTCTTCTTACGTTTTATTTCTCACCTGTTAGGAGATATGACAATACCAATGTGAAACGTGTTAACATGTTTAGGTTACTTAATAGAGTGTAAGGAAAATTTAACAACTACATTTATAAGTTTTGCTTAAGGTAATACAAAACACACACACAAATCCTTTATTATTTAATTTCTTAAAAAGATACATAAGAACAAAGAAAGATATCTCTATATTGTGAACAATGGATGCTCTTTGTCAGAAAAATATTAAGTTTTGGCATTTTTACATAATATTTTTTTGAAAAAAAAAATCAGAGGCATCCTATCTATTTGTCTCTTTAGAGTTTATATTTTATAATGGCTTTATCATAGAAGTGTGCGTGAATCTAATAGGCTAAACATCTTTCTACTCTTATTGTAGTCTGATAAAAATGGTATATGGATTTGCACATACCAATGGCAAACAACCAACCTGGCTGATGTTAAAGCATGCAATTCAGCGGAACTTTGATGGATATCTTTGTGAAGAGAATGAAGAGGACCCTTTGACCATTTTTTCAAGAGAGCTACAGAATGAACTCCCGCAAATGACTCAGATAGAGGAGGTAATTTTAAATATTCAATACGCTCGACATTTAATGACTTTGTATTTTTAGCTCACCTGAGTCGAAGGCTCGAGTGAACTGTTCACATTCTTTCCGTTGTCCTTCCGTCCGTCTGTCTGTCTGTCCGTCCGTCTGTAAACTTTTTACATTTTCGTCTTCTTCTCAAGAACCACTGGGCCAATTTAACCAAACTTGGTACAAACCATCCTTGGATGATGGGAAGTTTAAATTGCATTCTTGTTAACTTCGAAGCAATAGTTGATACAAATAATTTGAATATTTGTTTTTATCAGGAATTTAACTGTTATTTCTTTTTACCAGAAACTTCAAGATGATCCCGATTGTTCGCCAACAGGATTGATTCAGTCTTGTTTGAAAGGTGATGAGTTTGAAGGGTAAGTTCAAGGGAAAGAACCACTATACTTAATTCATAGTTACTCATTGTCCAAGGGGATCCATCATTCTTTTTATCCCTCCACCATTGTGTTGGTATACACATGTAATGTTACCCCTTGCTGTCAGTCCTAACTCTATAATTTAAATGTTAGTTTTCAAGATTTTATTGGCTTCATTTGCCGTGCATGTAGATAATGACCTAATAATGATTTTTAGTTTGTTTGTTTTAAATTGAAGCCGTACAATACCAGTTGAAAATTCATTAAGATTGACATATTTTCACAAAAGGTATTGTCCTTTGACAATTAATTATCATTCACTGTTTTGATCTTACGTGTGTGCTATTTTAGGATCACTTGAGCCCAAGACTCAATTGAGTTTATTTAAGATCAAACGTAACCAAAGTCTTTCTTTCTAAACATGTACATACTGTATCTGTCATTTTTTATGTTGTCAGCAATTTTCTTTTCCAATCGTCAACTTCTCAGGAATCACCTCAGCTATTTAAACAAACCTTACCACAAAATACCGCTGGGTGAGATGGTTCATTTTGTTCAAATAAAGGTCTACACCCCTAAACTTTACTTACAATTAGTGAAAATCATTTTAAAAATTCTCTTCTCAAGACCATTTGGCAAGGATAAATGAAACCTGATTAATTCAAGTTTGTTCAAGCCCAAGCCACCGGGGTCCCATAATAGAAGATGTTAAAAATATTCTTCTCAGAAACAGTAAGGCAACAACTAACGACCTTGTAATTTGCAAATATCCGCAGATGAAGCAAATCCAAGTGTGTTCGAATTTCGTCCTCCACCATGGGTCAGGATGGGGAATTGGATGGTATACATTTTTTATAGGAATATATGACAATGGTCGTTAAAATATTTTTGAACAGGAGGGTCATGATGAGCAAAATTACAATCCAAGCATTCTCAGAAAGAGCAATTAAAAGGTGGTTTAAATCATAACCCCTGGGAAGACCATTAAAAGTATTTAGAAATCTTTTTGAGTAGAGCAGGACAGTGATTAGCGGTACTGCATTGTAAGATAAAGATTACCAAAATCTCCAAAAAAATATATTTTTACTTGATAGGGACACCCGATATTTGTTGCTGCTTACAGAAAACTATGGAGCACTTGCTGTTCTTCAACAGAAAATTTTCAGTCTTAACAAAGTCATAACAATATTTGGAAGTAGTTTTCCAAGCGATCAGGAATACACTCAGGTAAAATATCATTCCAGTTTGCATATATATCACGAGATCGGTTTGGTTAGTAAGCTAGATGTAAAGCTTCGTACACCAGACTTGAGTCGGATAAATAACGTGGCATCATAATGCATAGTATCACAAAAACATAAACGCAAATAACATGATGGCAGTTTGGATTATTGCATCTAGCAATTTTTTCATAGTTTGTAACACGATTAATTGGACTTTACGTATGGATTCGTTATCAAGGTCCAAAAAAGAGTGTACGGGTTTTATTCCATACACGATGGCATAAAACAGAAGGTAAATCGCCTTACACAGTTTTATTTATGAAGATTTTAAGGAGAAAGGACAAGATGGCTAGGACCCCTTTTTGACTCCTGTTTTCGGTAGTCTTTTAGAATGATGTAACAATTCATCAATGTAATCTTGTTCACACCCTTTCACAAAATTAGTGTTGGTTCTAAGTTATGGAATATGCAGAGGTCGCAGAAAGGTAAGAAAATAGGTAAATTTAGGATTTGTTTCAATTTTATGCTAATTTTCATCGATTTTACAGAACATAGAGCAAGAACGTGCCTACCTACAAAATTCATATATTTCATACACTACTTTCAGATGCATCTTGTGTATAAAAATCTCAGGTAGGGAAGCTTGTGCTCTACCTTTCCCGAAGTGATATGTATCTCAAATTTGATAAATTGCACCAGAATTGAGAAAATTCGGGAAAATGTCCTACTTCTGCTCCATCTTGGGGCTTTCATATAAACTTTGAAGCAAATATAATACTGATTTTAAACAATCATCATTTTAAGTTCTATACACAATTAAATCTGTTCTGATTTATACATCAAACAAGAGAACTGATTCTGCACTAACCATACCTTGTCCTTTACAAGAAATACAAGATGTGTTTGTGAAATACAATGCGTCCGGCGGCAACCAAGTGCAGAAAGCTATCTTTAGCATGTAGGCTTGGTGTCATTTGAACTAAATTAATTAATGAAGTATGTATACCAAATATGAAGTCTCTATCTCCTATGGTTCAAACATTATGGCGAAAGTTAGAAAAAGCTATTTTTAGCATGTAGGTCATGGTAGAGGTAATAAGGTCATTGATCTTGATATCATTTGAAAGAGCGTATTTAGTGGAGTATGCATACCAAATAGGAAGTCTCAATTTCTCATGGTTCAAAAGTTATTGCGAAGGTTAAAGTTGAAAACAGACAGACAAAACAGATAAACAGACAAACAGATAAACAGACAGAGTGACAACACAAAAACAATATACGCCTCGGATCTATCAACTCGGGCGCATATGTAGTAAACAGTATCCATTTCAGAGGTCTCCCGATTCTGTTTTAAATATTACCAACATGCTCTATCCTATAAAAGAAATTGTATAATTTAATTTAACGAAAAAGTAACTAGATCTAGATCTTGGAGCAAGACAGATACGGACAGATTTATTCCGAACTGGTTTTCAATGTTACACAGACTGAAAATAACATTTATTCCTTTTGTTTTCCAGACAATTTTGAGGATTTTGAAAAAATAAAGCACGACGGTTAACCAGGTAATGAGTTTTTGAGCACTCTGAAAATGTTTTGGTAAAACTAGAAATAAATAAAAATAAATATGATTTGATCATTGCCTTATATCCTCATAAATGACGAATTAAGCTTTTGTATATAATAAAATTGAGAAATATCGATTTGTATAGATTATTACTAACAAAGCAATTTTAAGGCCCTGAAACAGTGTAAGGACCAATGGTCGGTCCGCGTATCGAGGAAAAACATCAATGATAGATAGACAAATAAAAAAACGGAGGTGAAAAGTTTACCTAATTTGGTCGAACATATTACTTCATTGCTAGTTTATAATTATTAAACATGCATTTAAACGTTTATTGACATGAGTGAACTGTTATATAAGCATCAATGTATTATGGAGAGGACTTAAATTGGCAGTGCCTACTGTCCGATCCTTTTATGATTATTCATAATAAAACATTGTTTGAATTAAATTAAAGCAATTAGGAAGTTAAAACAGAAAACAAGAATAGTGTACAACCAAAGGGTGTAATAAAATTAATGGTAAAGGAATGGTAAACAAAAATAGTAATCGGAATATTCAAGATCAAAACATAGTTCGAAGAATAAAATGTATCAACTGCTTTTATTTGGCTGCATCAGTTTCATTCAACAGTGATCCCAACGTACGTACAGATCTTCTGGTTCATAAGAACACAACTAGAAAAGTACATTAAACTCTTTACTCAAAATTAAACATTTATATTGTGTGCATGGTTAAAGCCCCAATGCTTAGCGAAAATTGTCAAATAACTTCTTTAGGCAGTGATATTTAAAAAGTTCTTTCTTTCCATTCCTTTGAATTCGTTTTTTAACCTTGTTAATTATAATCAAGTTAGCGATTTAAAATTTTCCTATACGTGGAATTTTTGTGTAGTAACAGATCAGGAATATAAACTGCATCTATTGTGGGCTTTTCTATATGTGCAATAGAATATCATTGTGTGGATTTGCACAAGACGATAAGGAGGGTAAAATTCTTCGTTTACGCTGATCATAGGAGAAAATGCATGCGTACTAGTTTGAAATTTTTCAGCTTATGTTTTAAGAAAACGTCAATATATAAGGCATGGTAAATTTAAATATCTTAACTCAGAGGATATGGCACATGCACTTGCAAGAATATGAGTAAAGAAAATGAATGCAAAATATGGCAAATGTGAAAGTTTTAAATAAGAGTTAATTTGTTTCATAATAATCATGTTACAGTAAGGTACATGTAAACCATGAACCTTTATCAATTACATATTCTAGCAACAATTTTTATTGAAAAAAATCCCTAATTTAGTGTTTATTTTTTCAATTGTAGTATTACATCGAATTTGGTGGTGAACGATATGTTGATCTTGGTCTTGGGAGTCATAGGGTGAAGTGTAAAGTCAATAAAACATTCAGGTATTTTTAGTTCACCTAAATTGAAAGCTAAAATTATCTTTTTAGGTAACCTGAGAAACTCAGGTGACCTATTGCTATCCGTTTTCGTCCGTCGTCGTGCGTCGTGTGTCGTGCGTCGTGTGTCGTGTGAGATTTAACAATAATCATGTTTATTATGTAATGCATGTATGCTACATTTAACAATTGTACCGGTAGCATAATTAAGTTTTTCAAGCGTCTTTTTTACCGCGTATGTGTGCTTTCACAAGATCAGCAATTGAAAATTAAAGCGCCTTATCTCATTTCATGACTTTCTAGTTTTTCCCCTTAAATTTTTATCAGAACTTGAAAGATAATTCGTTTCCTCAAAAATCGTTCTCCTGTCAAACAGGATATTTTTCAATCACAAACCGCCTTTGCATATACATGTATAACTTGATTTTGACTTATTCCTCGATATATCCAACTTGTCTGGGGATTTACAAACTACAACACATGATAAGTCGTTAACTAATGTTCCATAATAATGTACGACGTTAACTTTTTTCCCTTTTCAATAAGGATTACTTATTTTGAAAATTTAGAAGAAGCAGAAAAGTTTGGAATTGGAAATCATGAAACAACTTCTACTTTGAATGATATGATCACACATATTTTTCAGTTTTTTTTATTTTTTGGTAAATTTCCAAATGTTGACCTGCTCTGCGATCCGATATTTGAAGTTATTATACCCCGCTCCGAAGGAGAGGGCAAACCTTTTACTCATATCCGTCTGTCTGTCCGTAAAACATTTTTGTCGCAGATTTCTCCGCAACTACTCAACGCAGATGCTTGAAATTTTAATACTCTCTTCGCTGATGCATGCCTATTATAGGATTCATTTTTGTTAAAATCCTGTATCAAATTCCTGTCAATACATGCGTCTGTCCATACAATACATATAAACGTTTCTCTGTTTTCTCCGCAACTATTCATTGAAGATGCTTGAAATTTAAGCACACTCTGTGTTGATGCATGTCATACAGTGGGATTCAAATCCGACATCGACTCTCTATTTATCCATGCATCTGCCTGTAACTGAAATTGTGTATATTCACATCAGAGCGGGGGTATTACTACTGAGCATTTGCTCGCAGACTTCTTGTTACCTGTGACTCTACTGAGTCTCAAATAATCAAAATACTGTTCTAAAAATGAATTCACTTCATTTGGATTCCTTGTTAACCATTTTTACCAAATTCAAATATACCTACCGTTCACGGCAGGTCAGTCGGTAGAACACTCGCTCCGTGATCGGGTGGTCGTGTGTTCGAATCTCGGCTGCGACTGAACTAAGTCGATAAAAAATGTGTAGCAACTGTTCTTTCGCCGTGCTCTCGGCGCTCTGAAGTGAGAGTTGCGTGTCCTTCGGATGAGACATTTAAAACCGAGACCCCATGTCAGCGGCAGGCGTTGGCTCGATGAAGATCCCTCTACTCAATGGCCCTGAGGGCCAAGTAAAGGTCAAAATTTGAAGCCCTTCACCGGCATACGGTGACATCTCCATCTGATAGAAAAATTCTCGAGAGGGACGTTAAACAAATTACAATCAATCAATCACATATACTGTGACTCATAATAAAAAAAAGTTGATAGAAGTTGGCAAACTTTCCGAATAACCTTAGTAGTTAACTGTGTTAAAAAGCTTTAACATCCTCATCGCTTTTCTTCGGATTCATCTTTAACATTGTTTATCTCAACTAAATGCTTAGAAAGGTTTCTTTTAATAAATTGATTCATCAATTATTCCTTACTTCAAGGTTGATTGTGGTCGCCGAAAAGGAAACAGTGTACAGGAAATTCCCGATTCCTTTAATCAACAGGTTGGAGAAACACTTTTTGAATGTTTTATCGCTTCTCACGGAAAAACAACTTCGCCTAACACAGCAGTTGGAAGAGTGGGTTCAAAAGTTTACAATTACATACGATTTAGACGCCTGGAGGTAATTATTTTACAAATATTGAATAGTATGGGAAACAAGCCAAATACTTCTTATGAAATAAATTTGGCTCTATGATCATACTTTTGAAAAATTGAAATCTTTGCTACATATAACATTGTATTTTTTAAATTGTTAAACTAATCAAAAAAAAAAAAAAATAATAAAATTAACGCTTATTATTTTAATAAAATGTCCAGTTTTTCTCCTCAAAGGGAAGGCAATGGGGATGAGTGTTTTGCAATGGAATATAATATACTGTAAACCAACTTTTATTCGCGATGATTTTATTTCACGATTTACCAAGGAAAAACTTGATTGCGACGATTTTTTTGTAATCAAGCATTCTTGGATCTTTTGATCATAGACACAAACACTTTAAGGACTAGTTCGCAACGACAAATATTCGCGATGATGATGCTCTCGCGAACTTTGCGAAAACTTTCTCACATTGCATTGAATAAGAGTTGGTTTACAGTTCATGGTACATGAATATTCTGCTCAAAATATTAATAATCTCCAAAAAAATAATGACATAAAGCCTTATATTGAAATGTAAGCATTCCTATTAAATGCCAATATGCAAATTGCTTTGTTGCAACCACTAATGGAATAATTATTATACCCCCCGCTTGAAAATTGGGAGGGTATATAGTAATCGGTATTTCCGTCCGTCTGTTACGCTTTGGGGTACCCATCTCTTATCCGCAACTCCTCTCATACCACTGAAGGAAATTTAATGAAACTTTCACAGATTCTTAATTACATATTGCCATTGTGCACCTCTTATTTTACTTTTTGATCTGATATATATTTTTGATTTTCCAGAGCAAAACATGGACACTGCCATTATATTCATATGGGAGGCGGGGGGTATCATTAAGTGAGCTCATTGCTCACAGTACCTCTAGTTTCAATAGTGGTTATGAGTGCATTTTAAGAACAAATACTGATTGCAACCACTATTGAAATACGACCCCTATTAAAAGACTCATTTCAATAATTGTTGAGAGTGCATTTAAAAAAAACATAGGTTGCAACTACTATTAAAATAGTTGCTGACAATACCAAAACCACATTGCAAGCTTCATAGAAGTTTCCCAACTATTAAAACAAATATAAGGATGAATTACACATTTTTTTATTACACAAGAAACTAATTTAAAAGAGTTAAAAATATAATTTTTTCTCATATTTCCCTTTTTTGTAGAAATTTCAATTAATACCCGGCACACTTTTTAATAAACTGACCTTAATGTACCTATAATTGAAACTTGTATGCAAATGTTATAAGCAATCTCTCGCTGAATCTAGTCGATTCGGCGAAAGCCAACAGACAATCAATTGATAAATGCCTTTCGGAATAATTTGTTATATAAAGTTCAATTTTGTCATTGATTAGGAAAGGAAAGTATCATAAATACATCTAGATATGGAAATTTGAATATCTAAAATAAAATGAAACAAGATGTGTTTGTGAAACACTATGCGCCCGGTGGCAACAAAAATCAAAAAGCTATTTTTAGCATACTAGCATAGATAACAGACAAGGTCATTGACCTTGATGTCATTTGAAAGAACTTGATTAGTGGAGTATGCACACCAAATACGAAGTCTTTATCTTTTATGGTTCAAAAGTTATGGTGAAGGTACGAAAAAGCTATTTTTAGCATACACGTCACATACAAGGTGGCCAGGTCATTGATCTTGGTGTCATTTGAAAGAACTTAATTAGTGTAGTATGCATACTAAATATGAAGTCTTTATCTTTCATGGTTCAAAAGTTATGTCAAAGGTTAAAGTTAGCAGACAGAAAAGCTATTTTTAGCACATAGGTCACATTCAAGGTCACAAGGTCATTAATATTGGTGTCATTTGAAAGCACCTAATTAGTGAAGTATGCATACCAAATATGAAGTTTCTACCTTTCATGGTTCAAAAGTTATGGCGAAGGTTAACGTTTGGAGACAAACAAACAAACAAACAAACAAACAAACAGACAGACAGACAGACAGACAGACAGACAGACAGGACAAAAACAATATAGGCCTCGGATCTATCGATCCAGGCGCATAAAAAAAGGAAGACTGATAATTTTGTGCACAATCTTTCTGATTAAAATGTGGTTATTTTTAATAAAAAGAATATAGAATAGAACTACATGTAAATTGTCGTCATATTCATGGGATTACCTGCTCTTCAAATATGGATAGCAAAGTCAAAGTCTATTCGTCAAGGTATTAAAAAGCAAAATTTTTAGGGAGGTTAATATTCGGTTTATTACAATGGTAGGTGTTATTTCAATACTAGCAGTAATTAAAAGGTGGTGGTGTTTTGAAATGTATTTTTAACTTCTTTTGAAATAATAATTCACAATTTGTCGTAATTTGAATAATAAACTCAATAAATGAACTAAAAATATCAGAAAACAAAATGATTAGTTAATCCTATATTTTTTTATAGTTAAGTTATTCGCAATGTGGTTTTGTACTATCAAAATCATTATCTGAATCACTTTTGAAATCATTACTTCAATTACTATGGAAATCTTATTTCAAAAGTCAACATTATTTTAATAATGTTTGTAGCCTATGCTTGTTATTGTAATTAACTCTCAATAAATATTGAAATAAGTATTTTAATAGGGTTCGTATTTCAATAGTGGTTGCAATCAATGTTTGTCATTGAAATGCACTCTTAACCACTTTTGGAATAATTATTTCAAAAGTGGTCGTTATTTCAATAGTGATTGCAACATTATTTGTTCAACTCGTAATTTTCCGGAAGAGGATATGGCCACATTTAAATATAGATTAGATTCCGAGATGAAAGGGAGGCTCAACTCATGAAACAGTTTTTACTGATTATATGTTTACTTCTTCTGCATTATAGCAAAGCAATATTATTTTGACACTGAAGTATCTCTAAAATGATTGAATTGAAACCGTTTTGACGAGTCCTCGATGGTAGGGCGGGCTACATTTTAGAGTAATACTTTTTTTAGTAATTAAAATGTGAAAATATTTATTAAAATATATATTGTTATCAAATAGACTAGCTTACCTTATATAAGATGTTGTCCAAGTGACCTCTTGTTTGATGATTCGAATGTAATTAATTAATAAAATACTCATTTTCATAGAGAAAGACCAACTACAGACTGGCAATCAGGTGACGTGTTTATAGGATACCATGCAGACACATGTGCATCTATCATTCTACATGTCTGTCAATCTCGTGAATTTGATGGAGAAAACTTATCAGCGGAAGAGGAGTTGCAAGTAAGCAACAAATGTTATGAAAAATGTGTGACATTTTTTTTCAAATTTCATAAGTCTATGTCTTATGTTCTGAGGTCTTCTAAGTCACTGACCTGATCATTTGCACTTTATATAGAAGAGTTATACTCTAAAAATCATCTTTACTCCTTTTCATCTAAAAGACTCTTTTCATAAAATATCATAATTGAGATTAAGCTTTATCAAATTACACATTCATGTCACCTTTTTTAAGTCATAATTTATGCTAAAGATGTTCATAGCCTGAGAAAATACATGAAACGGACATAAAAAGATTGATTGATTTATTTCAATATCAAAAATCTAAAATGAATATAAATTTTCAGGTAATTGTTGCTGCGAAATGTGTACTTTTGTGGACAGCAACACCAGACTCGGTTTTGCGTTTAGAAAAAACAAAACTGAAAAATGAAGCTGAAAATCTTCAAGATCTTTATTTCAAACAGCAACATCATGAAAGCATAGTTGACTTCCTGAAATTCAAATTGCCTACGAATAACCAGAAAGGATTGTGTGTGCAGGTATTTTACTCATGACATTTATTTTTTATTCGTTTGAAACTCTTTTGACTTAATCACATTTATCAAATTAACTAAACTTTAAAAAAAGAACGTCTTCTTTCAAGAAAAAAAATCCAATTATCATATCATTTAATTCTACAACAGGTGACAACTCAGTCCAAATTATTCACAACGTCAGACATCTCAGATATGTGTGAAGAACTTAGCATGTCAACAGAACAAATCCAACTTCTGACACTACAGTCTTTTGAAACTGAACAACAGTTTTGTAGACAGTTAAAGTTAGTATCTCCGAATATTGTAAGTTGCAATCGACAGCAACTGTTTTCGAGACAGGAGAGGTTTATACAAATAACAATAATATGCAAAAAAATATGTTGTATTATTCCTTCCTTTATATTTTTAAAAGTTAATTTGGATTCAGAATATCTTTTGCTTGATTCAAACACAGACCTTTGGGGAATATGTTTCCTTTCCATTTTTTTTAATTCAAGGATTGGCACTCTTCTTTATTCCTGTAATCCGTAGGGAAGTAAACATTGTATTAGTGTATCCCTTTTGACTCTATCAGCTTTTTAATATTTTTTAATCAAAAATGTGTAGATGGAAATAACAGAAAAAATTATGCTTTGATTTACACACTTCAGATGTTTCACATTTTTTCCTCTACGAAGAAAGGTATTTTGGGATAAGACATAAGCTGTTTATGGTACTACATGTTACTTACTTTTTTATTTCTTACTGACATTATCTTTTATAGCAGTACGAGATGTGAAATGGCTGTTATATTTAAATTTCATTTTCAAATCGAAAAAAATATAAATTTACAAGCTGTAAAAATTCCAAACATTATAAAGATTTTACAAAAAACAAACAATGTACTGTATTTTCAGATATTACGTTGAAAGAAATGAATCCGAAGATAGGGAACTTTTGCTCCTGATTCAATGCGACAATGGACATGAAAATGTAAATTTAGTTGCAAGCGCTCAGTATTGTGTTTTGGATCAACTTGGTGACAACAGTGTAGTACATGTCCTATTTATCATTCATTTACCAAGAATTGCAGGGAGAAGCTTTACTGGATTTCAGGTAATACTCAGAACTTCGTATTCTTTCAGTTTGATCTTCTACGAAATAAAATTAAAAAGTGTTGTACACTTACGTATGTTCTCTTTTGTTTCCTCTTACATTTTCCATGAATGAACTCTTTTTTTAATCGAAAGAAAATTTCGTTTTTCTAAGAATTATTTTTTCCGTAAATAGGAATGCTTATTAAAAGTACCAGAGTACTTTATCAATGAACAAAGAGCTAATTGACTTTATAAAAACGTTTTTAATGTGTAATTTTGGTAATTTTTTCTTAGTTTAGTAAAATTGCTTTTGATCCAGGATTTTTATTGGGAAACGTTTTTTTTTTAATTTATAAAACTTTATTACAATTGAAGTGTGGGATGTGGCATTCTGTTCACATTGACGACATTCATAAACCTGACAAATTCTTACCACCGACCCTTGAAATGAAAAAGAAAAGCATAGGCCAATTATTGTTAGACGGAAAGGGTATTGATGAAGACGATCAAAATACAGGAGTTCTGGCTGAAGAAACAGTCGATGTCCGCATATTAGTTCGATCCTGTATCCATTCTTCTTTGGCTATGATCAGAGATCCAGAAAATGAAAGTGAACGGACAACAGAGAGAGTGAAAATACTTTTAAATCTTTTGCCATTAGCTGAAACAAAAGGTAACTTGCAAATAAAATGAATTAAGTTTCTTTTGTATAAAAAAAAAAGCACACATGATAAATATATTTTTAAGAAAGATGTACTTAACATGCTAAAAATAGAGTTTGTGTAAATCGTTTAAAAATAGATTGAAAGTACAAAGAATTTAATAAAATCAAAGTAATGACAAAAAATGATACATATATGCGATTACAAATAATTGTTAATTTACCAGAATTATATTAAACGCGTTCCACATAAAAACGACGGACCACATTAAACTGCAAAAATAGTTGTTCTTTTAAAATTCCCCCTCTCAAAAAATTCTGAGCAAGAAAATGGTATATTGACGCTTCCTGTCTTTGTATACTAGTCGATGTATGGAAATTATACACAGAGATAAAAGGATTTTTGTTAATTTTCTTTTCAAAGACTTGCTGTCTTCTGTTATTAATAATATTATTACTATTGATCATGAGATCATGATAAGTTCTTTGAAGATGCAATCATCAGCTAAAACAGAAACAAGAAGGTTCCAACCATGGCTTAATCACTGGGCCACAATAGGGAATGCTTTATCAATGATGGCTTTGAAGTTGACTGATGGTATTTTTGTTTCATCAATTTGCTTGTCAATATCATTTCCCATTTAAGAAACTGGTTAAACGTAGAACATACATTTGCAAATTGAAATAGTTGCGAGATGTAAACCCCATTTGCAGGTTATGAAGGTATATTGTTGTATAAATAAGGGGAATTTACGATTCCGATATTTAAGTCATCATATCTATTTTAAAGCTTTACTGTTAGATTACCATTAACGTCTTTTTAAAGTAAAAAAATCAAAATATGAAACAGATGTGTCAGATTCTATGGAATGTTTTATTTGAAGCTGGCCGGAATATATTGTCTAGACATAAGAATTGAAATAAGCATTGTTAATTGACAATATTTTGTCGATATTTCTAAATGTCGAGTTGAAGGCAGCAGCAAGTGTTTTCTTCTTTTCACGTGTAATGTGAAGGATTTTGAACAAATTCTGCTTTAAATTATTATAATAAACAGTCTACTCATAACAGGGCACAATGGCTACTCATGGGGATTCCAATAGATTATTGGAAGACCTAGTATCCACAAAAAATGTAATATCAATATTTAATTCATTTTTTAAAGACAAAATCTAACAATATTTTTAAACAGGGAGATGCACATTTGTATCTGGACTCGCAATCCATCTTGCAAAATTGATGAAAGAGAAGGAGGAAGAAAGTATGTTACATTCTGGGGTATCAAACTGGCTAACCAAAGATGCAACAGAAAAAAGACTCATCATGAAAAATGGAACTTGACAATTCAATTCAAATATTCATAAAATCATAACTTTTTTAAAGCCCATTTTCTTGCAATATTATTGTGATATAGGTAATATAAAATAATTTCATTACATTTCTTCCATATAGAAGTATTGATTACATTTTCAAATATTAGTTTTGAGGCATTTGTCTTCAGAAATGGATCAATGGATTTCTATAAACTTAATAATACAAACAGAAAACCTTAAAAATCATCAATATCAGCGCATAAGATTTTGAAAAAAAGTGTTTATATGAAAACAATCTTTCTAGGAAACGGACTTTTCAATAAAAATGTCCAAATATATGTCATAAAGGCCTTGAGAGACAAAATAAGGATGCTGACTGAAAATAGTGTGACTTTTTAGAACACATAAAAATGACGTTAGATTGAAAACTGCTGCTGATGTTCAAACATTAAAAATGCCTGTCTTAAAAAATAATTGATTAAGAATTACTCCAACTTTCATATTGATAAAATTGTTTGGTTATTTGGTTTTCATTTTTGCGAAATAAATCTTTTTTTTTTTTTTTTAGGAATAAATCTATTTTTTTAATCATATTTTTTCTTACAAAAAGATAATTCATCAATGAAATTAGTGTGTTAAATGTTTAAAATAGACCTATTGTGACATGTAATAAAAAATATTCAGAGAAATTGGCTGAATTTTGACCAGAAAAATCAGTTTAAAAAAAAAATTATTTTCCCGTTTTTTTTGTAGTCATACTGTCATATTGGAGACTACGGTGTGGCAATTATGTCTTTTGACTTTAAATGTATATTTGGTTAATATTTCTTAATGTTTTTTGACGTGTTTAGTTATTGTTCAATAATCCATAAACACTGTACTTCCAAAATTCTTAGATTTCATATTTTTAGAAATTTAAAATTGACAAAAAAGTTTCATCTATTTTTATTGGCCAAAAATTTATAACTATGAAAAAAGGTATTCTTTTTATGCAGGAAGGCGATTTCCGATTGTCTAGCTGAAAAGATATCGACTCCCCTGGCTGGTGTAATTGCCCAAATCGATTCCGACAGAAACTTAAATATCGTGGGCGTCGACGAAAAGAAAAATACATGGGCACAAAAGATTTGGTTGCAAGTAATCAACAATTGTGAAGCCACTCAAATCAAATACGATATTCTGATATCACCAAAAGACCGAAAACCTTTGCGAGAGATACTGGTAAAGGGACACGGCATTGAAGGACGAGCGTTCGAATCAAAATTTCCATTTTCATGGCTTCTGTTTGAACTCATTGCGAAAGTCATTTTTAGCACCGCTGACAATGAAAAAGGTATATATATATCGTTGAATATTTTCGAAGTTCTGTTTTATATCATTTGGTGTAAATTATCTTAAGGTCAAGATCTAATAAACGTAAGATGCCTTCAGATTAAACAAATTAAAGAAATAAAGTTTATAACTTTATAACTTTAGCTTGCTTAAATAAGGTGTTTCGACGCATAATTTGTAGATAAACAAAATGAAAAAAACATTTTAAACTGTCATTCAAATGAAAAAAATTAAGATGAGCAGTGATGAATATAGGAATTTTTATCCATATCAGACAAAGAAAATATATCCAGATTACATACAGTCTTTCACAAAACGGTAATTTGAATGTTCTTGTCCTCTCTTTAAAATAATGTCAAATTTCATATATGTATCGGGACTACTTTTCATGCTTTTTAAAAAATCGAATTCCCTGAAAATAGTTTATTTTCTACCTAATTCTATTAGAGTCGTAAAGTACGGAAAAAGGAAGGCTAGTGTGATTATGACGTCATAATGGATTAAGGACTGATAAGTTGGTCTTAAGACATAAACTAGATCTTGACCTTAATACTGCACATTGCTTAGGGACATATGATAAAAACAAAAAATAAATGGATGCCTGGATTGGTATATATTTCGTTTTACCTAATTCCATTGCAAATGTAACAAATTATGATATTTTACAGAATAAAAAAAACCTTCTGTGATTTTCAAAATTCTACCCTCTTGAAACCATCGTAATTATTCTTTACAAATATTTCTTACATCAAATTCCATTTTTGTGCAACTTTGAATGAAAAATCAAAAACCGCGCGGTGAAACTTAATCATTTTATTCATTAAAACATGACCCAACTTGTTATTTTCAAAAAAAATATTACAGCTTGTTTAAATCATCTGACCTTAATAGGAGCCCAGAAACGAATGCTTAAACGTTGAAAGAAAAGTACTCAGCATTGGGTGTAAATTTAGCATGTATAAAGTATACTGTACAGGTAGCTTCTAAATGCACATATTTAATGATTTAAAAATTGAATGTTAATATTTTCTGCAGGAATATTAGATATTGCACGTATGGTGGAGTCTCAACCACTCGGAAAAATAGTCACATCATGTTTGACAAGCGAACAGTCACAAGAGCCGATGAGATTTTACTTAGATGACTTTATTTCCATGGTCTATCCTGCTGAAAGTGAAGATGAGCGAATGGTTTGTTTAAATCAATGTTACATTCTAATTTATAATGTTTAAGTTCTAATACCATACACACACGCAGTTCTCATGATTACAACCGATTTTGTGGGTGAAGGGGATCAAAAACTGTGAATTTCATGACCCATGCCCCCCCCCCCCCCCGAGGCCTGAGGGACGGAGACTAAAACTACTAAAATTAATGCAATCTTTAAAAATATTACACTTTTCTTCTGACCATCAAGTAATCAAACTGTTAGCATAATTGTACTAAGCATTGAGTCCTCTTCCAAAATTTTAAAATTTATGGCCCGAGGATCCACAGGATAAAATTACACCATTTAGTCGACGGAAATAAAACTGAATGCAAACAGAATGGTCACTGAAAGGTTATTGAAAGGATCATATTCCGTGAAATTTCCGTGAAAATTCAGTTACCATTCACTCGACTGATGTCATATACATTTCAGTGACCTCTCTGTTATCTTTCAGATTAATTTTTTTTATTGAATAAACCACTTTATTTTTCAATTTTTGTTTCATTTTTCATATTATCATTTAATTTTTAATAAAAAGTGAAGAAAAAAAATTATGCAAGAAAAGAAATTTTGCACCAAGCCAGAATCGAACCCTGCAGCTGGCCTCCCTCTGGCAAGTTTTTTGCCTTATCGACTTGTTGATGTTAATATGGTGAATTAAATTCAATCAAAATGGAACACCCAGATCACCTGTGGTATCGAGGAGCTGCGATGTGTGTATATACCTTGTATACGTTTTGTATATTCTGTAAGTTGCGCCGAATTTAGTGAACATCGTTAGTACGTCAGTCGACGATGGGTCAATGTTTGGTCGAACATCGATCGATGATCTTCCGATGTCTATTGCCCACAAACCCCCCCCCTCCCCGCCCCCCCCCCCCCCCCCCCCCCCCCCCCCGATGCCTTCAAATTCAACGGACACCTGACGATGCTCGGCCATACATCGACCAATCCTTGAAAGATGTGTTAATGATGAGTTGCCGATGAGCAGCAATGTGGGGGATCGGTGGAGAATTTGCAGATTTTTAACTTCAACTTATTTTCTACTGATTACCCTAACCGATTTGCAAAATGGCCTCAGTCACTGTCCGACTCTTAAAGGAGTTCGGCCTTCAACCACGCCATTTTTGTCAAAAACACATCGGTTTTTCATCGTATACCCTATCGCTGGATGTGACTGAGAGAATGAATTTATGCTTTGAATTCTGCTTTGTATTGATTACATATTAATTATGAGTAAGGGTGCCTCTTCCAAAAAATATGGAATGTGCGGACCCAATGTCAGGAGTTTTTTTTTTTTGTTGGGAAACTACTGATTATTGCTGAATACAACTAATTAGGTTCAAACCGAAGGTTCAAGTGAGTTTTTCTGATCAAAGTTTGTCCATTGTCTGTCGTCCTTATTGTTGCCGTCGTCGTGTCGTTGTCGTAAACTTTACTTTATACATTTCAATCTTCCTCCCAAGAACCACTGGGTCAATATCAAGCGACCTTGCTACAGTGTATTCTTACGTAAAGGGGGGAATTCATTTTTTTTAAATGAAGCGTCTTGTCCTCTTCCAAGGCGAGATAACTATGAATTGGTGAAAAATTAATGGCATCTTTATAAAATCTTCTCAAGAACCAGTGGACCAGGAAAAATAAAAAAATCTTTTGGAATTATCCTCAGGTAGTACAAATTCAGGTTTTTTCAAATTATGACCCAGAGGGTAGGGAAAGCTTACAATGGCTGGTAAAAGATTTACATAGGAAAACACGCGGGATTGTTAAGGGAGCATATAAATCATTTCTCGAGAAATTTAGACTTTTTTGAGAAAAAAAGTTTGATAATTTACCAGAAAGCGCTGATAAACGTAAATTATTTTAATTGCAAAGAGGAAAAAGAGTGTCCAATGCAAAGACATGCACCGTCACAATGGTATCACTTGACTTCTTTTAATAGCGAAATCTAACTTAATAAAAAAGCTAACAGAACAACAATACCCCGGAATTCGATTATTTCTCTAAGTAAATAATATAGCGGAAAATTATCTATTTTGCTGCTGGAATCCCAGTGCCCTGTCAGTAAAATAACCATTCCCCACATGTGAACGAAACCTTAACTGATGTTTTGAACTTGATACAAATGAACGGAGATTTTTCGTTAAACCATGCTAAACTCAAGTTTTAAGGATCACTTTCCAAGTATTTTGGAAAGCAAACATTCCATATGTACAAATATTATGTTTTTAGATACCCAGCTTATTTTTCTTCCGTTGCGAATGACAGAGGAAACGCAAAGGTGATAAGGAAGCATACGGAATTCCAACTTGAATAGATCAGTGATACATTATGACGTCGTAGTAGGCGAGATGATATCAATTTTACAAGTTTTCGTAATATTGGTATTAAGAGATCTAATTTAACTCTAGAAAATGAATAGAAACCTCTAAACATCAACAAAAATAATTTTTTTTTCTGTTTTGCTGTATCTGTTAATTTGATTAAAATCTACCATTGATGACGTCATAAGTGTACATCAAGTAACTTTGAAATTGATCATTTCGTATGAAGAGTATTTGGCTAATAAAAGCATGTGTTAAGATACGTAAAATGGAGTTGAAAAGCAAAAACTGTGAAATTCATATGGATTTCAGTGAAGTAAACAGGTATGCTAATTTATTTGTATCGATTATATTCTCTTTTGAAGACATTCAGCTATTAACGTATCCCGATCGGCCTTTCCTCTGTCATTCTTGACAAAAATAATGCAGCAGAACAACAATATGCTGAATATTTCAAAACATAAGATTTTTAACAATGTAAAGTTTGCCTTCAAAAGTACTTGGAAAGTGCTGCTAGAATCCCAAGTTAAGCATGGTTTTACAAAAAGTTTCGGTTCATATGTATCAAATTGAAACCATCGGGAAGGTTTTGTGCGAATGTGTGGAATAATTATATTACTGTTAGGACAGTGGGATTGTAGCAGTATTTTTATACTAAATAGATGTTTTTCGACTATATTATTTACTCAAAGAATTTATTCAACTCCTATTGTTGTTCTGTTAGCTTTTTTAATAAGGAGCATTTTGCTAAAAATAGAAGTCACGTGATGCAGTGGTGGTGGTGCACGTCTTTGCGTTAGACACTCTTTTATCTAAATGCAATAGTTAATGAGATTTTACGTAAATCAGTGGTTTGGGTAAATTATCAAACTTAATTTTCTTTAAAAAGTCTTAATTTCCCGGAAATGATTTATATGCATCCTATATATATGTATATATATCTCAGTTGATTCGATACGCAAGAGCATGTTCTACATGTACGTATGAACAATTTCTTAAACGAGGTAAATTATTGACAAGCAAGATGATTAAAAAAGAATATCAACAGTCTCGTTTAAAGTCATCGATCATTTCGTAAGTTCAATGGTCAATACAATGACCTTGTCAGCAAATGCAATTTTTCATTGAGTCAAATGCTGACGGACGTTTTTCATACCAATTGTTAGTCCATTATTTATACCCTGAATTGACGACGGATTTTTCTGTTATTTCCTGATCATGCGACGAGCACACGGCGGGTGTGGCCGGTCGGCAGGGGATGCTCACTCCTCCATGGCACCTGATCCCACCTCTGATCTTCTCAAGAACATTAAAGTCATGGTTGGTAATATTTTGATGTAGCTTCAAATTCATTCAGAACATGACCCCCTAGGGTATGGTGGGGGAATATACAGGAAAACTCTTTTAAAGTCTTCTTCTCAAGAACATTAAAGCCATGAATATTGTGATATATATTTCGAACATGTGATATTAATATGGAAGGATTCGCAGGTGATGTTGACTCAAATTTATTAAAAACACGACCCGGAGGTGGGGTGGGACCACAATAGATGATCAAAATTTAACATAGGAACATATAGTAATTTTTTTTAAAATATTTTCTCCTCAAGAACCACTGGACAAGGAAAGACGAAACCCATGTGGAATTATCCTCAGGTAGTACAAATTCAAGTTTGTTCAAATCATGAACCCCGGGAGTAGGTCGGGGCCACAATTGCCGATCAAATTTCTACATAGGAATATATAGGAAAAATCTTTAAACAATAGCAAAGGCAAAGCCATGATAGGTGATATTTATATGGAAGAGTCCTCACGCAATGTAGATTCAAGTTTGTTAAAAAAAATTACCACCCAGGGTAGGACTGAGACACAATGGATGATCAGAATTTTTCATTGGACAGGTAGTGTTGATTCAAGATTGTACAAAATCATAACTCCCTGAATAGGATGGAGCCGCAATGGACGATCAAAGACTAACTTAGGAGCATATAGGAAAAATCTTCTTTTCAAGAATAGCGAGGCCATGGTTTGTCATTTTATTTGGAGACATCGTCAGATAGTGTAGATTCAAATCGTACCCCTCCCCCTAACCCCTCTTCCTTTTAGGAGTAGGTCGTGATTGCTGATGTATTTAAGCTTTTAATTACAATACTGATTTTTGCTTTTTCCTAGCCACAGTACCCAGGTTAGTGATGTGGCCGTTGGGCCTCTTTTTTGTTGTTGCTATTTTGTTTCCCTACTCTTCCTTTTAAAATTAAGTTACAAAACTAAACATGTTAAGTGTACGCTTTTATAGTAACAATTAGTAATGAAATCGGAATAAATTTTTTGTTCTTTGTTGGACTGTCCCTGCGAAATGTAATTATCAAATTTTACCTTGTTAAAATTTAATTATTATTATTAAATGCAAAATAACGAGATAGATGAAATCTTTTTGTGGAATGTATCCGATTCGATTTAAAAGTTTACATTAAATTTATATTTGGTCAAAACTTTACCATTGTAGCGAAATATGTGTTGTAAAGCTAAAGATCTGATATTTCATGACTTGTATTTACATGTACACATGTATTACTACATTCGACAGGCGATACAAAAGCAGCTGATTGTGTAAGAGTCCAGAAATAACAGATACAGGAACCTCTGTCAATAAAATGCTTTGCGGAGAACATTTGTTGTAAATATGCTCATGAAGCGTTTAGTATTTTCTTTTTATAACATTATAGAAAAGATGTTAAAAAGATATGATAATGAAAATAATTAAAATCATTAAAAAAGATATAATAATGAAAATAAATAAAAACACACAACTTGCTTTTACCTCACAGAATACTTCTTATTTTATGAACAATTTGAGAAGGGTTGGGTGCTTTTCTTTATCTTTTATTTATATGTTGTGTATTTTTCAACGGGAAATTGGCATTTTCGGCGACAAGGCATGTGTGATAACATTATTTGGATATTGCATGTAGTTGAGTGTAAGATTGAAAATTTTCACCCCAAGAAGACCATTGTCAACCGAGTCGCAACCGAGGTTGACAATGGTTTTTGAGGGATGAATTTTCAATGTTAGTCACAACTACATGCGATATTTATCATATTATACTGAATGTTTTATACAAATACATATAACAGGGAACCGCATAAATTCTTCGCAGTCGCTATTTTTGTAAAATCACCCGTCGTCAAGCAATGTTGACTGTTGCTACGCTGGAGGGCGTGGCTTCATTATTCAGCGAGTAATAGTGTTTTTGAACAAATGTTTCTCGACCATTCAGTTTCAACTTCTTTACATGAAATATAATATATTAATTTATTTAATAGGTCCTCAGTGAGAACATATGGACACAGAGTTCCAGAGAGTTAAAAGAGGTCTCAAAAACTGCTATGTCAAGATTCATAGCATTTCACATTGTGTATACTAAATCAATTCAGAGGATAAGAAATTATTCACATATAACAAGTGTTTGGCCGGATTGTAGTCAAAATGTCATAGAATTTCTGAGATCACCCGAGGCATCTTCTATCACTTCAGACACAGAGATGGTAAGATTGGTTGATTAATTGTATGTAATTTTACATCACATTTGAGAATTTTTCTCTCAGGTAGAGAGGTCACCATATACATATGAAGGGCTTCAAATTTTGACATTTACTTGGCACTCGAGTCTATTCAGCAGTGAGGAATCTTTATCGTGTCATCATGTACTATGACACGCGGACTCAAAGTGCAAAGCACATTACAAGGGGATAGTTGCTACCGATTTTTATCGTCTTAGGTCAGTTGCTGCAGAGAATCGAACTCACAGCCTTTCTATCACTATTACCGACTGAGCTACCGTGACTCGGAGAAAACAATCATGAGTTAAAAATATATTTTCATATAGAATATTCATTTACTACTCGTTATGTGACATTTAGTTTTTTATTATCAATATGATATTATAAGCGAAGGAGCAGCATCTTTTCCTGATTTTGGTCTATCTTTCTCTCTCACTTTCTAATATTAATCGAAATCCAATGTCACAGCAAGTATTTACATGAGAATGTTCCCTCACTGCTTAATTGCCAAATATAGGTATAAACTTTCAGCCCTTCACCGGCAAGTACTTGCGTCTCAACTTGACAGAAAACTTCTCAAAATGGACGTTAAACAAAAAAAGACAGTCAGAATTTTTTTATTATAAATAAATGATTCACAAAGTTAATTTTTCTTTTTTAAATGAAAGTGAATTAAAGTATTAATAATATACAATCCCTGAAACGTTCCTACCAGAACGGTGAACGAATGCTGAACGAACGATGAGTGATCAATGTGTGAACGGTGAACGGTGAGTGAACGCAGAACGCGAACGGAGCGCAAAGAGAACGGTGAACTAACGGAGAATGCAAGATGAACGATTTATTCGGAATGTCTCCGATCTTTTCCCTGTATTGAAAGTACTTTATTGTATTCGAATGTCTGTTGCTAAAATATAAACAAACAATAAATAGATAAATAAATAAATAATTGATTCAAATTTCTCTGCACATACGAATTATGTTTTTAATCAATATTTTAATAATATCATGATTGCCGTAAACATGAGTAATTGTTACTCTACGGGTGTAGTATAAAAGATAAATTTAATCTTCTCATAAAAAATATGCTTATTCTTTTAACTAATAAAATACTTTGGGCTTTAGAAGCGAAAACTTCTACTTATAGAATGAACTAATTCTTATACATTGTACCACGGTTGTAACAACCATATACATGTATATACTGAAAGGAAAAAGAAACGCAGGGTAAACTTTGAGATGAAATAATTTAATTTTTTTTCCAGATGTACATTTTAGCATTCCTTTTTATAATGTTTAAACCCTTCTTTTAATAAAAAAAAGTAACCACAATTCCATTTGATTTTGCCTCAGAATTCGAAAGTTATCGAGACTAATTTGACGATACCCCCCAAAAAAGGATAAAGTGAGAAGTGAAAATTTTCATTCTCTTTAATGTCTCCTTCGCATATCTGTCACAGTCTTTTTCCTCCTTTACTTGAAGTTCATCAGTGCCTTTATCCTACAAATAAGAATAGGTTTCAATCTTTTAAACAAGATAGCCTTTAGTTGAAAGGATGCAACTTCGGCATATCTTCCACTCACCCCCACAGATGTTCAATGAGAAAAAAGATGGACTATATGGAGATCAGTCGAGTGGGTAAATTTGACTGTTTGCCAGAAAGCCTTGATAAACCAAGACTCTCTGACGACGGTTAAGACTAAAACTTACAAGCGACTGTACAGCAACCTAAAAGTCAGACCCAATGGAACTTCTGTCAACTGTTTCAAGATAGCAAGAAATGCATTCGGTCTAAAAAATACTGAAAATCAATGTGAATACTACAAGAGCATCAAATGGTATAAGAAGATCGTTGACAAACTTGTCTTTATCAAAATTTACATGATTTTGGTTTTCTAGCACTTTTCCGATGTGACGTCATACATTTCATGGTTGAGTAATTATAAACATTGATTTTTGTGCATGGTAACCATGATTGTCATCTGAGCAATTTTTGTAATTTTTGGTCATGCGGTCAAAAAAATTCGCATATTATGTTACCCTACGTTTCTTTTTCCTTTCAGAATAAATTTCCGTGCTCAGGTGAATCAGTGTCAAAAATATTACAAAGGTCTGTTGACGTATTGCATAAATACACTCGTATTTTAAAATTTAATGCAATAATATTTTATATTTATGTGTCATTTTATTTTTTATGATGATTTTTTAGCAACTTTCTACATGTAGACATTTCCCGGTTGTGATTATACTCGGACAAAATGATGGAAAAAGTCATTTAAATTATTTGTAATAGATTAAATGACTTTTTCCATCATCAAATATTATTTGTAATAGATTAGATTTTCAGAACTTAATAAGTAATGTGCTGTCATAGTTTTTTATTGAACAGTTACATGTAAGAGAGAGAGAGAGAGAGAGAGAGAGAGAGAGAGAGAGAGAGAGAGAGAGAGAGAGAGAGAGAGAGAGAGAGAGAGAGAGAGAGATTTTAGCCCCCCTCTATTCTCAGATTTCTGTTATATTATAAATAAAAATTCTTTTATTCTATCTCAAGTTTAAACTTTTTCCCTACTTTTTTTAGACGTGATATCCACATTTCTGAAGAAAAATATAATAATAAATAATGGGAATATATACATGGAATGATAAAGTTTGAAAATTAATGTAAAACATAATCCCTGACAATTTAAAATACAACTGTCGGCACATGTATTATTTTAAAATACTACTGTTTTGATGTTTGGTTTTAGACTCAAATTTTTGTGTTACAAACATTAATTGTTAATTAAATTTTTTGAAAATACTAAGAATTCGATTTCGGGAGAAAAAGTACGTAGGGGGAGGGGGTTCTTAATCATACCGAATGGCAAACATAAATTTCGTTACGTTGAAGGAAGGAATTCTCCCTCTCAGAAAATATACTATAAAGTAGAGAGTTCTAAATGAATTTCAATTTAAACAATCGGTCTTTTTTTTTTTTTAAAAAAAACAATTTAATTCGCTCTATAGATATTTAATTAACTGAATATCTACAGTACTGTTCATAATTCTCAGAACTAGCTCTTAAGGGGGCTCTCTACACCTGTAAAGTATAACTGATTTTTGTTGCATGTATTTGTTTCTAATAATAGGCCCCATATTCGATAATATAAGGTTCCAAAGTATTTCAATTTATTTTTTAGAAATTTTTGAAATATGTTATTTATTTTGTTAAAATCCCTCCTATCTGTATTTTTAAAAGCCCGGTGCTTTAAATTTCTCTTCAAAGTTTAGTGTTATAAAATATTGAAATAATAACCAACAAAGTTAAAAACTAGAGGTACTGTGAGCGATGAGCTCACTAAATGATACCCCCCGCCTCCCCTATGGATATAAGTGGTGAAAAAGTCCATGTTTTCCTGTCGCCGGGAAACCCAAAATATGTGTCGGATCAAAAAGTAAAATAGGAGGTGCACAATGGCAATATGTAATAAAGATTCTGTGAAAGTTTCATTAAATTTCATTCAGTGGTATGAGAGGAGTTACGGATAAGTGATGGGTACCCCAAAGCGTAACAGACGGACGGACAGACAGACGGACGGACGGACGGACGTACAGACGGACGGACGGACGGACGGACGGACGGACGGAATTAACGATTACTATATACCCTCCCGCTTTTCAAGCGGGAGGTATGATAAAATCAACATAATTTTTATTTAAATTTACAAAAATAGACAAAAGAAAAACTAAAACAGCATTTTCTTGAGAATAGCTGGTTGGATCCTCTTCAATATCTGAAAAGATATATAATATCAAAGGGTAAAAACAATGAAAAAAAGAAATTGAAAAAAATTGAAAAACTGTCAAAAATTTATAAACATAACAAAAATTCAGATGTGAGAGATCCGCTTTAAGAGTGGACTCAAATATCTTGGTACTGTTTTTTTATAAACTTCAAATAAACTCTATTTGCACAAGTATTAAATGTCACGCAAGGACATTGAAAGAAGTTCGTATTGTACATGTATTGTTTTTCAATGAGTTTAAGCGAAAATCATCGCGTTTCCAGTCAATGACAAAGACATGTATTTAGTAAATTCATGGTATTGTGATAGATGTATTAACTTACCGTTTTTATCCAACTTGTATGTGTTATCCAGTGCTAGATATAACAAAACAAGTTAAGATGGTAATTGGCTAAAAGCGGTAAAAGAAATTCCTATAACCAAATGCACACTTCGTCTAAAACCTGCACGTTCCCCATACTTGTAAAACAGCTAACAATCAATGTTGATGGGTCGTGCGAAATTTCACCGGGAATAACCATTCATGCGGATGTATACAAATCGTGAACAGAGTATCCTCTAGTCGATGGGAAGATAATACATATATGTCCTATCTGATCAAATTTGCATTTTTGGGGGATATATTTTTCTGGAAAGCTTATATGCTTATTGAAGAAAAAAGAACTTTCTGAGTGTATGGCGTTTTGACACGTAATGATGAATTAGCATATGGACAAGCCATGTTTCATGTCATTTTTTTTCACCTAAAATCTTATTCTAATAAGTTTGTAAATGTATTATTTAATAATTAAATAAGTAGAAATTGAATAAATTGACAAACAATTCATTTTTAAAGAAAGGATACGTATTGGGCAATACACTGTATTAATTGATGTGATATAATGTACATTCCATCCATAATATTGCATGTTGTGTTATACTTAGTGATTTATCGGTGTTTAGTGAATTTGAATCTGATCATTTGGGATCAAAATGGCGTTTTTACGGAAGTACGCCATGCTGTGACGTTGTAGAGAGCCCCCTTAAATGTTTTCGTGCACATTTTACAAATAATTATTAGAAATAATTTTTTGTACATGTATATTTGATGGAATTGGTAAATTAGAAGCCATTGATGATTACTTATCCATTAAGGATTTATCGTCTTTTACGTAACAACAAAAACGTTTTCGTGGTGGAAGTAGTTATATATTGCCATTATTTTAATTTGATATCAAGCACGAAATGTTACGAATAAAGTAACAGATAGGTTATAATAATAAGACAAAATAAATATCGTATATGGTTTTTGCCGTGAAATAATTATTCTTCAAACACGATATCTTAGTTAATAAATAAAAAAAACGTGTTAATTCTCACCATCAAAATGATACTTAGGAGTTCCGAATGACAATAAAGAGTGAACGATAAGCGAACGCTGAACGCAAGGTGAATGCAAAGTAAACGGAACAAAGAGCTTACGGTGAACGTTTTGTGAACGGTGATTGCGAGCGCACCGTGAACGGTGAACACAAAAGTGTGAACGGAGAGCGAATGGTGAACGCACGCTGAACGAACGGTGAGCAAACCGAAAATGGGAATGTAGAACGTTTCAGGGACTTTAAATTTATTTTCAAGATACATATACAAAATGTATTCGAACAACACTGCTACATTTATGATATATTTCTAAGCATGTATTATTTCAAATCTGTGTATTCTGTGTTTCACATAGATACAGTAAAACACGCTAATACAAAGAGGCTTAAAACGATATGGTTATTATTTTCAACTGCTTTAAAGTATATTGTGAACGGATAGAAAGAATCATGTTCATAATAAAACAAAAGCATCCGCCTCTGGCACGTTGTTTAAAGTAAGATTTTCTGTATTGTTAAATATAATTTACTCAAATCAACTGAATGTATATTTTCAGACAATGGATATTATTGGACTGTCTCTTGTCCTGAAAAGACTCGAAGAGGTAAAAAACTCTTTTGGAGAGTACAACAAACGATTACAGTGGTTGCAACTGTTGAATACTTACAGACCAGTCGTAGAAAGATTATTGGGCTTCTTTACATCCCTGGATGGAATACATGATGAGAATTGTAGAGAGAGTATAAAAGAATCAAGGTTTAACATTTATGTTGATTATCATTATTAAATATTTCTTATTTATCTTGAGTTTTGATCTAACGCTTTTTTTGGTATGTTTTCTTTTAACCATTTTCAATTCATTCTAGACATCGTTGGACAAGAATCATAGTGATGAAGTTGCTTCTAGAGAATGTGTACTCTGGACAAGAGTGCGATGTGAAACTTTGCCTTAGTTTATTTATGGTATAATTATAGAATGTTAATCATTAATTGATTTTTAATACCTTACCCTAGTTCAAAATTGTAAATTTGCATTAGAAGGATAAGTTTATTTTCCTCGATTCGTGTCTTATAAATATTAAGGCATTGATAAGCAATCATTCTATGTAAAATTGTTTATTTAAACATGATGCATTTGAATCATGATAGTAATCCTCTTCCTTACATTTTAGCTGTTGAAAAAAGAAGCTGATCTCAAAAATATCAAGTCATTTGAAACAGTGGAAAACTTTCTGAGAAGGTCCATAAAAGGAGCAGCAACTGCAGCCTTTGGGTATATAACTTTATGATTAAAGTATAGGAACAGATATTAAAAAAAGGAAGAATTCTTTTTTTTCCACTAAAATCAATAGTTTTGTAAGCCGATATAATTTTTAGCAATAAAATCGATTATACAAAAAAAATTAAATTATATGTGAAAATACCTAGATTCAATAGATATATAAATGAAAATAGGAAGTCGTAACAGTTTAATAGACAATAAAAATAAGACAATGTTATAACAATTATGACATAAGTGTAGAGACATTTGCCTTCTCAACACCTAATATGTTTTAGATATCCGCGTTTACTCTGCTCTCAATTTTTAATGTAAAAATGAGCTTTGAGCTTGAACACTATTGGTATCTTCATATTTCTCCAAAACTTATAAAGTTATAATCCAAGAGTTCCTTCCGTAGAAGCATAGTAGAAAAATTATGTTTAGATTCCATTTAATATATATAAACTTCAAAAAAAGAAACGCATAGTAGAATTTTAGTGACTCATTGAACATAAAGATTATTTGGTTAAAAAAATGCATTGATAAAACAGAAATGTGGTTAACAACAGGGATACTATTTCAATGTCATAATTACTCAAGAATTTTAAAATCATAGTATGTTTAAGGTAATTAAAGATCAAAATCTGGTATCCATACCCCGCAGACACAAATGATAGCCACAAACGGCATCTAATGCAAATATGTGTGATAAAAACTGTATAGGAATACTCTACCTATCCAAATGTAGAGATTTGGTCAGCGTTGCAGAGTTTGGGGATGCGATTGTCTTTGGCAAATCATGTCAATCTATTTTGTCCAATGCTGCTTAATTTGGTTTCAATCTGGCGATTTAGATGACTGTGGCAGAAACAGGTTGCTGTTTCTTTGCAAGAATGGGAGTGTCAAACGAGCCGTATGTGGCTGTGTATTGTGAGATCGCAATACGGCTCTAGGATGTTGCAAATTGAATAAGCATGTGTAGGGAGAACATGGTTAGAGTAACCTTATTCATTAAAATCCTTTGAATTCAAACCAAATCAATCTTACTTTTATATAATACCGTTTACCATATCATTACACTACCACCACCATTTTTTTTAATGTCCTGGAAGCAGTTATCTGTCTAACGTTTATTATAAAGCATTAGGTTAATAAGGAATAGGTTAATACCAAACTTTATCAAAAAATTCTCTTCTATAAGAAAGGTTCATTGCCCTTGGCTACTTTTGAACTACTTTCAAAAGTTTTTTATCGCGTCATATTCACAAACTCCAATGGTTACAATCTGTAAATACTCTTGAGTGGTTATCCTTTAATGTATTGCTACAAAGATTCACAAAGATCACAAATCAGCAAACGTTAAAATTGAATCCATACCATTTGAAATCCTTCCCAGCTTCGGGTTTTAATATAAACAGATAACATTTCTATTTCAGCGATCAACAAAAATGCAAGGTGTGTGAGAATGGCATTGTTGGACAACCTATTCAGTTGCAATGTTCCAATGTGATTTGTATTGACTGTCGAAACATTCACGTTGCTGCTGACCTAGAAGAATGCCCAGCTTGTCATGGAACCCATCAAATTGACGACATGGATGACCATGACAGGTATATGTCACAGAGCTGAATTAATCATTTTTTCAAAAAATTCTTATTTTTATGTTTATAAATTTTAATAGATTTTAAAAGACTGTATTTTTATTGAAGGTAACATTTTAATACAATAAAAAAATAGAGATATTAATAAAAGTATTCACAGAAAATTTATCCATTTTATACAATTCTTGTGTCACAGAATGAGTACATTTAATCAGAAGAGAGAGATAATTAACATGCAGACGTTCACTTTTTGTTCTTTTGGTTTTTTTTCATTTTTTTTTTAGCGAGAGTGAGAAGACCCAAAAGTATAACACTTTCAAAAACAACTGCAATAACTTCTTCATGGAAATTGTATCACAATTATGCTTTGCTAACAATGAAGCACCATCCAGAGAAGTGATTAGGAAATTGATATCCTTCGTTACTGTAGAGACGAAAATGGATCATGGCCTGAAGACTGTGAGCAAAGAAATGGCGCTTGTTGAATCAAAAGTTGATTCAACACCAGTGTTTAGATCATTCTTATTGCAGCACTTACTAAGAACGAGGTAAAACTATTGATGATGTACACATACATACACACCCTTAAACACACAGAGAGAGTATTATTCAAAGTAACTGAATAAAGCATCTAATGTCAGTTTCTTTGCCAAAATATTAAGAGCAACAACAATAAAAATAAAAACAAAAAATTTAATTATCAACCTTATTGCATGTACTAAATGCAAGTAAGTATGCTTTCATGCAGTTTGGATGATGTCATGGAATTTCTTGCTGAATACCTTTCAAGAGCAGAGGCAATGCTTAAAGAGGATCCAGAAAAAGTCATTGAATTCAGTATTCTTGTTATTCAATGCCTAGAGGTATGGATGATGATGTCAGAAGAACAATTATCAATTTAAATGTTTGCTTCAAAAACATGGACTGTAATTTCTTACCCTATAATTTTTTCGGTTTTCCAATTCGACTTTTCTCAGGGTTTAAATATCTCTCATAAGTAAATCAAAATGTTAAAGTCTATTTTTTATACCATGAAATACAAAACAAAATAGTTTATTAATTTGATTCTTGTGTTTTGTAATAAAAAAATATTCGTATTGGTATGCTCCATTGTAATTTTTTAATCTTTCCTTCGTTCGAAGTTCGATTCCTTGTTAAGGAAAATTGTAAATAGTACTAATCACACTAAAATATTTACATTGTACCAGTTGCCATGCTATTTACACTTCTGCATTATGGCTTCGAAAAAAGATACAATCGTAATGCTCATTAAACTTTGTTAAATTGAAATATAAGGGGAAATATAAATGTTAATTATCTGGTGACCTGGTTCGAAGATATATTAACTTGTATTTTAAAACGTCGTGTAAAATTCAAAGAGGCTGTATATATAATATGTACCACAGATTCAAATCTTTTTATAAATATGTAACATTGAAAATTCTCAATAAGTTCTTATCAGACCTAGAGGAATCGGTTAAATTAAAATATAAAATTACTGCTATTTTATATAGGACTCAATTCTGCAAAAAGCTTCTAGTTCTAAAGAAAAAGAACCATGGAAAGCAGAAATGATTAAGGCGACAAAATATCTCAAAGATTCTGCAGATGTGATAAACGACGAAAACCTTGATGTGAAAAAGTTATGCTGTGTGGCAGAAACGAGATTTAGTCTGGCGTGTGCGGCAAAATTTTTGTTCCAACACAATGTGGAGAAAACTTTGAAGTATTTGAAAAATCTGAAGAAGTTGTATGAAGCTGTGTCCACAATGACAAGCAAGTGTCGATGGACTAAGTATGTTTTCCTTTTTTGAAATTTATCTGTTAATTATATTCTTGCATTTTAAAATCATATATTTCTGTTAATCTGATCATGACGAGCTATTCAAAGGTTTTATGAAATTTCAAATTATTTTTCGTACTGTCATTCTAACAAGCTGTCTATCATTACCTTTCTTTGCCTATCAAGAATTCTTGTAGACATAGTTTGTCTAATAGAAAGACAATATTATAAGATTTCTTATAAAAATTATAAAGATAACTAGGTCTCCTCATTTGATAGCAATAAGACGACCGAAATTGTTATCTGAACATAAATTTGAAACTAAGACATTTTAGAGGCTTAAAATGAACGCAATATGAGCTTGGGACCATAGATTATCCTAACTTTCTGTCAATGCCATTTTTGACACGGTCAAGGTTTTGGAACTAAAGTACTGTATTATCGTTAGTCAATTTGGCATTGGCCCAATATAACTTTTAAAGATTTTAGTCACTTTTAGAGAATAGTATAAATGGATGAGTACACTTCAGCTATGAGAATTGTGTCCCTGTGTTTTGCGCAAAATAAAATCCCGAATTTTATTAAATTTATGTTTTATAGGTATTAAACAATACTTTAAGAGCAGGTTTTGGTATATTATATTACAGGAAAGTATAAATAATGCCGAGCAACACTAGCTTTTGAGACGGGGGTCTAACCGTTAAACCTATGCACATCCAAAAAAGTCTCCAAACTACCGTCAAATTAGCCACTTAATTAACAGGTCCCCGAGTGTCAACGATTGATATTATAATCACTTGACTCAAGTGACATTCCACGGTTTGATACGCCAACGCTTTAATTAAACATTTCATTATGTTTGTCATTTGAAGTTTCTATTCGAACAGTATCTATCTTATTTCCAACTTCAAACTATTTACAGTGTATAAGATTTTTGCGCAAATTTTAATAAGGTTCAAAGATTATAGGTCTCTTATTTTACTGTGTATTCTTCGTTAGGAGTGTTTTGAAAGAATTCTGGTATGGGTAGTGAGATAAGTAAATAAAGGTTCATGTCGCTTCTGTATTATAGTCTGCAGGGCGATGGATCTACCCAATCCGTAAACACTAGAATCATTTATTATTTGTGCAACATAAAACGACACAATCTCTCTCTTCACTATTTAAATTCGTAGTGTAGCATCTGATTGCAAAAAAATCATAAGGAGGTGCTATTGTTTACATTCCACAGCCATGCGATTTAAATGTCTCCGCCTAAATAGATAAATAATAAATAATAATTCAACGCTCTCCCTACAACTCGTATATAAGGAGCAGATCGCTAGTCAGTTCAATGTATTTTACTGTAGAGATCCGACGAGTGTAGACGTACATCTTACAAAGCGTGCTACTCAATATCGATGAAATTATAAACTTTACGCATTTTTTCCGAAACAGGACAAAAGTATAATAGAAAATGCATGTCAATACATTATTTACAAACAGAAAATGCACATAAAAACAAGAAATAAACGCAAAAAATCTAAGACCACGATAGGAGTACTACATGTCGGCCACGAGTTTCGAGTGTGCAGTCGGGTGTAACGAAAGCGAACGGTTTATATACCCGTCTTACAGTGCCTATTTATGAGAAGTGTTCAGCTTTAAATTCGATAGTGGTCCCGTTCAAATTTCCGGAATGTAAGGCTTATACATGTTCTTTTCAATAGCATTGCCTGTAATTATAATTATATGTATAGCAAAAAATTCAAGGCATAAATATCAAAAGCATACACTTACACAATAATCATAGATTAATTTAGCGATACATGTAGATTGTAATTGCCTGACGTCACGGCGTCAGGCTGTATAAGGATTGATAATTGCTTGATCCGAAACTAATAGATCATACCCAGAGAGCTAGATTTTGTGCAAGCTGATTTACATTGGAAATCTTTTACCTGCATTTTAAAAGAAATTTTTTTTCAGGGAAACAATGATTTTACTGATGTAAAATAATGCAGTATTTACTTTGTTTACTCTGTTTGCATGAAACAGATTATTCCATGTGATTTATCGTTTCAACATGTCCGTGTATCTTTTTTTTCTGCATTTCTATACTACTGGATCAGTCCATTTATGTTCTACAAAAGGGGTGAATCGCTCTTTTCGCGCCAAATGTCACGAGTAAGCGATCTTCGCGCCTTTTCTTTGATTGTTCTATTGTATGAATGGGGGTGCTAACTTCCATGGAATTAAATAAAGTTTGTTATTGTAACCTCCATCTTCTTATGATTGAGAAATTCCATCTATAAATTATATCTTATTCCTTAAAACAACATATGAATCGTATGTATCAGAATATGGACATGCAAATCAAAAGAAATGATTTCTCTAATTTGTTTCCCCTCTGTTAGTTTATTCCATATTTTAATGGACTAGTCCAATCACCACAAACGATCGACGCAGTTCAACCAGGTTCCAGACGATTTGACGAAAGAAATTGTAAACCTGTGCGAAATCTTGGATTTCTTTTCCACAAAGGCCTAAATGTTGGTTTTACCTATTTAGTTCTCAAAAAATTATAGTACCCACGTTTCAGAAAAAAGATGAATGAACACAAACTCCTACTGTTTACTTCATTGGAGAAAAAATGCTTTCCTACAACATGTATTTATAGTTATATCCATTCTCTAAAATGCTCACAATGAATGATTTGACAACAGATTTCAGAATAAGTGTAGCTTTAAATTTAGATCCAGGGGTAGATCAATCTACTTGCAGAAAAGTCAATCGCATCATCTTCGGTCTTTTCGTCAGAGGTCGAAAAACAAACTCGAATGTATCGACATCATCGGATGTCAAAAATTTATACATTTCCTGTTCATAGTAAAAACGGAGTTAGAAGTCCCTTCTATAGTATATTTTAAATAATATCATTACATTGACTAAAGTTAACTCCATATTCCACAGAAAATAGGTCTATATACATCATCTATGCTTTTATTTCAAAGCTTGTGAAAAAGGGGGGGGGTGTCATGGCGTATAAATTAACAATACATTTGTGGTCTCCTTCCCTAGATAAGGCCCTAGGAGTGGGACCGAGGAGTTGCGATTGGCAGAAAACCCACATACATTAACCATTCTGTTAACAACTCTTCAGAATGCAGCAAAGGCATCGATCTTTTACAAGTTAAATAATTAAATATTTTTACAAGGTTCTCAAATAAAAAGACATTTTTCAAACACAAAAAAGTTTAAAGAAAAGATTAAAATGGATAGCCGAAAAGGTTCCAAATGACGCACTAAAGTGCACTCATTCTTTGTTACACATTTAGTTATTATTTTCCATAATGTATTTGCCCTGGAAGTTAAAACATCAAACAAAGGTTATTTTTGCGCTTAAAATTTGTTCTAACCTTTACAAAAGGTCATTTTGACACGAAAATCATTGAGGAAAAAATTTTTATCAGGTTCCAAATTTATAATGCAAATGTATTGGATGTTCATTTTTCGTTCAAAGGTTACTTGTGACCAGGGTGTATCATTTTAAACCACAGTTTAGAGCCATTTTATTAACTAAAACCGATGTTGTTTTTGTTATTAACCTTGGATCACCAAAGTTAAGTTCGTAGAAGACAAACGTTCTTTGATTTCATCGGTTATCCTTATCAACGAAGTTACCCTACTAGCAATTATTTTATCAAACGTATTTTTTATTCATTGAAGTTGCTGCATGTAGTTGATACCCACAAAATAATGTCACCTTGAACCAACAAAATTTTGTTTGCAACGAACCTTGAATCCGAATTCAACGGTCCGATAGTATCTAATATCTGTGCTTTTGAGTATATTTATATTTTTTAATCTTACAGGCTGTTCTTTATCAAATACTTTTGTCGATCCTTTGGTGTAAAAAGCTACCGTCAAATCTTATCATCAGGCACGGAATTAAAACAAACTCTCCCAGTTGAGCTGCTTAGTTTGCCTGAGCTAAAAGCTGAAAACGTAAGTAAAACCATACAAATGCACCATGTTTACATATTAAAATGAAACATTTAGATGTTTGTTATTTTCATAATATGAATAAATAAAACAGCACAGTCTGACAAAAATTAATCAATTAGTTTTCTACAGATGTATGAATGACTATTTTCTGTGATGGAAAAAAATCAAGGAGGAAATATTCAAAATCTGTATAATTTAGATTATATTGGAACTTTGACCCTAAATAATATTACAATGGAATATATTTAAGAGAAATTTTTACGATATTACATCCTAAAATAATATAATGTACTTCTCTAATCTTTTGTTTTGTCACTAAACGTTGAGTCCGTCAGAACAGTTCCGCTAAAATGGTTGGAATACTTTTGAGCAAGCCAAACTTAACACCAGTTTAAAAAGCACCATATGTTATAAAGTGGCTTACATAATTTTTGTATGAAAATCATATGAATTTCATCTGAATTCCTAGAATGAGAAAGAGATTAGTAACAAATCATTTGAAATTTATTTGATAATTTCTCGAAATTTTGACATTACTTTCATATGAATTTTACAAGAAAAGCATATTACATATATATATATATATATACATGTATATATATATATATATATATATATATATATATATATATAAAAGAAAAAAATGACAAGGCAACAATGTTAGTAAAACGTAAGCGCTTTCTTTATTATTTCTTCAGACGTTTTACATTTCATGTTTCATGTTTTGAAATGTAAAACGTCCAAGAAAGTGATGAATTTATGCTGATGGTAATTAACTAATTAAGATATTTGTCATCTTTTTTCTTTTTATACTTTTATGATATGAGAAACAGTATAAACAGTATATACATGTAACTTTAATATCTTTTTCTTTAGCATGACTTTATTTTTTACAGGTGCAAGAGTGTCTTGACAGATTCATAGTCTGTGGTAAACAATACAAAGAACTTCGTGATAAAATAACACAGTCTCTTGTCGATGAAAAAATTGAACTTGATCTACAGGTAAACAGTATATCTGAATATCTTGCTCACATGAATTACATATGAGCATTCAAAGCCATAAACTGAATAAAGTTTTTGGTAAAAACCAAATTTTAAATTAAAATTAGTAGTTCCTTTGAATTCCCGTTATTACTATTCTTCTTCAACTTTGCCACATTTTGTAACTTTTATAAATACTGATGACTGCATCTCTTGAACTACATGTACTTCCTAAAACCCAAATCAAAGCAAGGTATGGTTGAGTGCTTATATTTGTTAAAGAGCGGGTAATTTGAAAAATAGAAGAAATTAATATGGGATTTTTTCGATCTGCTTCGCAGAAAAAATGTTTCCCTATCGAAAAATATTCAAGACATATCATGAATGCAAACTATTACTTTACATTTCATGTTGCCTTTGTTATCCTTTTTACACCATAGATGAGGATATGAAACTCTTCAGGGAGAATTATAATAAGTGCAATTTGCATTTATTTGTAAAACTTTTATCTTAATACACTTTTAGTCCGTGACATAATTGTTGTTAAGTTTTTTTTATATCATAATAAACAGCCTCAAATTTCTTACATAAAAAGAAGTCTTAAAAGATAAGCTGTTTAATTCTCATTTTTTTGTATTTTGCAGGGACTAACAATTCCAGAAACGCATAAAAAAGTGTTCGTTTTTCTTGCCGTTTTCCGAGAGGTCACTATGATGCATGTTTATGAAGTTGAAAAGCGGAGATTTAAAGCAGAAGTACGTTATAAGTATAAACGAAGTTTTGGGGGAATATTTATGAATCAGCTTGTCCATCTGTCCGTCCGTCCGTCCGTCTGTCTAGCTGTCTAGTTGTCTGTGCAAACTTGTCTGGTCTATATCTTTCTTACGGTGGAACATTAGAATCTACTGCTTCACTCAAAAATTGCTCATGACCTAAGGATGGTCCTGACCCTGATCCAAAGTCATTTGGGGAAGTTCAAGGTCACTGGAAGAAAAACTTCATAATTCGTATCCAATCCATATATTTTTTTATTGAAAAACTCTGTGAGTTCCTATTTCACACAAAGATTCCTCATGATCTAAGGGTGTGTCATGACCTTGATGCAAGGTTATTTGTGCAAGTTCAAGATCACTGAAAGAGATAATTTTATAATTAATGTTTGGTACATATCTTAATTATGGAAAAACTTGAAACTACTACTTCAAACAAAGATGATTTATGACCAGAGGGTGTGTTATGACCTTAAGCCAAGGTCATTTAAATTTAAGGTCAATGAATAAAAATTTCATATGTGCACGGTTAGGGCTGCCACGGTTCAGACATTTTTCGGTTCGGTTCGGTTCAGAAAATAAATTCTCGGTTTTCGGTTTTTTCGGTTCGGTTTTCATTTTGAGAATTTAAATAAAACATCTTATATATATCAAAGGATAAAGGATTAAGGACATTGTAGAAAGTACTATTTTGCCGACACAAATTTCTATCCATTTTATTCAACAGAACAAGTTGTTAAATGTAACAAAAAATAACAAAGTAATAAACTTCTTGTTTAAAATAAAATAAATAAAGTTATTGACTAGAGTTATCTTGTTTCAAACAATTGAAAATTCAAAACGTGAAGTATTCCCACACTTGTGATTTGGTTTTCCTTCCACATGTGTATGCCATGTTTAAATGCCTTCGATGTTACCTGTATTTTCATTGGTTAAAGAACCCTTCATTGAAATAAACAGCCAATCATAACGCGTGTTGCAAGCAAATTAGTATTATATAAAAGATAAAAAAAACCGAACCGAATTCCGGAAAACCTGACTCGAACCGAACCGAACGCCATTTCGGAGCGGTTAACCGAGTTTTCGGTTAACCGTGACAGCCCTATGCACGGTCCATATCATGCTTATGGATAAACTTGGTAAGTTCCTATTTAACACAGATTCCTCTTGACCTTTGATTGTGTCATGACCTTGATGCAAGGTTATATGTGCAAAGTTCAAGGTCATTGAAAGAAATAGTTCATAATTCATGTTTTGTTTATATCTTTCTTATGAAAAACTTGGTAAGTTCCTGTTTCACACAAGGATTGCTTATGTCTTGAGGGTGTGTCATGACCTTGACTTAAGGTTATTTGTGCAAATTTAAGGTCACTCAAAGGAAAAAAAATTATAATCTGTGCCTGGTCCATACCTTTCTTATGGGTAAACTTGCAGGGCTCCTCATTTACACAAAGATTGCTTATGACCTAAGAGTGTGTCATGACTTTGAACCAAGGTCATTTATGCAAGTTTAAGGACACAGAAAAATAAAATCATGTCTGGTCCATATCTTTTTTATGGATAAAATTGGAGGGTTTCCATTTTACACAAACATTACTTATGACCTGAGGTTGTGTCATGACTTTGAGCCAAGGTCATTTATGCAAGGTCAAGGTCACTGACAGGAAAAGTTTATAATTCTTGTCTGGTCCGTTTATTTAGTCTTTATTTTTTTCATAAGGCTGCAATTCGTTTCATTTATTAAAAATATAACGAGCAATTACATTTGCACTAAAATGTTTTAGCATTTCTCTCTTCTCTTAGATCTATAAAACATTCATGATTTGGTACCTCTGAAAAATGCAGCGGGGGTATGCTGGCCCTTTTGGACAGATCAAGTTTTTGGTGTAAAATACCCTGAGAAAAATCATAGCTATATACTGCATTTATTTATTTGTAGGCTATTCAAAAGCTCCTGGATGTTTTGGAAGACTCAAGCTGCCTTCAAAACGAGGTTTGTCTATTTTCTTTGAATTCAAGACATAATCCCTGACAATAGCATAAGTAAAAGGTAAGAAGATAAACGTTATTGATATTTTTTATTATATTTAAAAATTGGCTGTCGGCTAAGTACTTTTAAATTGATTGATTCAGAGAATGCGGCTCTGTGATGAATAGAACAAATGATAAAAACTGGTTTATGAATTCCGGTATGATTTTTCTGCCCAAAGTGAGGGTGAAATTGTTCCAAAACTGACATTCCTTACCTGTCGTGTAGCAAAACTATGAAATCAAGTTTGACCGGAAAGCTCATAAGTTTCAAGATATAAATAATGAGCTGAATGTATATACGAGGGCGTGATAAAAAAAATTGCAAACTAATCGAAAAGCTTCCTTAAGAGATATAAAATCGCAGGGATTGGGTTTTAGTGTTTATTTTTTGGAAAAGCAGACCTTCTTGTTTATTACATTTAATCATCTTTTTTCCCACACACAAAGCATGTGATCCAGACGGTCACGTGACATGCTCACTAGGGTACAGCCCAGAGATTTTCTTCGCGCATTTATTTTTATAACACAAAATCGTCAAAAAATGTCCCATCTTATCATAGAAAGAATTTATTTCACTTATTAGAGAAACACCGACATCTTACGAACGAATAACTCGCCCTAACTTCCAGTATCTCGTTAGTTTTCTCGGGACCAGTGATTGCACCCATATGAAGTTTAGAATCGGAAGAAAGAAGTTATGAGTAAAATAAAACGGATAGTGTTTATCCACTTTGTAATTGTAAATTGCTCATGTCAAATTTATTGTAATCACTTACAATGTTTTAAAAAGGCGAACAAATACAAGAAAGTACACCAAAATACTTTAAACGGATTAGGAAACACGTTTGTCATGCGTCAGTGATTAAACGTTTATAAACTATTCATAGAAGAGAAACACCGACATCTTACGAACGAACTTAAACTAAAAAGGGATCAGTCATTGTAGTCTATTGTATTCACGGTTGCATTGTTGAATTCTTCAATTTTGTTGGGATTTCGATAGATAAAATCCCCACAAGATACCTCAAAGTCACGTCTTGTCGTAGTCGCTACCTTGACGCTACAATACATTTCAAGGACATTTAAACGAGCAAAGGGGTTCGAGAATGGAAATGAAAGGAAAATAAAAAAAAATCATTCTGTTGCATGAAATGAAAAAAAAATAATAGTATGTGCGGATCTAGTAGGGGTCAATGGGGGGGGGGGTACTTTACGAAGGGCGGTCGGGACAATAAGGAATTATGGTCTAAAACTAAATTGCAAAAACCCAAAAACTTTAATAAAGGTATTAAAGCCATATAATAAATCCAGGGGGATGCCCGTTCGTTATTTGTCGGCTGATAAAGCTTCTTCTTACAAACATGTATCTTTAAAAACTTCATATAATTCTCACGGGTGCTAGTGGACCCAGCCCCTCCCCCTTGACATCCAAGACACAGAGCTATTTTTTAATCTCACTTTAAAAGCTCAAAGGCTTCTCGAGATAATTGCTTGAAACAAATGTGTAACAGACGGACAGAATTATAAAACGAACGGGCAGACCGAAATTAATATCCCCAACTTTCAAGGGGAGGGGGGGGGGGTCGGCGCAAAAATGGAAGTCTAGAGAATTGTGTTTTGACATAATTTAAGAAATATGAGAGCAAGTTCCATATTAGGATGCCATCATAGGACCTATGACGCCCCTCCCTCCCCCTTTCCCAACCCCTGGAATATATATTAATCCGGATCCAAAGATATTTTTTGGCTTTCTTTTATTGATAACACCGTTCACGGTAGCTCAGTCAGTAGAGCGCTCGCTGCGTGATCGGAAGGTCGTAAGTTCGCATCTCGGTCGCGACTGACCTAGTCGATAAAATGGGTAGCAACTGTTCCTTCGCCATGCTTTCGGCACTTTGAAGTGAAAGTCGCGGGTCCTTCGGATGAGACCTTAAAAACCGAGGCACAGTGTCAGCGAGAGACGTTGGCACGATAAGGATCCCTCACTGCTCAACAGCCCTAAGTGCCGAGAAAAGGTCAAAATTTGAAGCCCTTCTCCGGCATACGGTGACGTCTCCATGTGAGTGAAGAATTCTCGAGAGGGACGTTAAACAATACACAATCAATCAATCATTGATAACGTTTACAATTAAAACATACAAAATCGATACCAGGGGTTCGTTTCTCAAAAAGTCGTAGATTTTGGCCTATTAGTAAGTTAGTTCGACTAAAAACGTTACGCCAAAATTTAGACAAGCCTAAATCGCGTTTCAGAAAGCGGTGTTAGACTGGGCCTAAGAGTAAGACCTCTCCGCTAGGTACTTAGCATGCGCAGATCGTATTTTATTTGGTTTAGAGACTACAATGACATGTGGCGGATCAAATCTAAAATATCAAACTTAAACCTAAATACAGGATCGATATACATATGTAATAAAGCACGGAAGCACGAGCGCACTTGCATGCTTTCCCTTTTCACCGTCTATCAAACATATATATTATGCGATCCTATCTGCATTTTCAAGGTCAAAGCTATAACATATAGTAGCGGATTCAGAAATCTTGAAAAAGGGGGCTGATTGAGGTCGGGTTAGGCGCCCACAGCCACACTAAACAAAACTGATTGAGTAAATCTTTTATTTAAATTTTGGACACAGCCTCCCTCTCTACATCCACAAGTGTTACATGAATATTAGAAATCTACATTAAAACAAAAATGATGTACATGCAGGATTATACATATATGTACTTGCGAAAATTTGGAATAAAAAGTAATTTTCCTGTGAGCAAAAGCCATATATGGCTAGGGACTGGAACAGGCTCGAAGCAAAAATTTTGAAAGTCGGGAGAAGGGGGGGGGGCAGTATCTGAAGGAAATTTTTCTGTATTTAAAATACTTTACGCAGATAGAGAGTGAAGGGACAGAGCCCCCGACCAACAGGCGTACTGTCAAAAATTTATCAGTTATGAAATCATAATTATCATAAAAATAATTATTAAAACATGGATAAGAGATGTCTTTAAGACCTACATGTATATATGGATTTCTTTGGGTCCCGTTTTTGTTAATAAACGTCAATAAACTTAAATAAAATTAATGTTTTGTAAAAGAATAAAATTTATATATTTCTTTTATCTTTATATTGATATATTGATTTAAGTACAATATAATATGCAGAGAATCTTATAAAAAAAAAAAAAAAAAAGATTTTAGGTGCCTTGGTTTTAAACAAAACTTTAAAAATGACAATTTTGACACTGTAAGCGACGATTATATATACTTGCGACGCCTTGAAGAAGAAAAAATTAACACATGTAAAACATTTTCTGAATGGGGGCCTAATATCACCCATACCATATATAAATCTTTATAATTTCAATCAATTAATTCAATATGAATTAGACATATATTGGCAATCAAAGTGATACATGTACCTGCATTTATGATACATGTATTACAGTTTGGACATACAGTTTAACATTGATATCGTTATGATAATTTACATAGGCCATGTAGATACACCATTTGCATTTTCATTTTTAATGAAATTATTTTAGAAATTTATAAAATTTACAAGATGTATTGCCTGTAATATTCTTCACGAGAATTCGATTTAAAACTATTAAGCTTTTGCAAGCCATTAAGAGAAAACGATTAACCCATGGCCATCTACACTTCTCACCTCTCGACAATAAATGAACAGCCTTATGAACAGAATACTTTAAGTATAATACTTAAACATTTTACACATTCAAAATTTTATGCTTAATTAATATTATATTTAAATACATGCAATTAAAGGGGAAAATTAAAGAAGCATTGACTTGGTTAATCGCACGGCATAGCTACCGAATATTTCTCATTATATATTTTAAAAATGAATATTGTTTGTGGATTTATTGAAACATTATCCATTTTAAAACAAAAAAAATTATCCGGGACCGTGCATCGTTTTTAAAAAATGAATGAGGATTGGGGGGGGGGGGGGGGGGG
>PRKT01000798.1:163530-192114 GCA_003671525.1 Saccostrea glomerata
CCCCCCCCCCCCCCGAGTTTTTCGATCTGCAATCCGATGTGCCCAAACGTCCGCGTCGAATTGCACTCGGCCATTTCGTTGTCTATCACTGAATGTTTTGATTGCAACAGATAGAAATGACGTAAGCTGTATATTTCCAATTTTGCCAAATAATGTTCCACGGTCTTAAGACAAAGAAAAGAACTTTAACTAAGAAAAATGCACCACCCTACATAGATGCATATTTTCAGCCTTTTTTTATAATCCAGATATATAAACAGATATACATCATGTACACACGTTCGTTTATAGGAACGGGGTTGAGGGGTTGGGGATTAGCCCCCCCCCACCCCTTAATGAAGGAAGTTGATAAATAAACAATGTAATATAATAGAAAACTTAACTTCAAGAAGTTATTTCTCTTGATTAAAATAACTTTATCAAAAAAGATGTGTACGCATTATATTTTAAATTATTTAACCAATGTAGATATATCATTTAAATGTAATGAATTTGCATCTAAAGCAGAAATATCTGAATTTTAAATGTGTACAAGAATGTGAAAAATATTGAAAGAGAACACACATAATTGTTTCCTATGATTCTCATATGTAAATTGTTTGACACACACATTCATGTACAAATCATATAAAGGTATTTTCATATGATTCACATGTGTGGATCATATGTAAATCATATGATATGCATCATATGATTCACATATGATGCCTTTTTCTTTGATTCTCATTTGAAACCAATCATATGATACTCATATGTGGATCATTTGTGGCTAAGTTGCTTGTGTATAACAGACAATCAGTACAGATATACATGTACATGTACATGGTAAAAGACCAAGTACAATATATATTTACAAAGAAAGCCCAGTATATGGGAACTTTATTACAAAAAACAACTCAGATTTCACAGAGTTAAGCATTTACAATTGCTAAACTATTTATATATACAATGAAAATTAACCCTTTTTGAGAAAAAAAATATCTGATCGAATATAATTGTAAGGAGGTTGCTGCGTTCTATAACGAGGATCCTCGCTCCTTTACACTCTTTAATTGCATTTATGTAATTAAAATGATGTTCTTATGTTATTTCATTATTTGACCGTCGGTCTTTTCGACTGATAGTCGAATAGCTAGTCGACTTGAAGCCCCTGGCTTTATTTTATAATTAGTGCTACGCACATTTGTATTTTTATAATACTCTTCTTATATAACAGAAAACCGTAGTAACAAAACTAGCAGATAACACCCTTTGGACAAAAGAATCTGCCATGTGTATCAAGGAGGGCACTACTGTTGCAGACCAGGACATTGTTTCCCTGCTTTATCATGTTTTCTTTTCTATCACGAAAGGATCATGTGAAGGAACTCTTTTGGAACCATTTATAACAATTATTGAAAATACCGATACCTTACAGGTAACTATATTGTTAAACTGAGTTCAAATAATCCCAAAATTCTAAAATTTCTTTTTAACTTAAGAATATTCAGCATTGGATAATTATATAAAGTATTACAAAGTCCTTAATGTAAGATTCTTCTCTGATTTTTGAGTTGGTGAAATATTCAAAGTACATTTGCTTAACTGTCTTATAAATTTAGGTGTAAGAGATTTAAAAGACCATATTTTTCTTTTGTACAACTTTAATCAGAAATTTTAAATCGCGTTTGAAAATTATCAGTTACTATATTTTTGGCGCACTGGTATCGTATGAAAATATCTTCTTCTCTATCTCTCAAAATTATTAGAGAACAATGAATTTATTTATATTTTTTACACAATCAAAGACTTCACGAACTTTTCAAATGTAAGTTTCATTAATTTTAAGTAACTAAATTTCCTAAATAAATCGAATAGATATGATTTAAAAAAAAAAAAACTAGCAGTCTAAGTTAAAAAATTTTACAGGACAAAATGTCTGATAAAAATAAAAGTTTTACCAGACGAAGCACTTTCTTACCAGACCGACTTTTTTCCCTTTAAATCCATACATCATTTTGATACTGAGATTGAGAGGGTGGGTGGGATGGGGTTAGTTCTCACTGTGAAATTTAACCTTAAATAAATTAAGAGTGAAGTTAACAAGTTAACTATTTATAATTTTCCTTTGTAAATACAATTGCATGCATTTTTTTCTTTATATTTGACTTATACAACACACAGTTGTATCAACTATTTTCTTAAATTTAATATGCACTTTCAATGCATATTTATTTTTCCTGTAACAACTCATTATGGTTACTCAAGTTCAATGATCGTTTGAAAAAAATTTCCCAACCGAATCTATGTATGAGCTATCTAAATATTTTTCCAACCAAATCTACGTCTGAGCTATCTAAAGTTCTCTAGCCCTTGACAGAGGAAATTCGATTTAGAATAAAAACGATCATGACAGGGTTGTAGTATATAAAAATTAATCAGGTATTACTGCTAAATTGTTCAAATAATTAAAGGATATTTGTGGGGGATTGGACCGTGTGTACCTCTTAATTTAGATTTATTTGACCTTATTTTTTTATCGGACATTTGGTCCTGTATACTGATAATTTTTACCGACCCGACCTTAATTTTACCTGTAAAAACCGGCGGTCAGATGACTTTCGCATAGACTGATAGAACCGTATTTGCTTTTCTAAGCTTCAAATATGAGAACAGATTTCATCCAAAATCCATAAAAAGTATTCTCTCTTAGTAAACGATAAAAACTTTTTTTGTTTTTGTATCATTTTGTATTTTTTTGTGATAACTTTACCATATGCGAAAATGTGAATATTTAAATTTAAGAAGAGTACAAAAATAACGAATATATCCTAGAATTTAAGAAAAGTAGAGAAATTTCGAATAAGCCAATATCTATTTTAGTTATATTAGTATGGTAGTATCTGTTTATGCAAAAAGAAAAACATTCAATCTTTTGAAAAACAAGTAAGGATCCCAGAATTGGCAACAGCTAAAAAAATAATGGCCTTGATCTGACATTGTCTCTTTTATAAAAGGGTCAAATTGTATTTCACTAATACCATCACTTAGTGTTACTGTCTTCTTAATTCTGGGGAAAGTTCATGCATTTCTAAATACAAGAAATAAAAGAAGAATCCTTCCTTAAATGTACCTTTCAAATTGATTGCTTACAAAAATCAAGTGTGTTCAAATACCAAAGAAACTGTTTAGATATATTATAAACATATTTTTTTCTGTTTCTTATTATTGAGCTGTCTGATAAATTTTGATAACATTTATAAAATGAACTGCAAATATGATATATCTTTTTTTAACTCACCTGAGCTAAAAGCTCAAGTGAGCTTTTCTGATCACCCGTTGTATGTCGTTCGTCCGTCTGTAAACTTTTCACATTTTCAACTTCTTCTAAAGAACCACTGGGCCAATTTCAACCAAAATTGGTACAAAGCATCCATGGGAGAAGGGGAATTTAAATTGTTAAAATCAATGGCCAAGACCCATTCCAAGGAGAGATAATCAAGAAAATACCAAAATAGTGTGGGGTCATTAAAAAATCTTCTCAAGAACCACTGGACCAGAAAAGCTGAAACTTATGTGGAAGCATTCTTGGGTAGTGTAAATTCTTAATTGTTCAAATCATGACCCACGGGTTAGGGCGGGGCCACAATAGGGAATCTAAGTTTTACATAGAAATATATGGGAAAAAACTTTTAAAATCTTGTTCTCAAGAACCACTGGGCCAGAAAAGCTGAAACTTATGTGGAAGCATCCTGGGGTAATGTAGATTCTAAATTATTTAAATCATGACCCCCGGGTGTAGTGCGGGGCCACAATGGGGAATCAAACTTTTACAAAGAAATATATAGGAAAAGTCTTTAAAAATCTTCTCAAGAACCACTGGGCCAGAAAAGCTGAAACTTATGTGAAAGCATCTTTGGGTAGTGCAGATCATAAATTGTCCAAATCATGGTAGGGCGCTGTCACAATTTGTATTACAAAAGGGGGAAATCTGTTAAAGAACAGCATGGCCAAAGTTTCTCAGGTGAGCGATGTGGCCAATGGGCCTCTTGTTTTAAAGAAATGTTACCTTCCTACCATGGACGCAGTGGATTTGGATGAAATTCGTGCAGCTCTTGCAAATACACAAGACTATGGGAAACTTCCAATTTATAGTAAATTTATGAAACAATAACATAATTGAGCATTGTGTAAAAAATGAATCATTTCATTTATACAAATAATTCAATATCGAAATACGAATCTTATTTTTATTTTCATCGAAAACGATTGTTTAGAATCATTTGTAACTGAACTATATTTATAAAAAGTTAAAAAGCATCATTAGAAAAAGACATTTTTATGAATCTAAGAAATATGTTTTCTTTGTTCATTTAATAAATATTGAATATAGGTATATATTTTATTAAATATTTCAGAATGCCCAAATGGACATGTCTATCTTATTGGAAATGTAAGTATCTACGAAAATCAGATATTAAGTAAACATGTGTCTACATAAAGCTCATTTATACCAATAATTATAGGAAATATAGATAGAGAAATTATGGAAGGGAATTACCGCCAAAAGTCCATGTATCTTGCTTTTATTCTTATTCTGCCTACTTCTTTATGCTTTGTTATTATTGTATTTATATATCACTTTATTGTTTTCATATTCGTCTTTTTTATCAGAGTCAAAATATTAATTTCAAAACGCTGTGTGTTTGAATTTAATTTTGGGTTTAATACTCGACGTGCAAAATTATTATTTTTTTATTTTTATGTTAGGGAAGGTATATCCTTCACTATGGGTTTACATGACTTTGTATTTCCTTTTCCCTAATTATTCGGTGTAAGATCATGGATCATTTACTAGAATTGTTATAATATATATATATATATATATATATATATATATATATATATATATATATATATATATATATATATATATATATATATATATATATATATATATATAATATATATATATATAATTTTCTCTACGATACGTTACAAAACCTAATCTACATGTTCTACATGTTCTATATAGTGTGGAAATCCAATTGTTGCTAAGACAACTTGTTCCGAATGTGGTGCAAAGATTGGAGGGAAAGCCCAACACGTATTGGAAGATGGCAATGTAAAAATTGATATGCAAGAGTAAGTTTATTTATTGAAAAAAGAATTTAAAGTCTTTTTAAACGTTTCCATTGTAAAACGATTGGTTTCTTATCAAATATCGTACATCTATCTTTACTTGATTAATTTGTATTGTAAAGCTTTAATGTATTTTTTTTAAACTTATTACAATTCTACTTTGACGTTTTAATTGTTTTAAAAATAAAGTATAGCTTTTCGATGGATTGGTGTACTTAAATTATGTTCCAAAAATATCTTGGCCTCGCCCCAACGAAATTTCTTAGCGCTATGGTTAGAGGATCAGCAAAATAGTTTAAAACATAAGTTTAATTCTGTGCCTCCCAGCCCTTTCCTCCCCATCGAAGCCTAGGGATTAAAATTCAACATGGTGAAGACTATATCATATATTTAATATACATGTATTTACAGTATATCATTGATTTTTTTTATTTATTCACAAATATTAATTGGGAAAGAATATATTTAAGCAATCGCTAAATAGCGGCTTATAGAAATCAATTCCTGTCAACAACTATCAAGCTACCACTAAGCTGCAGCTTCAATATGAAAACAAATATACTGTTCGTTATCTCCACACATTTTATTATTAACCTAGACACTTCAAAGGGCTACCATTAAGAGTCCTCTATACACTGCATACCAAAGAGTTCTGCTTTTATCGTAGTTTTATGCAAATAGAGTAATATGCCCTTAGTTCAAGAATGAAACAAATAGAAATGCACGGTTTATTCCTTGGTTTATCATCGAAACATTATACATAACAATTTTTAATAGACCAAGATGAATAGATTGAACACTTCATTTGCAGGTATTTTGCCCACCTTTAAATAAACAATAGGGATGTTTGTTCATCAGCAGTTCATTGTCTTAAAACATTTTTCCTGAGGGTAAATGCAAGCTGCCCTACATTTATAACCCCGAAAGTATAATTATCGTCTGTGCAAAATGGCAATAGTCAGGGTCAAACTATTGTATCTTGATAGATTTGTGATTAAATAGACAGAGACACAAAGGGTTTAATTTCTCTTGTGAAACATATGTTTTAAAACTTTTCCCTCGCCATTCGATTTGGTCATTCCCTTTGCTTGGCACTAAATCTATTGGTTCTCGCAAAAGGTTCACCAACATATACTTGGGACTTCTTGATATGTTACATTCAGTTGGAAAAAATTTGCTAAAGTTTGAGGGTTCTTTTTTGTATGGTCGTGAATTTTATGAAAAATGCACTTTTCTATCGTCAACTTCCCTTACTTATAAAGCAATATACCTTCATCACCTGCAAACTGAGTTAGTAACATATATATCTCAGTTGATTCGCTACGCAAGAGCATGCTCTACGTGTGAACATTTTCTAAAATGAGGCAAATTATAGACACGCAAATTGATGAAGCAAGAATATCAGCAGTCTCGTTTAAAGTCATCATTTCGTAACTTCTATGGTCGATACAATGACCTCGTCAGCAAATACACTTTATCATTGGGTCATATTCTGACTGACTTTATTCATTCTTATTGTAAGTCCATTATTTATACACTGAATTGACGACGGATTTTTTCCGTTATTTCCTGATTATGACAAGGAGCACACGGCGGATGTGACCAATCGGCAGGGGATCCTCACTTCTCCATGGTACTTGATCCCACCTCCGATATTTCGGGGCTCCGTGTTTGCTCTGCTTTTGTTTTGTATTGTTCTTTGGACTTTGAGACTGAATACTGTTCGTTATTTCCATATCCTTCATTTGGGATGTAAAACAAAAGGTCGATAGAGTCATCTCCTAAAATCTACATCTACATTTTGATGGACCTTATTAAATTTAATTGTACATGCAAATTGGAAAAGCCTTTTCAACAAAATTAATTAAAATAGTTTTATGAAACGCGTGTCATAATAATGTTTTCCCCCCGAAACCATGTTACTGAATATCTTATTAACCTGTAACTTATATTACTCAATGTATTATGAATAGTAAATAATTACATACTAGCAGAATAAAATTGTTTTCAAATTACCCTTGCATCATTTTACATAAATTATTGATTGAATGATTGATTGATTGTTCATTGTTTTACGTCCCTCTTGGTAATGTTTCACTCATATGGATCATCATCATTTGCCGGTGGAGAGCTGCAAATTTCTATTCCATAGTCGGCACTAATGACCATTGAGCAGGAAGGGATCTTTTTCGTACCAGCACCTACTGCACCACGGGACCTCGGTTTATATGGTGTCCTCTGAAGGAACGCGGTAGGAATGAATCTGCGGAGTAAGGATCAACTCCTTATTTTGCGACTCTAGAGCAGACATCCTAACCACTGCGTCACATGGGCGACTATTTTTCATGAAAAAGCGATCTCAAGATTTATTAAAAAATAGTCTTGAATATACAAGAAACTAATTTAATTTTGAAATCATTAATAGTATTTATGATTTCTAACCTTTCAACTGTTTTTCTCGATAATTTAAATTTAAGTAATTTTCAGATTTGACGAACAGTATACTGGACACATTTCTGGACGAGCTGAATCAAGAGAAGATGTACCCACAGCTCAGCGCGAGCTGTCTTCTGTAAACTGTTCTATTCTACGATTTCTTTTACATTCATCCCTCTACATAGCTGCAAGTCAAACTCCTGAGGTAGGATAACAAAAATTGGAAATTAAGTATCCTCATATAAAGTTAAAACCAAAACATCTGTCGTTAGATGATTTTAAGATTATCGAATTTTTAATACTAAAATGTTAGTTTCAAGTCAAATCCCTTTTTCTCAAAATGTGGTCCTTTAAGGACAAAGGATCCAAAAAACGTTCCTTAAAAGCATAATGATAATTAAGGTCTTCCGTCTTCAGCGGGAGACCCTTTTGTTATTCTTCGGTTTCTTTCTCTTACCTATTATTATTCCTTTTTTTTCTTATCGATTTTGTGCAAGCGATTTCTCACAGGAAGAAACAAGACCTTTCAGTTAAAACTGAAAGGCAGCTTTCAGTGAATTTTTAGTTGCCATTCAGCCACTGAATGGCACATACATTTCAGTGACCTATCAGTTGCCTTTCAGTCAAATTTTAGGTACCTTTCAAGCACCATTTAGCGGACACATTTCAGTCATCTTTCAGTTACCTTTCCGTCGACTTTCAGTGACCTTTCTGTCGTCTTTCAGTTACCTTTCCGTCACCTTTTAGTGACATTTTAGTTTCAATTTAGCTATTTTTTCATTAGCTGGTTAATTTATAATCAGGTGTTTTATCTTAACAATCAGGCAATAGTTTGAATAAAGATTTATTATTCAATCTTTTGATTAAACTCGGGTACCTTAAAATATGTCAAAATAATTATCATAATTCTATAAAATAAATGATACTAATCCAAAATGATTTTTGTGTAATTAGATTTAGAAAACAAAAGTTCTTCAAGTGATAAAAAATGATGATCCAATAGTCAAATAAAAATTTTAATAAATGACGTATAACACATTCTATAGTGCTTTTACGTGTATTTTTCATGAAAATATTTCTGTTTTATATTATTAACACCTTTTTTAGAAGAACCCTAATATTAAAATATTATAATTTTATAAATTTTGTTTCTTAATTGTCAAAACCGCAGGATAATTATGTTAGTTTTCGAAAGACATCATTTTAGAATCTTTTTACATGAATAGAATAAATGTGAATTTACAACGATCTCAAATCTCTGACACAGGAACAGGTGCCCGTCGTTGATAATTGTCATCATCCCGATAGAAGTGTAACTAATCAGTCTGTCCCCCAAATCCGCGCAACTAAGATAGAATAATAAAACAATATACAAGTTATACCATCGACTATTTTTACATCAAATACCAATCCTCAGTTTTTCTGCCAGAATCTACTCTGCTCTGTTTTTTGCCAAAAATGATATCAACAAATTTTTTAATTGAAAAGAGCATTTATTACAAATGTCAATGAAATATACAGCAGTATTGTTTGATATAAAATATATGTTACACCTGTCACAATGAAAAATTAAAAACAACCAAACAGGTAAATACAATAAAAAATGAAATGCATATCTTAAATTTGCCCTAATTAATATAGAACAACAATGCATATAGAAATCTATAAGTATGTACACAATAAAAACACACATGACTACAAATGGCAAAAAAGATGGGACTTGATTAAAAAACATGCCCATACTTAAAAATAAAACGGCAAAAGAATTGGGACTATAGCTAGCTTGAATAAAAACAATATTGGCACTAACTTAATTTAAGTACCTAAAAGTTATTGTGGAAAAAGAACTAGTAACAATCTTGAATTGCCAACAAGTATAATACAGATTGAGCAAAATGACAAAACATGATATGACTAGCTTCATTTGAACACACAATAAGCACCGGTGGATGAAGGGGAGGAGGAGGGTCAAAATCTTCTCCCTTCTGAAATTACAGTAAACAATGATCACGTGATCCGAGATAAAGGATTTTGTAAGACGAAAATCTTAACTGGAGGCCTGGCATAACAAAATCCGGAATATAGAAAATAAAAATTTTACAATAGAGATAGTATAAATTACTTTATGCTTCACATAAATACAATTATACCATCGTCTTTTTTTTACATCAAATACCAATCCTCAGTTTTTCTGCCAGAATCTTCTCTGCTCTGTTTTTTGCCAAAAATGATGTCAACAAATATTTGAATTGAAAGAGCATTTATTACAAATGCCAATTAAATATACAGCAGTATTGTTTGATATTAAATATATGTTAAACCTGTCACAATGAAAAATTAAAAGCAAGCAAAAAGGTACATACAATAAAAAATGAAATGCATATCTTAAATATATACACATGTAACTCCTCGGTTAACAGGTGAACCAATTTGTTCTTGCGATTTCTACAAATTGATTGATTTTAAATCCACTTTACTTAAAAAGAAGTCGTAGCTTGATTGATATTGTCGAGCAGAAGACCCGGGTTCGATTCTGGCCTTGTGAACAATTTTTTTTTTTTTGCATTGATTTTTTTCTCCACTTTTATTCAGAATAAGATAAATTTAATGCAGGAAAAAGTAAAATTAAATTTCAATAGAAAAAGGGAATGAATGATAACCAACAGGTCACTGAAATGTATGTGCCATTTAGTGAACTGAATGGTAACTGAATGATCACGGAAAGGTCTTAAAAAATATGCAACCTTTCATTTTTCGCTAAATGTCCCCATTTAAGAGTTGAATGGTTGGCCCCTAAATGTTTCTTTTGCACATATCTCGGAAACGACTAACAATGTCTGAATAGTTGTTGAACAAAAAGAGCTTTAAGATAAAATCAAGAAAAAGGCGCTGGACACTCAAATTAGGGGTCGAGAGGGGCAAAAAGATTTTAATCGATAACTGTTCAATAATCAATATTCTATAATACATTACAAAAGCAAAAATGTTCATATAAGCAATCAAAAACTGTATATTTAAGAAATAAGGTATCATTTTTTGAGTTTTATTGAGATGTAAAACGGGTTGGTCACGTGATCAAATCTCATAAAGCCCGAAGGGCTTTATGAAAGATTTGATCATGTGCCAACTCGTTTTACATCTCAATAAAACTCAAAAAATGATACCTTATTACTTATATTTATATTTGTGACTTATTCATACTTTATATTTGCCTGTTTGTTACTTTTAACGTGTGAAATGCCTTAAATTTTCAAACACAACGGCATGTATGTAATCTACTAAACGTGCGTCGACCCTTTATGACGTCACAGAGAAATTACGTCGAACTTTTATCCAAACGCACATCTATGACCTCCTGACCCCATACCTGTATTTACACAGTTATAAAAACGCTTGCCTTTAGCCGTGTTATATAAAGGAAAACATTTGCAAATGTAAATATTATGATTTTCATGTCATGTGTTACATAAAAAGGGGCCACAAGGGGCCAGAATGCCAAATCTTTGACGCTTTTATATCTCGAACGAGGAAAAATATCTTTATAAGTAATATTGAACAGAAGATGATCAAAATAATGTTCTGAACAATATGCAACCTTTCCGTTTTTTGCTAAACGTCCCCATAAAGGAGTTGAAGGGTTGGCCCCTAAATAATTCTTTTGCAAATAACTCGAATACAAAGAACAATCTTTGAATAACTGTTGAACAAAAAGTGTTTAAAATCTTAAGAGCTTTACGAAGACATCAAGAAAAGGGGGACTGGGCACTCAAATAAGGGGCTTAAAGTGGCCAAAAGACTTCAATCGATAACTCTTTATCAGTCAATATTATGTTATACACTATTGAAGCAGAAATGCTTGTCTCAAGAATCTACAAATATATTTTATGATTTATATGTCGTATGGTACATAAATAGGGGCCACAAGGGGCCAGAATGCTCAATCTTTGACGCTTCTTATCTAAAATGTTGGAAATACTTTGATAAATAATATTTAACAAAAGATGTTTAAAAATAATGTTTTTAAAAATATGCAACCTTTCATTTTTCGCTAAACGTCCCCATTAAGGAGTTGAAGGGTTGGCCCCTAAATATTTCTGTTGCAAATATATTGAAAACGCAAAAGAATCTCTGAATATGAACAAAAAATGTTTAAAAGCATGAGAGCTTTAAAATGATATGAAGAAAAAAATGCTGGCACCTCCTATAAAGGCCAAGAAGGGCCAAAGTCGAATTTATGAGCATTTAATATTCAATATCTTTTTAAACATCAAAGGAGCAAAATTGTATTTCTTAACAATATTATCATTACTATCAATGAAAATATCAATTAACATCTCATCTCATCAAGAATTGGACGGAAGAGCCACTCGTTGCTCGCAACGAAATCGTATCTAGTTATTATTATTATTATTAAGATTTTTAGCTTCTCCGAGCTAAAAGTTCTAGTGAACTTTTATGATCACATTTTGTCCGTCTCTCCGTTCGTCTGTCAGTAAAGTTTTTAAATTTTCAGCTTCTTTTCAAAAACTATTGGGCCAATATTCACTTAACTTTCCACAAAGGACCTTTTAGTAAAGAGAATTCAAGTTTGTTCAAAGGAAGGGCCACGCCCTCATTCAAGAGAAGATATATAGATATACTGAAAATATGGTGGCATGTTTTAAACATTTTCTTCTGATAAACCCCTGTGCCAGAAAAGTGTATCTAAAACATTGCCCGTTTTTCACCCTTTTATTTCCGATTTAATTAACAAAATTGCATATAATTTTATAAAAAGAGAATATTCAGGTTCCGCTTACTTCATTTTTATTCTTAATTACTTCATGGCAGTCGTACAGTAGCTTCAAAGTGATCTGTAAGCAGTTTCCCCTTATCTTTTAAGCGATTTTTAACAACATACTACATGTAGCAACCTTTATGCATTATAGGATTAAATGTTCTTCTTGGAATTTCTTGATATTTTACTCACAAACTAAATAAAAAGTGCGATGCACTTTTACGTTAAGTTTTAAGTGAAATTGAAAATAAAAATTAAAAATAAAAAAAAATGCAGTAATCACTAATTTGCCCGAAGTTTCGTTTTCGTTGTTTTGAGGTATTACATGTAAGAGGTTCACGAATTTATGTTAACCACAATATTTAAAATTTCAAATGCATAACTCCTTAACATTTTTCAACCACGATAATAAATCCCCACATACAAACATTTCTTCCCCAAAACTAACAAAAGTGACTATCCGAAAATATGATACCTAAGAGTACATATAAACATAAATTTCTATGGTGTGGTTTCAATTGTTTTACAAGGTCAATAAGAAATATCAAAGAAGAGATTTGTTTTCCATCGTACTGTTTTAATACATGTACTAGCATCGTTCTTGCAAATTAATTTACCATTTTTAAAGTCATTTTGATACTTCCTTATATTAATTGTTACTTGCCTTATTCCCGTCTTCAAAGTATTAATTAATCTCGTGTATATTAAATATAGCTGTCTTTGCATCTGCTTCGTTAATAAAATGACATATAGGCGACTTCAAAGAACCCTGACTTGGAGTGACAATATTTGCAGTGAGAATAGGCACATAATGTAGCCAACGACGATGTACACGTATTATTTTTATCAACCTTATCTGTCAATGAATGACAATATGTGCAGGAATGATAGCTACGACAATAGGTACTACAATTGTAACCACAGGATGTGGTTCGTAAACTCATTTTTACTATTTTAGCCAATTTTATGCCAACATTTGTAGAAGGAATTTTTCTTTGAATAGTTCACCAGCATAGTAGCACAGTGAAATTAAACACAAATTATGAATGATTTTCAGGCTGTCAATGCTATTATAAAACCAAGGATTGAAGTAACCGCAGTCTTTTCGTTTATAATGGACCACATTAAAAAAGACTTGACAATAATACAGAAAGCTACTGGAAGTAGCGAAGACGATGTGTACCTTCTTTTGCACAGAATATGTACAAATATTACAGAAAAACATGAAAGTTTGTATATATATTTATGTATTTCGTATTGGCAAATATTTAAAAAATGGCTGTTAAAAGAAATTATATTCATTTTTTATTATGATTTTGCTTTTTAAATGTATGAAAATGTATTACTATTTCTGATAAAGAAGTACGTATTTTATCTCCAAAGGCAAAAGTCAACATTTACAGAGTTGTTTAAGTGCACTGAAAAACAAGAAGGACAGAAGTTGCTGGGAAAAAGAATTTGCTGATGAGTTTTTCTCCCCTGTTTTAAAGGTAAATGTTATTATCACACCGTGAGAAATTTCTTAAACATATAAGTTTCAAAGCTTCTTCAGAACGAAACTTTTCAAAGATCATATGTCACTTAAAATTAAGTTTTTCATACGAATTAAAAAATCTTGGCCGTAATTTGAAATTTTACAAGGAACCAGATCGTAAGAGCAGAATAATTTAAGACAGCTTATAGAAATATATGTGGTATTTTTCGTATATTTCTGTTTCAAACATAAACAAATAGTATATATATTAACTTTTTCCCTTTTTCACATCATTGAAAGGATTCAACTCAATTCCAGAAAACCACTAGCTTCCTAATAATATGATATATAATTTTGAGTTATTGTTTCTTATTTTTATTGATTATAAATATCAAGCACTGAAAAACACTTTAGTAAGCAAAGAAAATATAATAATACAGTGCTTTGGCGTCCTCTTCCTTAATTACAAGTTCTAATTTCTGAAATTTTTTGACAAAATGTCCCATGTTATCATCTATCAAATTCACAACAGCCACTGAATCGTGGAATATAGGTAATGAACTGTACCTCCTACAAGGCATGTGACAAATTCGATGATTTTAATGGAGTCACACATACAAAATCATTTTTTTCGATTTGCTTATTATGACATTAATTGATTTTTGTATTAAAACCGAAATGTGTAGGTACATGTACGTAAGTTTCCAACAGAGATATATCAATTGTCGAATTACGTTGACATTAAAGAAATAAGATATGTATTGGACGAGTACATGTCTTTACACGGAATTAGTTTTCTTTGTATTTGAAAGGTATCTAATCTAAAAAAAAAAATAACGTGATATTTTTTCCACGTATTTTCAGAAAAGGCAAAATGAGAATTATTAATAGTTCATTAGAGTTTATATTAAAGTTTTAAAATCAAACAAACTGTTAAACATTGTAAATAAACCGTATAAACAATCTTGTCTTCTCAATGAGATATCTCATAGAAATTTTATTCCTTCTTCATTCACCTAAAGGATTTAGAATCTGAATTGAAGACGTTGGGCAAAGAGCTTGTAGAAGACAAACGATTAGGTAAAATTGATTTACCAGATGACTTTAGAAATTGATATAGATAAATTATATAGTTTCTACCTAAAACTCAAAGAATGGACAAATAATAAACAACTTCTTTGATAAATAATTACAGGAGCCGATCCTTTACTTAGTCTTCTGTACGAAACTGAAACAGCCAATGAAGATATCTCGGTGCACGAACTACAAAATCATCCAGCCGTTTGGAGATATAGATCACAGATTTCAATGGATCATTTGTCAAAAACCTTTATGATGCAAATCCCAGCAAATGAACATGCTGTACTACGAGCATTTTTGGAAGAGGTATGAGTTTCATCAATTACAGGTACCGGTACCGCATATTTAAATCTTTGGTATGAAAATGTTTACACTGTCTTTATTGGAGTTTTGTACTGAATGTTTATCTCAGGAGCCGCGTAGTTAATGCATTACACGTAGTTGGAAAGGAACGACAAGATAAGATACGAAAATATCATTGCGACAATCTTTTGATCTATGTACATTTTACGTATTATTCCAATTATTCAAAATATGGTTTTGTGACATACTGTATTTTGCCCCGTTTTATTCACCTTTTTTGCTCTACCCTCATTTGGGCAAATTTAAAAGATAGAAATTATAGCTGGTCCCTTCTGTAATGTATTCACATGTACCGCATCGAGGGTTCTTACACTTAGAGACTGTATAAGTATGGTCGTTGAATTTGGAAGAACAAAGTATTCTCTTTAGGTTTTTGGGTTGGCGTTTACTGTTGATAAAACGAAAATTCTTGTATACGTTTTTCGTTTGTTAGTCCTCTCTAAGTACGTTGTTCAATTCATAAATAATTGAACTAACATTTTGATTTCTCGGGTAATGCGTGTGCACAAATGGAATTATTTCAACGTCATTCGCACGTCGTATGTTTAAAAGTAACTGACTTCTATCGCACTCCTTGGCTTTCTTTATACCATTATCTACAAGTTGTTCTGGATATTTTTGGTTTACTAAATACAATTTCAATTCCTTCAGTCGAAATTCCTTGATATTGGTATTACTCACAATGGTGCATATCCTTCTTGCGAGGTTATATGGTATATCTGTTTTAGTGTTATGGGGATGGCTCGATCCAAAATGCAAAGTGTGTGTCGGTTGGTTTATAGTAAATATCCGTATTTAAGCTGGTATTATCCTTTGTTACAAGAACATCGAGGAATGGCATTTGCAAATCATCTGTTGCCATCGTGAATATGATATCCGAATTCATTTGGTTAAGTAGATTATAAAACTCCGTTAGTTTATCGACATCCTCCTCCCATAAGATAAAACAATCATCTAAAATATTTTCCATTTAGACCGTATTTTGTTTGTAGATTCTATCCCCCACAATGTACACAGTTGATCATGTAATTTATGTTCTAGATAACCAAGGCTTAATGTTACATAGGTAGGAGCGACTTTTGTCCCCATTGCTGTTCCCTTAATTTGGAGGTAATGATGGTCTAAAAACTCAAACGTATTGTTATCTAGAACTTATTTTAAAGCCTCTAGGATGAAGTTCCGTTGAAACCTGTTGTTAAGAACATCGGGATAATTTTCAGTCATGAATTTGACAGGTAGCAACCCCAATTCTGTAGGAATATTTGTATACAAACTTACAACATCCAGTGTGACAATTTGGTGTTAGAGGTGACATGAGTAGATAAATGATTTATAAAATCCAGATCGTCTCTCACAAAGCTGGGAACTTTTTGACAATATGGTTTTAAAAGTATATCCAATAAACGACTCAGTCTTTGCGTTTAAGAGTTCGGTCCTCCTACGATTGGTCTGAAGCTTAAATCAGCCGGATCAACACATGTAATACATATACTATTTTGCTCTTTTATGGCATCCTTAATAATTTTAGACGTGCACTTTAGGTAAACCATAGAATTGACTCTCTCGGAATTCAAAGTTTTTCAGGTAGTCCTTTTCCTTATCTACTAAACCCTCCGATAGTGGTCCATATACTAAGTTTTTTATTTTTGCAATTGTTTTCTTCTCATGACAGTTGCACAATTTTTCATAAAAATTATTGTCTTGCAACATTTGTTAAATTTACTTTTGTAAAAATCCTTATTTATTAGGATGACTCTGCCTCCTTTATCGGCCTCTTTGATTATGACGATAGGGTCATCGCTGAGGTTTTTAAGAGCCTTTTCTTCTTCCTAAGAAAGGTTTGGTGTAATAGTCCTGGGTTTATTTGGGAAATGAATATTTTTTAATGTGTCGCAAACAGCATCCAAAGTTCTATTTCTTCCTCGTTTTGGTTTAAGCTTGGATTTGTTTCTTACAAGTCTGTTTCTTCTGTGTCTGTAGACTCGAAATCAGATTCTCTGGTATCACTTTCATGAAAATATTCACGTAGCCTGAGTCGCCGAGTATAAGCTTTTATATCCGTTTTAAGCTCTTGGTTATTTACTTGAGGCGTAGGGGTGTATTTTAGACCCTTAGACAGTAACTTGATTTCAGAATCCGTTAGTTGTTTATGGGAAAGATTAAATATTTTTTATTCCATCTTAATTACATTCTTGGACGTGTCCCCGGCATTGTTGTTGCTTATAATTGTGGCATTTGATTTTTGTATCTTTGACCTTGGTTCATTTTGCCTCCTCCTAAAAACTACTTGTGTACACCTCTTCCGATGTATGTTATTTTTTCGTTTCTGTAAAAGTTTAATGGTTGTTTATTTGTACCATTTCCTCGGTGATTTTTATGTTTACTGTTATTGTCCCGATTCTGTATGTCTCTGTGCTGCTTAGGAAATGGTCGGTTTGTGAAATGGCTGAACGAGAACTGTAACTCATGTGTTAAGAGTTCTCGTGTTGATTCATCCTTTTATATTTTCGTTTCCCCGAAAATGTATTCATTGCTTTTGTTGCATTTTCCACAGTTTCTGTAGAATTATTTGTTGAGTTGTTTCTATTGGCGGACGCGTAGCTTTTCCTAAAAACTTGTCTATTGGACAATTGTTGTAGTCTTGTGTTTTTGGGTTTAGTAAGTTCCTTACCGTAATTCTTTTCATAATCCAAAAGCCAGGTTTCTGTATATCTCCATCTGTTGTATGAGATTTATTCCTCCTTTAGGCATTCAGATTTCCACATACCTTGAAGTATTTCTAATATTCTGCCGTATGCTTTAGTTTTCAGTATGCATTCCATTTCTAGGTCAATGGACATAACTTTTTTATGGTTGTTTTCTTCCCTCATTCTCAGTAGCTATATTTCCCCTATCACACGGTTCTTAGCTGTCTCAATTCTAACATTTGTTTGTTCTACTGGTTCTCCCCGAATTGGCTTGATTCTGAATTTCTTAGGGATTATGGGATTTTCCAGGTTTACCCATTTTTCGTAATATTCTGCGCGGTTGGCATTACTTATATGTTTAAAGTACGTTTGTTTCCTGGAGATGAGAGTTTGCATCCAACTTACTTAAAACCTTTGTTTATAATTGTGGTTGTTTCTTTTTGCAAAGCAAGTTCATTAACTTCCCTCTGTATCAATTGAGTTAGAGACTGATATGAGCTAACCTCAAAATATTGCGTTGGCACGGTTTTCACACTTGTTTCCTCTTCATCCACAAAGTGATTTAAATCAAAATTTGAATTGAGTTGATGCGTGGGTAGTAAATTACTACAACCCGCAATTAAATCTTGAAGTAGTTGATTTGTTATATCCGTTTTCTTTAAAAGTTCCGCTAACAAAATGTCACTGTCAAAATCCTTTCGTTCTTCATATGTAGAATTTTGTGATTCCATCTCGATCACTGGTTAGGTATATCCAAAATTTGAATAATGTCTCAGTAATCGGATAACAATATTAAAAAAAGTAAAAAGAAAACACAAAAATCCTCAGTTAAGGTAAGTCACTCGTCAGCTTTTTCGAAAAGTTCACGCAGAAGCTTTTACTTCAAAACTTCTTATTAAAATTTAATTTTTATAACATATTTAAATTCAACAATGTAAATTTTTTAACATTCAATGAAAAAACTGCTCAAAAATCTACAAAGAAGAAATATTTATGAGGGACTATTTCTTTTGGTGGAAGGATATTTAGCAGAAAATTCTGCAAATCTGCACAGTTATAAAATTTAATGTAATGGAAATTTAGCCTCACATACTTTTACTCGGAGAATATTTTCCGTTTTGATATTGCTAAAAATATTTAATATAGGTCTTAAGTTTTACACCTTCCCTCAACAAACTTTTCCAAAAATAAAAATATATTAAAGAAGTCAAGGTCAAATTTACACCATTTTTTGCCTGAAAATCACATATTTTGACAAATATTTCAAAATTAACATCACTGACCCCACCTTTTTCTTTCATTATTTTAAACTATTTGATACTTGTGACTGATTAGCACTCACGTCGTAAAGAGTTTGATATAAGAAAATTTTTTATTGCCTATTAAGTTTTTAAATACACCAAATATGTTATTTTTTTGGGCAAAAAGGACACACAATAATTTACGCGCATTAATTTGCAAGATTTGTTTAATGATAAATATTATTCAAACTATTTTACGTAAAATAAGATTATATTTATTGCCATGCTTACATCTAATCAAATATAATAAGGGTTAAAGTAATTAACCAAAGAGATGAAATTTAAGTGCAAAAAGGTCAACTTAAATGTACCGTAGATCAGTAGGATGCACACTGACCCCCTATTTTCTTTGCGATTTTGAGTTACACTTAATGAGTACTTATCCAAAATATACTTCTCAAAAAATCCTTGATATAACAAATTTCAGGATTGACTTACCTTAAGCCTTAGCGCTTTCATTTTCAATCTTCATAAGCTTATAACAGTATCACAGTAACAGTAATTATGACGTCATGTTAAGCGGAATGTTTAAAAATGTCTATTATGACGTCATAGATACAATATGACAAAAGTACGGGGAAATCACAAGTAATTAAAAAAAATATTTAGTAAAAAAAAGTTATATGACCCGACCATTATAATTTTACAATAATAAAAAATGTTTCTCGTATTGTAATGTCAAGTTCTACTTAACTTTGATGTAGAAAAACGGTATGTCATGCGAGATCAAAAACTGCGGACGCAGTTTGGGATCAGTATAACGGAAGAAAGAATATCACGTGACATCCATTCACCTAATAAAAATTACGAAAATATTCTCTTTATATTATACTCGTTATTATACCTGTCAGTTAGAATAAAAAAAAAACAAAACATTTGACAGTTTCTGATAAATAATTCAATTCTGATATGATATTCCAAGATACATGAAAAGGTATTATACATGTAAAACAATAAGATCATAAAAATGATAAGACAGTGGATTGACAGTCTCTATTATTATCATAGAAATAAATAACAAGTTTATAAACTTCAATGGGAATTGAAGTGGGTCGGTCACGTGATCAAATCCTGTGAAGGCCGAAGGCCTTCTCAGAAGTTTTGATCACGGAGTGATATACGAGTATGATTTAATAAATTAAACAAAAATTCGATTTCTTACTGCAGGTTAAGTAATAAAATTTGCCTATATACTCTTCTACAGATTATTGATACAATTTTAAAGATTTTTTTTATGTTACGTATAAGCATTATCTATAGGAGGGAAACCGGTAAAGGGGGGGGGTTAAATGTGATATCTAAGAATCTATTTTTGTTCTTTTTCTCTTTTTACATGAAGCTTATCAAATAACATCGGTATACTCATCATACTGTAAAATCCTTCATCTCAAAACCCGACTATACGTATGTATATATGTGCACATTAATTAATAGTCGCGGCATTTGACTATACTATACATTGTACATACAATGTAGATCGATCTTTACATCGGCATTCAGGTATATTACAAGAAAACTGAAATATCTTTGATGAAATAAAAAGTACATGATTTGTAAAACAAATACTATACAATTATTCATGATTTACTCCTGAACTTTTCTTACATGATATTCATGAAAAGACTTCCAAATCAGTTCTGTTTATTTTACTGTTTACTGCTAGAAACTCGGATTTACAAATAAAAGATGAAATCCGCTGATATATAAGCTGTATCCATTAAATTTTTATAGAACTATTTTATTTCAAAGAAATAAAACCAAGTCGTAATTTTCAGGTGTCATTAAGCCGTGAACTCAACACGTACATATATCAAAACGGGTTCTCAGTTGCCATGCACTCGGAGCCTGTGATCGCTGTTGTAAATGACCTTGATCACAGTTCAAAGACGGAAAGAAGATTCCAATATATTTTTAAGGAGTGTATCTACGAACACATTTAACAAAAGATTTAAAAAAGAATATGAAATTAAGCATCTATTTAAACTAACATTAGATTGAAAGTTACAACAAAAAATGAAAGACTTTAATAGTAATTTAATTTAACCCCCCCCCCCCCTCTCTGTTTCTAAACATGCGCTCGTCAGTGCATGTGAATTAAAATTATAATCCATTTATTTGACAATAATGAGCAACAAATTTTATGTATTAAATGGTATTAAATGAACATCATTTCAAAACTTTCTTTCACGTACTTAAAATGTAAAGACAAGAGCGGAGTCCTGATATATTTTTGCTATAAATAAAAAAATAATACCAGTATTTCTTTCTTTTTTTGAGAAAAAAAATATTTAAGAATCCATGATCGCGTTGATAGTATATTGAATTCAATGCCCTTAAAATTGTTGTATATAGTTGATTAATTTGAACACATTTTCTTTAGAAGAAAAAGAAAACAAACAAATATATATTATACCATACCGTGTAATTTCATTTTGTGTAGTTCCATTTTTTTTTTGTTTTTACTCCTAAAGTGTCACAAGCATAACTAATTCAATGAAAAAATACTTATACGATTTGACATCCTGACCCATCTATAGCCATATTTAAAATGAAATGACTTCCGAATGAATCTTACACGGTTCTTACACGAAAGTCGCACGTTTCTCACACGTTTCTCGCACGCTCGCTACACGGTTTGCACGAAACGCTTTGGAGCTTACACGAAACGCAACACGGTTTACACGAAACGCTACACGGTTTGCACGAAACGCTGCACGGTTTACACGAAACGCTACACGGTTTGCACGAAACGGAAAGCGCACGAAAGTTACACGCTTTTTTGGGGTAGTAGCACGTCTCAGGGTCTGTACATGAATTTCTATGAAAATCTTCTTCTCTGCTCCTGGGTATTAAATAGATTAACCGAGTGCATAATTTTTATGAGCATGAGAACCTCTAATAAAATTATGAAATTCATGGCCCTGGGGTCAGGGGTTCTTGTGTTAGGGGGGGGGGGCTCTATTGATTATATAGTGAAAATACATGAATTCTTTGAGAGTCTTCTTCTCTGCTCCTAGGTATTAAAAAAACTAACTAAGTGCATAGTTATGATGAGCAAGAGTGCCTCTACCAAAATTGTGAATTTTATTTTAGGGCCCCAGGATAAGGGGTTCTAGTGTTGGGGGGAGGGGGGCTCTATTGATTATAGTGAAAATTCATGAATTCTTTGAAAATCTTCTTCTCAGCTCCTGGGTATTAAACAGTTGAACTACTTTTATAGTTATGAACAAGGACCCTAATCTTCCAGAATTGTGAATTTCAAGGCCCCAGGGTCAGGGGTACCATAGAGAGGGGGGGGGGCTGTACTTACAGACTGAAAATGAATGAATTGTTTGAAATCTGCTCCTTGGTATTAATCAAATATTTTTTAAAAGCAAGGATGCCTTCTCAAAAATTGTGCAATGTGTGGATCTAGGCCTAAGGGTCAGGGGTTCATGTGTGGTAGGGGCACTACTGATTATTGCTGAATATTACTGATTAGTTGAAATGCTTTTTTTGTTCCTATGCCTTGCCTATGGGTATTAAGTAACCAAACAAAGCAACTGCTAAGTGTATAGTGAAGATGATCAATGATGCCTCTTTCAAAATAGTGAATATCAAAGCATCTGGCTTAAAACATGAATCAAATGGCAAATAAAACTTCGTATTACCCGCCCCTGAATGTAGGTGGCGTATGCACCGTTTAGGTTCAACGCTCTTTTTACCTCCGCGATTAGAGATCACTTTCACTATCCGAAGGTATCGACTGTTGTGAAAATATACGTAATAAAATGACTGATTACGGCGTTTTTTGTCTTAAAGTCTCAGAAATAAATGTAATCGGCGATATGCATCATAAGATGTTCGTCATTGGAGCTTGTGGAAAGGTCTGTTCCATATTTTGAGGTTTTAATCGTAATTTCCTCATCAGTCAAATAGCAATCACGTTTAGCTTAAAAACAGAGGGTATAAAAATAGATCGGAAAGATTTACAATATTTTAAACATTAGAAATTAAAATTTTCCGTTATTGTAGAGATATATCTTATTCAGCTTTCTTTATTTTTAAACTGGGAAAACAAAGTTATGTTTGCATGCAAGTACACTATTCAGTTCACATTACGCATGTAGTAATCAGCTGGTAGTGTCAGGAACGGATATACTGAGTACCTGATATACAATGTAGTTTATTACTTTATACGTCCGTAGTACCCAGTATATGAAATTAGACAAGAAGAAAAAAACGAAAAAAAAAATAATTTGGTTTAGATTTTCTGAATTAAATCATCTAGAATAAAAAAAAAAACTTTCCTAACAATTATGTTGAGAAAGAGAGAGAGAGAGAAGTGAAGGTGCCTACGATTTTTCAGACTTAGTGTGGATATTGACAAGGACATCTTAAGTCCCTTTATTCTAATTCAAGATTCCTCTTATTCTAACAACCAACTTTATCAAGATTACCCTTTATCAATTTGAATTTTTAATATGACAAGGAAATAATTATTTATATTCCTTAATTGAAACATTCTTACCCAACTGATTTTTAAATCAGTGTCACTCTTGAAAGTATTTTTTTGTTTTGTTGATGTGGGGAAAACAAACAACATACAGCTAGGTCCTTCTTCACATTTATACACATACCTTATAAAAAAAGTATTATTTCTTCAGAAATTCCATATCATTATAATTGTATTACATGTATGTGCCCACATTTGACAATCTGATTAAAATCAAATCTTTGTTACACAACAAAATTCTAATTATAATGGTCGCTGTATATAAAAAAGATTGTACAGTGGCCATCAGAAATTCAGTGTGTATCAGAGATCTGATTTTAATCAGATTGATGTTCCCATGAAGATACAATTATGTATATGATCATGCTTTATATTTTATTAGTAGCCAAACATAAAAGTAATTTTCGAAACCTTTACTGTACATGACTTCGATTTTCATCCTGCCAAGGTAAATTACTCATTCATGACCCAATAAAAACTTTTCAAATAATTATTGATAACAGTGATATTGTATATAATTGTTGTTTTATTATATGATATGTGTAAAACAAAAACATCTAAAATTTGCAATATGCTGAACTACAAATCATACATTTAATATTGTAAAATACAATATTGTAGCTTAAAATATTGTAATAAATTTTCAAAGCCATATTACATGTATTAGTCTTTCAAGTCCCATATGTTCAACATTTAGATCCATGTTTTGTTTTTGTTTTTTTTTTCAAATGAATTCTTCCACTGATATTAATAGAAACTCATAAACTGTCATGATTGTTTACAGCAATTCAAATCCACAACACATTTTTTTATCTAAATAAACTGCTCAGGCTAATATGATGTAAAATGAGTTTCAGTTAATACAGCAGTTATTTCTTCAGCAATCGCAGTCCATACTAAAGCCTGTAAGGCCACCTTGTGGGAGTATCTGCTTTTCTTGATATTTCAGTCAATTTCTAAAACAAAACAAAAAATAAATGTATCTAAATTCAATTTACATGTAACTATCAATTTTCATATCATAAAATTGAATTGATAAATAGTATTTATTATAGTGCCCTGATATATCCAAACAAAGATAAATGACAAGGTTTTGATTTTGAAAGGTCTATTTTGGGGTCAAAATAAGTAAAGCCAAAATGCCACTTCTAATGCCAAAAAACAGGGAGTTCTATCAATTTGTTTCTTTCTAAAAAAGTCCAAACATGGATGCCATATTCTACGCATATCAAATTCTCAGATCCCAAGATACAATGTTGTCCCAAAATTTTAAAGTAAACTACTTATTGTCCCCCGCTTTCGCGAAAGCGAGGGGACATTAAATCTCATTCGTCTGTCCGTCTGTCTGTCCGTCGGTCCGTCTAGCTGTCCGTCCGTCACAAAAACTTTAACCTTGCCCATAACTTTTGATTTAGTGGAGCTATAATTTGCATATTTCATATGTGTATTCCTTGTGATAAGACCTTTCTTTGGGTACCACCAAATTTGACCTTTTGACCTTGACCTTGGAGTTTCAACTACTTTTACTAAACAATTCCAAACTTTTACTTTGGCCATAACTTTTGAATGGTGGGTACTAGGACTTTCATATTTCACATATTTATTCTTTGTGTCAAGACCTTTCAATGAATACTAACAACTTTCAATTGACCTTTTGGCCTTGACCTTGGAAATTTACGTACTTATGAAAAAACTATATCCTTGACCATAATTTTTGAACGGTAAGGGCTACCGCTTTCATACTTCACATATTTTATTCTTGTAAGAAGACTTTTCATTGGATACCAAGAACTTTGACCTTTTGACCTTGACCTTGGAGTTTTAACTACTTTTTAAAAATTATAACCTTGGTCACAACTTTTGAACGGTAGATACAAGGACTTTTGTATTTCACACGTGTATTCTTTGAGGCAACATCTTTCATTTGATACCAACAACTTTGACCTTTGGACCTTGACCTTGGAGATTTACTTACTTCTGAAAAAACTTTAACCTTGACCATAACTTTTAAACGGTAAGGGATAGGGCTTTCGTAACTCACGTATGTAATCCTTGTGAGAAGACCTTTCATTGCATACCAAGAAGTTTGACCCTTTGACCTTGACCTTGGAGTTTTAACTACTTTTTAAAAACGTTAACCTTGGTCACAACTTTTGAACGGTAGAAACTAGGACTTTCATATTTGAAATATATGTATTCTTTATGGCAAGACCTTTCATGGGATACCAAAAACTTTGACCTATTGACCTAGACCCTAAAAAATTATATCTTGCCCACAAAGATACCGAAAGCGGGGGACCACAATTCTTTGAATTTGCTTGTTTATGGTTTAAATTCAGTGTAATCCTTGAATGAAAACTGGCACAAGTATTTTAATTACCTACCTTAAAATACAGTCCCAAGGTCTACTTTTTGTCCCCCGCTTTTGCGAAAGCGAGGGGACATTAAATCTCATTCGTCTGTCCGTCAGTCTGTCTGTCTGTCAGTCTGTCCGTCACAAAAACTTTAACCTTGCCCATAACTTTTGATTTAGTGGAGCTATGACTTTCATATTTCACATGTGTATTCCTTGTGACAAAACCTTTCTTTGGGTACCACCAAAATTGACCTTTTGACCTTGACCTTGGAGTTTAACCCACTTTTACACAAAAATTCCAAACTTTTACTTTGGCCATAACTTTTAAATAGTAGGTACTAGGACTTTCATATTTCTCATATATATTGTTTGTTGCAAGACCTTTCATTGGATAACAACAATCTTGATCTTTTGACCTTGACCTTGGGAATTGACGTACTTATGAAAAAACTTTAACCTTGACCATAACTTTTGAACGGTGAGAACTAAGGCTTTCGTACTTCTAATATGTTCTCCTTGTGAGAAGACCTTTCATTGGATACCAATAACTTTTACCCTTTGACCTTGACCCTGGAGTTTTAACTACTTAAAAAAAAACTTTAACCCTGGTCACAACTTTTTAACAGTAGATATTAGGACTTCTATATTTCACATATGTATTTCTTGTGGCAGGACATTTCATTGGATACCAACAACCTTGACCTTTTGACCTTGACCTTGGAAATTTACGTACTTATTAAAAAAACTTTAACCTCGACCATAACTTTTGAACGGTGAGGGCTTAGGCTTTCGTACTTCACATATGTAATCCTTTTGAGAAGACCTTTCATTGAATACCAACAACTTTTACCCTTTGACCTTGACATTGGAGTTTTAACTACTTTTTAAAAACTTTAATTTTGGTCACAACTTTTGAACGGTAGATACTTGGACTTTTATTTTTCATATATGTATTCTTTGTGGCAAGTCCTTTCATTGGATATAAACAACTTTGACCTTTTGACCTTGACGTGACCTAGATTTACGTGTTTATGAAAAAACTTTAACTTTGACCATAACTTTTGAACAGTAAGGGCTAGGGCTTTCATACTTCACATAATTTATGTAATCCTTGTGAGAAAACCTTTCATTGGATATTAACAACTTTGACCCTTTGATCTTGACCTTGGAGTTGACCTACTTTTAAAAAACGTTTTACTTTGGCTATATCTTTTAACGGTCAGGATTAGGGTGTTCACCCTTAAAAAAAAATCAACTTCAATGTTACTTTCTAAATAAATGACATATAATAGGATGTTCATATTACACACAATATGTCATAAAAAATAACATCTCACCCACAAAGACACCGAAAGCGGGGGACCACAATTCTTTGAATTTGCTTGTTTTATGTTAAATCTTCCCCAATTCCAAGCATAAACTGGACAGGTCAGGCTCTTAGTATCAAGGCATTGTAGAGCCTTAATTAAACTGGTCCTATAAAAATGGTCAAGAAAATTATAAATTTATATATATAAAAAATCTGTTACATGAATTTGAAAATTTGACTTAATGTGTTTATGGTTTCAGAAATATTATTACAGTAGATATGCTGCCATGTAAATTTATATCTTATAAATAGATGTCAAACAAAATGCTGTATAAATTTATCAAATAAACAGTGGCGCATCCAGCAATTTCCTAACAGGGCGCAGTAGAAAGCAGGGAAGGGGGGGGGGGGGTTCTTGTGGCTCTACTGAAGCCCCTAGTGGGTCTAGGGCAATGTCTTTTTCGGAAGGCTGGGGCTGAAAAGCTTACAAGTTCTTAGTTCTTACACATAAAAAAGGAAGTTTTCCCTGGATTTCAGGATGATGGACATATATCAAAATTTTAACATACTGATACAACAGTTTCATATGGAAGGGGGGATGCCAGGTGCACCAGCCCTGGATCTGCCTTTGAGAAACATTTCTTGACAAGCTATTTGATGATATTTTGGCGTATTCTTTACTTTTCAAAGTATAGAAAAATTATAGAATTTAAGTGATGAAATATGAATAACATCAACTTGCATTTGAGGAGGAAATCCTCCCTCAGTCTCTGTAACTATCCTTACCATTAAATCTTCATGTTTTCTTTAGTCGGATCAGTTTACCTGTGGGATATATAGTATGAACTATATAGATTAATGACAAAACAAAATGACTATGTAATTGCAAGCTTTTGCACTTGCATATTTTGCATTGAATCTGTCAAGTAATTATGAAGCGGAGTATTTTCATGAGAATAAAAAACGCATGTAAATCAACGTATACAAATTGAATTATGAAATACATATGTAAAAAAAAAAATAAAAACTAATCTAAGTTATTCATATCGTAGCTTTAAAAAAGCTTTTTTTTACATTGTACATGTAATTAAAACCATTATTGATTATATTTGTTCAGAGACTGTAACCATCATATATTTTATGCAGGAATGATTACGGATACCCCCCCCCCCCCCCCCCCCCCCC
>PRKT01000798.1:192137-221871 GCA_003671525.1 Saccostrea glomerata
CCCCCCCCCCCCCCCCCCCCTTATCATGAAAACTTATGTGAAAACGACATATAACGTACAGAATTTACTGAGCACGAATAAACTTTAAAGTTAAAAGAATTTTTTAAATGCATATAAAACTAAATGAGGAACTTACCTTCTGAAGTTGCAGAGATGAACGTCTCCCCGAATACATGTGCCACAACACACAGTGTAACTGAAGTCATCGAGGTTTTTGTAGCGAAATACATGATCGAATCTATGTATGGCTGATACCTAACAGTTCTACAGGAAAGCTTAATTTACAACAGCTTAAACACTTAAGGAATCCTGAAAAACATCGATATACCATTGACAGGTGCACAGATTTGACGTGTTTACATGCTACCGGAAGTGTTGTTGAACCTAAACGGTCGTTGCGCCACCTATGTTTTTACAAAGGGGCAAAACCGACAAATATCGGCAATTCAATCACTGGAAAGTTGTTGCATAGTGCTCAGGTGACCTATAAGGCCCATGGACCTCTTGTACATTGAACTACGAAAACGCCGAGGTGTTTGGCAGCTGTTTATGATATCACTGCGATGCTATTTTTCAACAGATATACAAATTACAAAATACAAATATCGTGAGTAAAATTTAAAGATAAACTAAAAGTTTATCATTAAAATTTAACCAAAGGTCTACCCCAAATAAATAAGGATGAACGTTAAAGACTGTGCAGCTGACAAAAGTGAAGAAAAATGTAAAAAAAACTCTAGGCTCCTAGTTTTCTCTATGTACACAGGTTGAATCGATAGCCCAAAAACTGTATGAAATACTTGTTTACATTTTGAATAAAATAATTATCATTTTACTAGCTTATTTTGTTCTTTTTTTATATATGAAAAGCAAGTAGAGCGGGTCATTTTATAATTTATGTACCGGTATATATTATTGCGCCGTGTGATTAGGTCACGTATTGACCTCTGACCTCTGACAAACTTTATACAGAATTGAAGATATTTTCTCTCTGAATCTTTATATAATAGAGAGATACCACAAATGTATATATTTACGTTTATTCTAATTTGATAATATAAAGACAGAATTTGTCTGACGCACTAACGCTTTTCTATTAATATGTGAAAGTTTTAAAACCAAAAAATCATTTTTTATAAATGTTTTTTTTTTATTCTTAACGACTTTATTATTCAGGAACACAACGTTCGAGTTATTCGTTTTATACCAAGCATCCTGAAGCTTCAGAAAGTTTTGATACATAAATTTGCCAGAAAACTAGACAGAAGTGAAGCGTCTGATTTATCGATGCAATATGTGATTGACTCTTACAAAGGTAATTCTTTTCATGAGGAATGTTTATACTAGATTTAAATTTAAGATCGTGTGCATGATTGATATTAAAGTTGTGTTTTATAGAGTGACGTTAAAATCTGCATTGGTGAGGAGGGGAAAAATCTGTATAAGGAAGTGTGACCAAATACAGGACTATTATTTATTTTCGTATCCAGACCCATCTGGTTCAAATACTCAAACAAATTATATGCATCTTTTGATATTAGAGAGATATGTATTTGATTTTCATTACCTACGATCGCATACAATAAGGTTAAATTTTTCGTTTCGTCTACATACAATTTCCCTCAATAAATGCAGACGGACCCACAGCTCAGATGCTGAATAGGACATATGTCTTATACTTTGTCTTTTTGTCATTCATCCAACTCCCATCTGTTAAGGCCCTAGCTTATACATGAAATTAGATAAAATGAACTGATACCGATCTATGAAGTCCAATAAACCCTAGATAGAACTATTGTTAAAATGAAATTGTCCTTTGGACCCGGATTAACGATAGAATTTGATCCGTGTATTCGCAATGTAGCCTAAAAATCCCCCAAAACACAGGCGGTTACGTGTACTGCATGCATTTACAAAGAACAATCCAGAGAATTCCAAATGTTGACGTGGCAAGTATATTAGAAAATACGAGAATATGAGAATTTAGTTGATTTTTCGTCTTTTTATGGATTATTTTTGGAGATAAAAGGCATATACAATATCAACAAGGAAAATTTTGATTATTTTGGTAGTTATTTCAGTGCAACACCTTTTGTATTCTTCATGATTGATTCGGAGTATATTGGCTCCGATTTGCAAAATCGCAAGAAATGGGAGTTATTATAACTGTAATAATGCTTTGTTCCGAGACACAATTAAATTATTCTTACAAACAGAAACCATACAAATCTTGAACAAGGCTAAATATTTTAGAGGTAGGTTAAGAAGCCACCAAAGAGAATGCATTCTTTTTGTAACGCTTGTACTGTTGATATTCCTATTTATCAACTTTTTTGTCAATAGCCTTCCTCATTTTAAATATTTAAATATTGGTCTTGCAGATCGATTCGAATTAGAGATATAAACCTGATATGGAGACGTTTAAGCTGAACACGATTCGTAAAAGTATTTTGTCCGCCATTTTAGTTCTCGAGACTCGCTACCCTGCAGACCCCTATAAATAGGGCAAGAAGACTGTTCAGTTTAATCAGTCGACACCGGGAGAAGACGTACGTATGCTATACAGGACTTGGTAGCGAGAATAATATCGTAATACTTCGTCTAATGCAGGGAAGTAAGATACGGTTTGAGCTTTATTGTGCCCTAAAAATTTAATGTTATTAAAAAGTTATGAAATTGGCTTTAACAATAGTTGAGTAGATGAATATGATAAATCATTAAAGAATGTGGCACGAAGAAGAGCCTTACTGGGAAATATGACGTCATTAATTTGGTACATTTTCAAGTTTAATGCAGAAAAGCTTCAAAATGACTCGTTTTTCTGCTAATTTTCCTTTAGAAAATAGTGTCTGCCACCGTCGCCCACTTTGATTTTTGGATATATTGTGCAAACAGCTATGAAAAATCACATATCTAAAAATCTTTCCGGGCGACGGTGGCAGAGTATTTTTCTGAAAGAAAATTCCACTGAAAATTAAGGTCTTCTGCAACTTTTTAAGAAAATACGGGAAAATGCACAAGTTAATGACGTCACAATTGGCATTTAGAAGGTTATTTGAGAAAAACCAATTGTGTATTCTTTCTGCAGAGAATTCCTATTATTCAGAACAAATGAATTTTAATTTCTTATATTACTTTCATATTTTAGAAAAATATAGGGCTTTATTTGTATTGAAACTGTACCTTCTTCATTACAATTATGGGTACATAAGTCAGTGCAGTATAAAAACAACATTATGGTGGCATATTTCTGCCCTCTACATGCAAGATGAATTATGTTAACATGCAACATAATTATGTAGACATGCAACATATTAAGTCAACATCCTAGTTAATTATGTTGAGATGAAAGTTAGCAATCTTATAAGAAAATATAAATTAAATATGGGCAAATTTACCTAATAACGCCTGTATCTGACATTTCAGATGCAATGTACAGCATAATTATGTAGACATGCGACTTATTTAAGTCAACATGCAACTAATTTATGTCAACATGCAAGATAATTATGTCAACATGCGAGTTATTTTTGTTAACATGCGAGTTATTTATGTCAACATGCAAAATAATTATGTCAACATGCAAGTTATTTATGTCAACATGCAAGTTATTTATGTCAACATGCAAGATAATTATGTTGACATGCAAGATATGTAAGTTGATATGCAACTTATTATCTTGCATGTTGACATAAATATCTTGTATGTAAAAATATAACTCGCATGTTGACATTACTAAGTCGCCTGTTGACATAAATAGTCGCATGTCAACATAAGTATCTTGCATGTGAACATAAATATCTTGCATGTTGACATAATTATCTTGCATGTTGACATAAATAAGTTGCATGTTGACATAATTATCTCTCATGTTGACACAAATAAGTCGCATGTCTACATAATTATGTTGCATATTGCTTCTAAAATGTCAGATACAGGCGTTAGTAAGTAAATTTGCCCATATTTGATTTATATTTTCTTATAAGATTGCTAACTTGCATGTCAACATAATTAACAAGCATGTTGACATAATATGTTGCATGTCTACATAATTATGTTGCATGTTAACATAATTTATCTTGCATGTAGGGGGCAGAAATATGCCACCATACAACATAGATAAACGTAACTGCAATAAAATATAAACAAAGGTAATGCAAGATAACCAGCAGGAACACGGGTCGCCATTCCACGCCGATACCTGTGACAATAAAGCAGTCAGGTGTAACGAATGCGACGTGTATACCCAAGTATTGATGTATCGTAGATAATCCTATCAAAAATGGCGTATGACTATTTACGAGTCGTGTTCAGCTTTAAGGGTATAGTGCTACATAAGAAAAGGAATGTAATTATAAAAACTTGTAAGGCTTAAAATAATGCATCATTTAAATGTTTTAAGTCTGATATACATTTAGATCAATTTATAAGACATAAATATTCAAATTCAAGGCATACTCATAGGAGGCTCTGTAAGTCCATTAAGACCAAAGAACTATATGCGGCATATTGCATATCTTTGCCCCCGCAAAAGTCAAATTTTGAAAAATTCTTGATATGTGCTGAATTTTATACATGTAAATTGTATGAGAAATATAAATTAACAGATCAAAGTTTCAAAGTAGTTTATTGACAAACTAGTTCGATGTTTAGTATTTTTTAGAAAGAGGACAAAATGGACAAAATTTCAACAATTTTAGCTTTAAAATTTATAGATCGCAAGTTTGTTCAGGACAATATTTACATATTTCATTGATATTTTCATTCTGCACATAATATCAAAATATTAAGCCTGATCAAAGCTGCGCTCGGTGATTTTTACTCAAAATATCGACGTTAAATATACATTTTTCTGTACAAAGCATGGAAATTTTAAATTTACGTAATTTTCGTGACGTCAATTCAAACATATGACGTCATTGCTAATGAAAATATTCAGTGTTTTGAAGTCAGCATATATTCCTCTGTTTAAGAACATAACTAAATATTTCTCCGTCAAAGTTTGATTTTGGGGAACAAATATTGGTTATTCTTTATGATTTAGTAAACAAAGCTACCGAAGAAGACGACGAAGGCATGGCAGAAACGGAATCAAAATGGATGGAAATCGATCAGTTGGTTTCAGATTTTATTGAAGCTTGGCGTTGTATTAGAGGACAGCTAGGAAAATTCCGTACGTTCCTTTAATTAGATTTCTATATGAAATTCTTTTAAAAATCTGTCATAAAATATTTTAGATGATATTTAAAGCAATCTCATCTGCGCTGCAAGTTTGACATGGGAAAATTTTGTTGCAAATTAGTAATTAACTATTTTAAAGATTGAAAAAAGAACATTGATTAACTTTTGTTGTTCATTTGTGCGATGGAAGAACTTTTTATAAGCTTTAATTGAAGCAACATTACATTATTGTCGTCCTATACAATATTGATTTCTTATATTGTGCTATACATTCGACTGTACAGAAATTTTCTTCTGAAACTATTATTTTCGTTTGGTTTTATTGATCATATGCCTTTAAATTACACACAAATTAATCATAACAACACATTTGAATATCAAACTAAATTTCTCAAAATGCAGTTCATAATGCTTTAAGAAATTGTATATAAGTAAGTGAGCTTCAGAAGCCACCACTGGGATTTTTTTTTAATTTCAAATGATTAATAATAATAAAAATTAAAATAACAGAAAAATCGATATAATGATAATAAACATAATAATTGTTCTTAAAAAGTATTAACCAAACAATGAACAAAAATAATTTTAATGATCTCAACGCATTTTCTTTATGTAAATTGAAGGATTTCAGACCTTGGAAGGAAATAGACAAGTTTCTGAGAAATACTATGCAAAGGATCTTGAAAAAGAAGACCCAGTGTCTCTCTTCCTGCCTACTTCTAGAGAGCAGGGACTGTGCTCCTATGGATTATTGTATTTTCTGTTGAAAAAACAAAACTCGTTTTTGGAAGAATATTGCAGAAAAAAAGATATAGAGTAAGTAACAGTGAAACAAATAAATTGTAAAACGCATAAAAACGATCAGATATGAATACTGTTGTTTTCACAAATCTTTTCTCTTTAAGCTGAAAAATGTACGTTTATTCATCAACTATTTGTCTTTTTCACTCGAAAATAATTATCAATATTTGATTTCTCAGGCAAAAAACATTTACTTATAGTTTCCAAATCACGATAAGGTTATTTTTAAAGTAATATTTGTTAGCCCTCTTCCTACACATGGTAAAATTATTGAATCGGTAGGTTGGTGGAAATTTTTTTGTTTTTCCGGGAAACATTAACATTTTTGCTGACGGTGTGAGAGAATAAAAAGAATACAAAATCTTGTACTTGAACGTAGAAAAATTTGAGTTGGGCTAATTTTAGTCCCTCAGTCAGGACAGGGCAACCAAATATTTTTTAAGATAGCAGAATGTATAGTTATACTTTTATCGTCTTTTCTGTCTACTTGTGTATTTGAATGAAATTCCTGAAAAATGTTTAAAACATGTATTTTGATACGGTATTTGACTCATATTTTAATTGTTTAAGAATGTTAAACGTCTGAAAATAATGAAAGCTCTTACGTGTTACTCACATTTTTGCCTTGTTACTATAAAATACTGGGTACTGAGTATGTACTAAATTGTGTATTTCTCGACATCCTCATATAGCACCAAGTTTTGTATTGCAAGTTGTGTAGCTCAATTTTTAGAAGAATTCTGCAATTTCTAGTGATTTTTTTAAATTATGTCGAATATAAATGTGAACAGCTTTGACACCAAAATTTATCACGCCCCAAAGAAATGTAAGTCTAGAGGTCTGGTTAGTGCTATTCTATATTTGAATGAACCATCAGAATGTTATTGCAAGGAGTTTACAATTGTAATACGTACAAATCCTATAAATTGTGCCTAGAACGAATGAAAATGATACATTATACTAATGATATCTCTTAACAAAGATTTGTGTAAAGAGGAAGCTTTATTCACCGTCCCAGAAGCATGTATACTTTTAGAAAGGACATGATAACCGGACAAAAACCAATTCATTCTACCAATAGAACGGATTTTAAATTGCAAAGATAACTGCTAGTAGCATTTTCTGTATGTAATATCAGAAGGAACGATAAACTGTCTCAGAGAGGCAGGCCTCAAAGCACGCAGGTCATTCTGTTTGCAACCACATTCCACCAAAATGACCGAACGATGTGAATGTTGGTAAAAATGGTCACATTTTGTTTCCAATTATAGGACAAAATGGTATAACGCATTTTACTTCCATATTCGATTCAAAACACAACTTATGAACGGTATTAAGCACTTTTGGTAAAGTCTCAATTTTAATTACAAAAATTAACCATTTGAACAATATTATGCTCAAAATAATACAGCGGTTGTAAATACGGGATGATGACTCCTTTTCCATATAATCAAAATTCTGATGCTAAAATATCGTTTGAAGTAAAATTTTCTTTTGATATATGACAAAATTAAATGAAAAGTAAAACAGAAAAAAAATTGTATTAAGCTACGAGCTATCGTTATGTTGCTTAGTTAAAATGCTAATCTTATTTATTTACATATACCCTTCTTTTACTTCTAAGAATATTTATCAATTAGTGGAAGCTTTGAAGATTGAATTACCTTCGAAAAAGCTGTGATTTACTTTGAGAAATTGGACATTTTAAATAATCATATCATCTAATATCTTCAATAGATTTTACATATTTTGAGAAAACAAATTCTTCAAAAGGTCTCCATTAATCAAAAGTACATCAAGACATTATTTTAATTTAAAAAAAAATACGCCTTGCATTGTTATAGATTTCTGAATTAAGAAACATTTCAACTATAATATATACTAAATAATGACTTAATTGTGCATATGTATTGTTATAAAGATATACATGTATTCATAGCTCTTATTTCGAAAAAAAAAATGATGAAGTATTTTTCTTTTCTCTTTACCTAATAGATTTGGAAAACTTCCAAAGGTTAAAGTCAGAGAAATAACTCACGCTCATCTTATTAGCTATCACCCAGATCGGGATCTTCTGCCTTTGGTCATGGCAAATTGCCAATATACATTTGAAGTTGGAAAAGGCACAAAAGTGGAATATAACTTTGCAAATCTGGAAAGACAGTTATCCGACCGGTTTCTATTTTCTAAATCCGTTATTGACCTGCATCCAAAAGAGGTTTTTATTAATATTTTTATGATCCATTGATGTTAACACTTTCAATTCAGAGTATTTACATAAACTTATTATTATCATAATTCACTTGTCAATTTTCAGTTCGATCTAATGACATATAGGTCAGAGTCAACAAATGCCAATGTTTTCAGAGAACTCAGAAAAAAAATTAAGCAGGTACGCCTTTTTTTTTTACACTTAAGGGGCCGACTGGCGTATTTTGCGCATCATACTTAAATGAAGCAGATGCACTGTTTTTAAAATATTTTTTTCTCTAAATTAATTTATTTTAGAAATTACAGGGTGAAAAAATTAATAACAGTATTTATATAACTAATAGGCAGGTTGACATTGTAATAGTATGTTTTGACCACAGGAGTTCGCGTACCTATCAATTTTACCGAAATTTTCAGTAAATAAAAAAGATACGTAATACTAATAATAATAACACAAGGAGTGCAACGGTTGTCCGCGACGCCATGACGTGACGTCACAGGCAGTCCATTTACCCAAAAGGAACAAAAATAAACAATCATACACAATTAACTAGAGATAACGATATTACGTTTAGATACGAGTACAAGTACTTGTACCTCCCCGTTTTAAATTTTCTTGAATGTCTACTAACTCGTCTCTGGTTTATTTTCGCATATGACCTCAATCATCTAGATTAGCATTCAGGCAGTTTTGTTCCTTTTTGGGTAAATGGACGCGCCCGTGACGTCACGTCATGGCGTCGCGGACAACGGATATTTGAGCGAAGTTGTGGAGAAACGTCACCGCTGCTGCTGTAAAACATGAGTTTGAAATCTTATGCATTAAGAGCCATAAAGAATGGTCCCTTACAAAAAGATTGGTTTGTGTTTTATAATTTTCGATTGGAGATTAATTGTGCGACAGCCTTGATATTAAGCGAGGGGTACCCAGGTGACCTAAAGTGCGTTGCACTCCTTGTGTTATTATTATAGGTATAACGTATCTTTTTAATTTACTGAAAATTTCGGTAAAATTGATAGGTACGCGAACTCCTGTGGTTTTGACATTATGATAACGTGAAGCTTTAAAAGCAGAAGTGATAAAATGTTTTATTATACCTCTATTGATAATACTCGAATTTGATTGGTTGTAAGAAAACTTTTAAACACAACAATGACTCCAAATGGTACTGTCTACCGTAATGATGACCTAGGAATCAATGAACGTGGAATATAATGATCCGGTCATTATAATTAATAACCGTTAAATAATGACCTCTTAATCAAAAATTCCTTTTTGAGTGAAGTTATCGTATAAAATAATAATTATTCGAGAAAAACAACATGTTTTTAAAATTGTGCATGGTCTGTTTTGCATTACCATACAGAAAACGGTAAAATTTTATTGTTAACTTAAACGGTTTACTCATTTCAAAATATCGTTACAATTCAGTTCAATGGAATATAGAAGCGGCTCTTTAAAGAGTTGAATTCTGTGTTAGATTTTGACTGTGTGGAGGAAAAGTAAGCGTTGGTTATAACAATGTATGTCGCTATCAACCAAATATTGTTTTAATCAGTAAATCATGATGCAAAAACTTACACGACTTCAGACTTGCAGACATCAATGTTAACAACTTCACTATACGGAGTGTAGCGAATCCCCATCCCGATCAAATAAAGAATTGATAACGGTTAGAGATTCATACTTTTCAATATATATCGGTATAATAGAACAATTGATTACCCCTTGTGAGTTCAACATGGTGAAATAAGGACCCTCGACCTGATCCACTCGATGAACCTGCCCTGACCTCGGTCAGGTCACCTCGTGGGCCAGGTCTCGGGTCATTATTTCACCATGTTGACCTCAAAAGGGCTAATTAATTGTATAATAAAAGAAAAGAAATAAATATATGCTCTTGAAATTCAAAACATAAAAAAATTGATTATCTCTTTTACAAAAATTTTGTTAATTTCTTGGTATTTTGAGATGCTCCCTTTGGAAGCAAGAAGGTAGAATTCTGTGCTACTTACATATAATGTACAATATAATATACCTCATTGTATATTATCGTTTGAGCAAAATGTCTATAGTATTTATATGATTTGCTTTAAAGTGCAAAAAACTAGCACTTTCCTATATAATCCTTTAAAAAATATACTTATATATTGTAAATATACGGTAAATTTTCCCCAGACTTGGCATGAACACTGAAGTTAATGTAAGCTATGTATGGTATGAAAATAAAGCGTTTCTCTATTGTAGTTTTCAAATAAAAGCCCAGTCGACTCCCTTTAGATTATCGTTTTTAATATTGATCTTGTTTTAAAATGATATAAGCATTTGCTTTGATCATCATGGACCATGTGTTTGTTAATAAGGATAACTACGGTATTCATACCAGAGTTGAGTAGAGATAGGGTTTGTATATAATTTTTATAAATAATGTAGTATGATTAACACTCTTTTATAGGTTCCTTTGAACAGTACCGTGGCCAAACAGATATCTAGTGAGTTCAGAAGATACCAAGATATATGTGATGCTGTGGATAAATTGGACATCGTCATTAGATTTTTACAGTCGGTTGGAGGCCAAGGAAACACTATGCTGGACGAATTTATGCGTCAATCACTAAAAATGGAAACTACTTTTCTATCCCAGAATGTAAGAAAACATTCCAACTTACAATACAATATTTAAAAGTCATGAATGCTAGCTGCAAATTTTGTACTCAGTTTTAGAGGTTTAAACGTAATTAAACTTCACAAAATATACATCAACATTTTCCTATTTCTTGCCTTCAAAAGCACTTGAGAAAATGAAAGTCTACATATTTTTGGCTTTTTTTCACTCGTTAAATTTTAAGAAATATCAAATTTGTTTTTGCACCAAAATAAGATAGTCAAAAGGAAATATTTTAGTTGCAAATATTTAAATCAGAATAAAATAGGTAAACTAATTATTTACTCAATTTTTATATTATAAGAATGCCTTGACCTATTGTTAAATTTCTTTTCGCGAACAGATTTTGAAGAAAAAAAAACCTTTGTTCTGAATATCCTTTTATATTTTTGTAAGCTTAAAAAAGTTTTATTTGAAATTTTAAAAATCATGCACTGGTTCTTTTATTTAATAAGATTTGTTTGTGAAACACTGATGCCCCCCTATGGCAACACACTGAAGATTAAACTTTTCTTGATGCGAATTTTATATATTGGTACCCAAAGTAGGGTCTCTTAACTGGAAATACAACTGTGAAAAATGAATGCCCTATTACTGTCTGTTCCCAAGTTATGGCCATGCAGGTTAAGAAATTTTCATAAGTAGAGAATTCCACTAAATCAAGGTCAGAAGGTCAATGTTTTTGGTATCAATAAAACGTCTTGCCACACAAAAAATACATATTTAAAGTATGGAAGCCCTTGCCTTAACCTTTCAAAAGTTATGGCCAATGTTAAAAAGATTTTAAAAGAAGATCAAACCCCTAGATGAAGATAAGAAGGTCAAGGTTATTGGTATTCAATGAAAGGTCTTGTCACAAGATCTACATATATGTATGAAAGTATGAAGGCCCTAGTCCATATCGTTAAAAAGTTATTGCTAAGGTTAATGTTTTTTCATAAGTCTGGAAATCTCTAAGGTCAAGGTTAAAAGGTTAGGAATTTGGTATCTAATAAACGGTCTTGCCATAAAGAATACATTTGTATAGTATAAAAGCCCTATTTCAAAACGTTCAAACGGTATTGCCAAGGTTTAATAAATTTAAAAAGTTGGTCAAACTCCAAGGGGCAAATGTCTTGATATTAAATGAAAGGTCTTGTCACAAGAACTGAATAAAAAAAACTATGAAAGCACTACCTACTTTTTTTAAAGTAGGTCAGACTCCAAGGCACAAGGTCAAAGGATCAAGTTTTCTTGGTATTCAGTGAAGGGTTTTCTAGCCTTTACCGTTGAAGTTTTAGCCAAGGTTAAAGTTTTTTCATAAATACGGAAATCTTCCAGGTCAAGCTTAAAAGGTCAAGGTTGGTGGTATCCAATTAAAGGTCTTGCTACAAAGAATACAAATGTACATATGTGAAGTATATATGTCCTGATATCTACTGTACAAAATATGTGGCTAAAGTAAAAGTTTGGAATTTTTGTGTAAAAAGAGTCAAACTCGAAGGTCAAGGTCAAAAGGTCAGATTTTCTTGTACCCCCAAAAAAGGTCGTATCAGAAGGAATACACATATTAAATATGAAAATCATAGATCCACTAAATCAAAAGTTATGGGCAAGGTTAAAGTTTTTGCGGACAAACAGACAGAGAGACAGAGAGACAGATAGACAGGTAGACAGCTAGACAGACAGACGGAAAAGACAAAAACTATATACCTCCAAAACTTCGTTTACGGGGGGCATAAAAAAGATGTCTTATGATTAAAGCAAAGGAACCCTTATTTCTCCAATATTTTTTTTGTGGACACAGGTACATGTTTTGATATTGACTAAATATTTTACATGTAAAACAATAATTATAATTTATTCAATAATTAGATGAGGAAGATTTGCCAGTGTAAACATGTCCAGTCCCTGTGGATAATACTGGCAATAACGAAAACCAAAAATCAAGCTTCATACAAAAAGGTATTTTTTTATTCATAAATATTACATTTATCTTTATATTTCTTCTATATCTAATGATTATTTTTAGTAACCTCAAGAAAACAAAGAGGATGGGGTGATAAGGCGGGCAAAGTGCCTTTAGAGCGACAGAGAAGAAGTGAAAAACATCTTAATTGTATCCAAATTTTATTTGATATTTCATCTAATAATACAGAATACTTATTGTAATATCTCTACAATTTACAAAAATCTCACAAAGACTGAAAATATTTGCCTCCGATGAAGCATACATACGCTAAAAAGAACAAAAACAATCATTTTCTCAGGCTTTAACAAAGTTTTTCAATATGAGTAGGTCTTTGCTCCATTTTTTAAAAGAAGTCCTTATAGTTTGCAATAAAATATACATTTTTTGTTTACAAAACATGGAGCGAAGACCCACTATACTTTAAAAGTACACTTTTATGACAAAACATTTGCATTTTTCCGAGAAAAACTTCAAGTCCATTAAGTCAAGAGTCATATTACAAACATGATTTAAATGCCCCAATTCATCATGAGCCGTGTAGCATAGTGGTTAGCGCGTTAATCTCAAAGCAATTTGATACGTCAGATTTTTATTGCTAGGGTTCGAATCCCATGAATACTATCGAATATTTATATAAAAGAAAAATTTTCTACGAGATTTTTTCTATCAGAAAAGTTTTTTATCATAATTCATGAATTTCAATAATGAGAAGTTCATTTAAATACTCAATTCACATATTGAATATGATTTCTTAATATCCGACGCTATAGGCATTCTGCCCGCCTTGTTCCCCCTTCTTCTTTATTTTTTTTTATTATTATTTTAGCTCACCTGAGCCGAAGGCTCAAGTGAGCTTTTCTGATTACATTTTTTCGTCGTCTGTCCGTCCGTCTAGCTGTCTGTCTGTCTGTCCGTCTGTAAACTTTTCACATTTCGACTTCTTCTCAAGAACCACAGGGCCAATTTTACAAAACTTGGTACAAAGCATCACTGGGTGAAGGGGAATTGAAATTGTTAAAATGAAGTGCCAAGTCCCCTCACAAGGGGAGATAATCACTAAAAGACAGAAATAGGGTAGGGTCATTAAAAAATCTTCATAAGAACCACTGAGCAGGAAAAACTGAAATTTATGTGGAAGCATCCTGGGGTAGTGTGAATAATAAATTGTTCCAATCATGACCTCCGGGGATAGGGCGGGGCCACAATGGGGAATCAAAGTCTTACATAGAAATTATTGGAAAAATCTTTGAAAATCTACTTCCTAAGAACCACTCGACCAAAAAAGCTGAAACTTATTTGGAAGCATCCAGGGGTAGTGCAGATTTTAAATTGTTCAAATCATGACCCCCGGGGGTTAGGCGGGGCCACAATGCGAAATCAAAGTTTTACATAGAAATTTATAGGAAAAATCTTTGAAAATCTTCCTCTCAATAACCACTTGGCCAGAAAAGCTGAAACTTATGTGGAAGCATCCTGAGGAAGTGTAGATTCTAAATTGTTTTAATCATGACCCCCGGGGGTAGGGCGGGGCCACAATGGGGAATCAAAGTTTTACAATTTGGAATTAAAGCATCCTATTGTAGTGTTGATGTCAAATTGTCTAAATTATGATCGATTGGGTAGGGAGAGATTACAATATGTATTACAAGGGAGAAATATGGTAAAAAACGGAATGGTCAAAGCTTGTCAGGTAAGCGATGTGGCCCATGGGCCTCTTGTTTAATTTTTTGTTTTGTTTTGTTTTTTGGTCTGTTGCCATCTGTTTTCGTCCTTTGTCGTAAGTCGTCCGTCGTGTGTTAACAGTTGAACATTTTCAGCTACTTCTCGGCACCAGCTCAACCAATTTCAACCAAATTTGGGACAAATCATTTATGGGTAAAGAGGAACAAAAATTATGAATTTCATGGTCCCTGCCCCTTAGGGGCTGAGGGATGGGACCAAAACCACTAAAATGAATGCAATCTTTAAAAATCTCCTTTTTACTCCTAGACATCAAGCAGTCAAACTTTTGGCACGATTGTAATCAGCATTGAGTCCTCTACCAAAACTTGTGGAATTCATGGCCAGGGTCAGGGGTTCTAGTGCTAGGGCGGGGCTAAAATAGATTGTTTAATGAAAATGCATTATTTCTTTAAAATTTTCTTCTCTGCTCCTGGGCATTAAATAAACGAACCAAGTACACATTTATGTTGAATGTTATTCCAAAATTGTGAATTTTGTGTCCCAAGGTGATGGGTTCTGGTGTTAGGGCGGGGCAGACTATTAATTATATAGTGAAATTGCATGAAGTCTTTGAAAGTCTTGTTCTCTGCTCCTAGGTATTAAATAAACTAACATAGTACAAAGTTGTCATGAACATTAAATTAATGAATTATGTACATAGTTATGATGAGGATGAATGCTTCTTCCCAGAATTGTGAATTTCATGGCCCCTGGGCCAGGGGTTTTGGCGTTAGAGACGGACTCTATTGATTATATAATGAAAATGCATGATTTCTTTAAAAATCATTTCCATGGCTCCTGTTTAATACACCAGTGATCTAATTACATGTTTATAATGAAGAAAGGTGCCTCTTTCAAAATGTTTAATTTTAGGGTCCCTGGGTCAGGGGTACGGGGGTTACTTTGTTTGAAAATAAATTAATGCTTTGAAATCTTCTCTTTAGTATTAATCAACGATTTATGATGAAATGAAATTTAATGATAAATTTCCAAAATTTTGAAATATGTGGCCCCAGATACAGTGTTTCTTGTGGGATGGGGTGCACAACTGATGTTTATAAAGTAGAGTGCATTTTTTTTGTTACTCTGATTTACCTCTGGGTATCAAGTGACCAAAGTAAGCATGCTAAAGGTATAATTATGATAAGCTCTTTCAAAATTGTGAATTTCTTGGCTTTTGGTTTTAAAGACGAATCAAATTCAATTGCTGGAAAGTTGTTACATGATACTCAAGTGACATGAAGGGCCCGTGGGCCTCTTGTTCTTTTGAATGTATTACAAATAATCATGAAACCGCGAAAAAAGAAATGAAATATATTTTTGACTATTCTATCCATGGATTTTTTTACACCGTAAATGAATATAAAATGTGACTGTTTACTAATTTCGATATTTTATAAATACTGGAAAATATTCAACATTTTTATACAAAAAAGTTTTTGTTAGACTATGTACTCTCAACAAACTTGAATTTTAACTGCAGGATGTGTTCGAGGGAGTATCAGATACATACAGACAGGAATTGACAAGTGCTCAAAAAGATATCGTGAACACTGTTTGTGAGGAACTATCAGTTGAGAGACTCAACACAATGGTAGAAGTCTTGTATGAATGCATTGTCCTTACCATTGACAGTGGAAGTGAAAATGACATTGAAGACGGAGATGGTATTCCAATGGCTAATTACAGGTACATGCATGTTTTCAAAACGTTGACCATATTTTCCTTTTTTTGTTTAACATGTCTGATTAATTCAATTAATTGCAACTACCAAGAAAAAGAATATTAATTATTTCAGTACGTGTTTAAATTTATTACAAAACAGAATAAACTGTTGCATTTCAAAATGCATTGCAGATTGTATAACTTTTTTGTAAAATTTACATATCATTATGGTTCATATTGATATACATGTATTATAAGATACATGTATTATAAGGGATTAATAGTAAATACTCGGAGAGTAATTATGTACATGTAGTGTTGAATGGTATTTAACGGTAATATCGTTGATCAAAAATGAAAAGTCCACAAAAATTGATCATATATAGTTTATGAAAGTTCATAGTACGGCATTTTAATTTTATGGCATTTAAGGTCGCCTGAACAAAAGGCTCATTAAGTTTTAACAATCGAAAATTATTATTTGGCATCTGCTGGCATCTGCCTTCTGGTGTCAGTTAGCTGTACATATTTTCTATATATTCTCAAAAACCACAAGTCCAATTTTACTAAACTTGCTAAAAAGCAACCTGAGACAAGAGGGATTCCATTGGATTGCAATTTGTGCTCATGTAGGGTCAAGCCTTATTTCAAGGGTAAAAATTAGTGAGAAATATTTTTGCATCTTTTAAGAACCAAAGTTTTTGAAATGATGAAACATTGGGGCAAGCTCTATTAAATTTTTTAGTATCAATTGTATTTAATTCATGACCATAAGGGTAAGGGAAGGACTACATGATTAATCGGCCTCAATGTTTTACATGGAGATTTATAAAGATATTACAAGTTCTTCCCATCATCTTAGGAAACAAACAAAAAAAATCCATAAATCATGATTATTAGGAGGTATCCTTAGGAAGATCACATTTATGTTTGTACAAGTCATTATATCCTGGATATGCATGTAGATGGGGCCACGATAGAACATAACATTTTACATAAGAATGAGTAGGAAAAATCTTATTAAGAATTTGAAACCCATGATAAGTTAACATAAGTATAGAAATATCATAAGATTGTGGAGATTTAAGTAGAGCAATCATTACTCGTGAAACGATGTGCTCACAACAGGGCATTACAATTTACATAAAGAGGACATGTATATACTGTGAAACAGCAAATATATGATTAATGATCATTAATACAAAGGCATCATCAGGTATTCGTCGATTACATGTTTTTTCAAATCATGTTCCCATGTCATAACAGGATATCAAAATTGTACATATTAGGTATATAGCGGATATATCTTTTTTCTCATCTTCTCAAGAACAACAAGGTAATAAATATTTATATTAATTTAGAAATTTCTGTAGGTATTTTATATTTATTTTTTTTCAAATCATGTTTAAGGCGGATGAAAGGTAAATGTGATATTTACAAGGTTTTAAAAACTGGCATTTTTCTGTAAACAGTATCCGGGATACGTTAATGGTATACGTGGAAGACCCAGCCTATGATGTCGATGATACCTTCCTTCCAGATTGGATCAATGAAACGCTTGAAAAACTTCCGGGAGACAAAGAAGAACCCAATTGTATTTTTACGTCTCAGTCAATGGATCTTTGGATTTGCCTTTATGAAAACTATTCAAAGAGGAAAAACTGAGCACATAGATTACGGAGAGAATATTGTTTGGTGAATTAAAACTTTAGATATGATGAATTTAAGTTTTTTGCGTTGAAGAGAACACTGCTTTGTATTAATTAAACAACATATTCATGTTACTGTAAAAAAAATAATTCAAAACAAAGTAGTAGTATGATAATTGCCTTTCAGCTGAACCTCCCTATTTACTACTTATATTGCTTTGAACGGAAAGAAAAATACTATGTAGATAAAAAAAATGAATGTTTGGAATGCAACTAGGAAACATGTTTTTTTTTAAATTCAAATAAGAGAAGTATAAATCAAACTTTGTATGAACAATTTATAAAACATTTACACTATGCTTTAAAAATATTAATTGAGAAATTATAGTAAAGAAACCAAACTTTTTTCCATTTTCTTTTTGTTTTCAGTCGTGGAGTCCATAGCGTGACTAAAATACTAACCTTGAATGCTTCATTGTTATATAAAAATATTTTTCGCACTTTGCCCCTAAATTTATGTATCTATTTTAAAGTCATTTACTGCATGTATTACAGTCTAATTCGATAAGAAACAATTTACTTTATTTCAATTATCCATTAATTGTCTTACATACATGTAATTTGTCAATAGTCTTTTGTGTATATTCTTTTATTTTGTGATTTAGTTTACCTTATAAATGATATATAGCTGAACAGGATGAGATGATGAAATACAACCTTGAAATAATCTTGAAAGATATGAATTTTATATACACTGTTTGAAGACTGGAAACTAAACAGCAGTACTCGGACATTTATGGTGATTGTATTTATAAAGTGTAAAAAATATCACTTTATATCCTAAATATTGCATGTATATACTGTAGCTATATTTTGCAGCTTTACATGTAACGAACCGATATCTTAGTGAGAAAGAAATAATAATCCATGAAGTTTGTTTTAAAATTACACTATGATTTAAGAATTGCTGACACGCATATGATAAAATGAATTTTCTTTGTTGCCTTATGATTAGTTGGTACATGTATGAGGAGTTTTATATAAAACAAAAATAACATGATTCGTTGAAAGATATTATTTGGAAAACAGATATATACTGATATATCAAATAGTATACAACATAGATAAAGTTCAGTGCAGATATCTTTGTTTCAGAAATGTTTGAATCGGGTTTTTTTGGTATTAATTGATACAGGATTGTTTAACATATATTATTCCTTTCAATTTTTTAACTATCGTAAATCTGGAAATTTTTGCGTCGATTTTATTTTGCGAATTCGGGCCAAAATGCTGTTTATTAATTTTACGATTCAAAATTTTGCGGATGACCACTGCTTTGTTTACATTTTCTTATTGGTAATTTATTTTTAAGAAAAATATTTTTGCGAATGCAATGAACTCTCAAATTTGCTAAAAATTTCTCTACAGCAAAAATTTCCAGATTTACGGTTTCAATTATGATCAGTCATACTTATTACGGAAATATTTTTACGCTATTTAAAACTATAATTTAATAAAATATATTGTGAGCTTACATACTTATGCTTTTGATGATAATCTAATAAAATGTGCTTCTAAATGGATTGTTTTGGCATCTTTTTTTTCAACCCAGAACCTACATGTACAGCTGTATATATGGCTCCAGTAAAGTTATATGGAATTATTTTTGTAGGAGGGTTGATACGAAAGTAATGTCATAACTACTAGAAGCAAATGTACTTTAAATATTAAGAAAGTTTCTAGTATGCCGGTCCCTAAAATCATGTGCCTGTGCATGAGCGGATGCCTTGCCGTTGTTAGGCATATTGTAAACAGATCGCCAATTAATTTCTCTTCGCTTCGATCGATTGATTTAGGTTATAATGAAATACCGGTATCAAAATAAAAATAAAAATCTTCTTACCTTAGATATCAAAATAATCCATGCTGTCATTAATATTTGGAGACAAAATAGGTCATAGCACATTTTGTTGTTTCTTCGGCGATGTAGGTTGAGATTTGTCACAAGTAAGTCGAGGGATGAGAATTTGGGGGTTGTACACGGACTTTATAAGCTCTAGATATCTTAGGAATGGATCTGAGGAGTCTTTTAGATATTTTAGGTATGCGTATACGAGTACAGGTTAAAATAAGATTAGTGTCATAGAGGGATTTTACAGTATCGCTAACTGGCATTAATGTTTTCAGTGTTCTCCAAGTTGACTCGATCGTGTTGGTGTGTGCACCAGTGGTATGGTCAACAAAATGCGGGGAATGGTTCACCTTAAATTGATTGAATCCCCCCTGGTCGAAAATGCCATATGCTTTCTAACAGTCAGATATAATAATAGTTCCTGGCAAAATATCCTGTTTGATGATGCTGAGTAATGTTTCTCTCGAACGATCGGTCAGCTGAATAATTTTTCTCTAGAACGATCGGTCACAGTCGTGAAAAATTACTTCTTTGATCCTCTTTCTATTCCTCCAAACACCCATATACCTTAATTTTGTCGTCCTTGATGAAATTTTCTCTTTCCAAATTTTCTCTCGTCCATTAATAAATTTTCCCTCTCCTCCTATTTTTCCAAATTTCTTTCATGAAACACAGGTTCAAACATCCCGTGAGAAATTGAACAAGTCGACAATGGATTGGCTACCAATTTCAAGTTCGTGTCTGATAAATATTTCATTTACTTTTTTGTGCACCCAAAAATAAATTATTAAGGGAGGTAGGGGGGGGGCATATGTCCAAAAAGTCTTAAAGTGAAATTTTAAAAACTTTGCATTTCTTTCCTGGCCACTTCCTTATAATTTTTAGGTATTAAAACACTACCTTTATGCGCATATTTTTACACAGGAGCACGTGCAAAAACGGTGTGAAATGCTGAAAATAGATTTGATTCAGACATATGCGCTAAAAATAACCAAAAAATATCAAATTACATTCAAAATCTACAGGTTTTTAATTTATATGACTCATATCTTTGTAATAAAGACAAATTTATTGTAATTCATCTAGCATGAAAAATATAATGGAGCACAATTTAAGTATCACCCCGTTTTTCTTGTTGTATTTTTTACAATTCCGACATGTATAACAGGTAATATCTTATATTGTCTTTGAGTGAAAATGCTGAAATTCAAATTTTTAGAAAGAAACTGTTCATTTCTTTATTTTAACAAAGAAAAAAGTTACAATTTTTGATAAAATAAAAGAGAAATATGAAAAAAATTATTTTCGTACTCTGGTGTCATAAATATTGACCTTTATGCACTAAAAAGTTAAGTAAGCACTGACAAATATCTGAATATAAATCTATTTTGCGAAAGACGAGTATTTCGTTTTTATTATAAACAATTTAAGCAGATTAATTATTTTCTTCTTCATTTCAATCATTCTGTTTCTCTCCCCCCCCCCTCCCCATCCCCATTTCCCCGCCAACAACCAACACTTATTAGAACCTAGGAATGACTTAAATTAAGTTTAAACAATAAAATCTACATGTACTATTAATCAATAAGTTAATATAAGTACAAATAGATTTCTATATTTTTTTCTTAGTTTTATCCAGAAATAAAATGAATGGTAAACATAAATTTAAACATATTTCCCTTATTTAAGCGGCTTTCTTTGCTGAATTTTTATCTTATCCTTTTCTACTTGTATATCAGCATACCATCGAGGTATTTCTTCACAATTAAAATTCCTATAATTTATCAATAAAAGGAAGATAATTTTTTTAAAAAACAAATTCGATAAATCAAATAAAACTCTTATTAATGATGAAGAAATTCTTTTTGTAAATTGTGTACGTTATTGATTATAAACAATGTTACATGTATGCGTGTATCAGCGTAACAAAGGTCAAAATTTAAACGCCGCTATTGTGGCGTCACATAACGCTGCTTTGACGTAGAACGACATATGTCCATCCTTTAAAGATTTTTCATTCCACAGTTAATGGTCTAGGCTATCTGGTACCGCCTGCAGGTCGCCGGTCAGGAATTATCTTTCCATAAGTGTGCACGAGTTATCTTGCACTACTGTGAAGTTTAATGAATCCATATTAATTCGTTCTTTGTTTTGTTCTTGCTTATCTAAATATGTAAAACGGAAAAAGGAGAGAGATATGATGTTTTCTAATTGCTTGAATACATGGCACAAGATTAATTAAAATTTGTTTGTGTTTGAGTGATAACACATAAAATTAAAAAAAAAAATTCCTGATTTAAGCCTCTTTCTTTGCTAAATTTCATATTATCTTTCTGCATTCATATCAGCAAATTGTGGAGGTATTTTTCACAACTAAATTAAATTGCTATGAATTATCGACCAACCAAAGAGAGTTCTGATATAAAGAAACTCTATAAATCAAATAAAACTGTCATTGATGATGTATAGATGTAATTTTTTTGTAGACTGCATTGTGTACGTCATTGACTTTTTACAATGTTAGGCTTAAAACACAGTTGCAAATGTCAACAGGTAAATGTAACGTCGCTATTGTGGTGTCTATTAACGCTGGTCTGCCGTAGAACGACATATGTTCCCCCTATACGGTAGGATTCTTCTCTAGTTTCTGACTATAATGAATATTCAAAGTAAATCTACTTCTGACTCATATACTAGTATTTCGGTGAAATAAATCTTAAAGACCATTCTTTTCTTTCAACATCACAACTGTACAACTTTAAATAGAAATTGTTAACTGTCTTTGAAATTAAAGAAGCAGGGACTAATTTTTTGCAGAATGGTGGCGTACGAAAATTTCTTCTTTTCTGGTTATCCATTTATTATAAAATAATGAATTTAGTTATAATTATTTATAATAATTTACAATAATTTACAAATGTAAGTTGAATTAATAATAGGAGACTAAGCTTTCAAAATATATCATGAACATGAACTTTCTATGAAACTAGAGCTATGTTAGCTTTTAAAATCTTCTTTTCTTAGTACAGGTTTGAGCCAAAAAATGCGTAAAAAGTTTTTTTTTCTATCTATGTAAACAATTAAAACTATTTGTTTTATTTCATTTTGTACCTTGATATGACAAATTTACTATAGTATAATATGTGAAATGAGAAAAAATTAAATATAGGAGGTATATAAAAGTAACTGATGTATCCTAAAAAATAAAGACAAGTAGAGAAAATTCGGATTAGCCAAATATATTTTAGTTACAATATTTATATCAGTTTAATAATAACATCTGATAAGCTCTATTTGGTCTTTTTTTATGCAAAAAGAAAAAAAAACATTCAACCTTTTGAGTAACAAGTATAACTTGCTACAGTAATTTTTTTTTATTTTGATCTCGCTTCTAATATAAAACGGTCAAATTTAATTTCACTGAGCTGATACAATCGAATAGTGATATTGTCTTCTTGATTCTGTGAAAATTGCATTAATTTTTAAATACATGTACAAAAAATATGAGAAGGATCTACCTTAAATCAATCAGTCGTAGCATTTTTCGATTGAACTTTTGGATACAGTTGCAAACATTTTGCAAAGTTTTTTATTCGCCCAGATATAGCTTTGTTTAAGGAATTTTACTGTAATCTTTGATTTCCCCCTTTTTTGAATACGCCAAAATTAAAATTGGGCGAAAGAGGCAAAAAGGGGGCGAACAATACCCTTATGGCAACGCACTTCGCAATTTCAAAGTCGTTAAATTTGGGATAAAATCAACGCTCTTTGAAAAATATTTTTTAAGTGCGTTAAAATTGGGACATACTTAACGCACTTTGAAAAAAAATTAGTGTATTAAGAGTGTACTTAAATATTTTACCACGGGGACTTATCACGCACTTTGAAAAATATATGTATAAAACAAAAAAGATAAAGACTGACAATTTAGTAATCAAGAGAATCAATTTGTAATAATTATATATTTCGAAAGCCTTTTTAATTTACATGTACTCATTTAACCTCATTGAGAACAGAAGAAGGAGAGTAGAAGGTCCTTTAGCCCTACTCTTTTTTCTTATATTTTGTACATAAGCCGCATGTAGCAAATTGAAAGTGACCCCAGTCCTCCCCAAGGTAAGCCAAATTCTCAATGACTATAATATGTTTCTCTTTGCAAAATACTTGTGTGCTTAAACGTACCCACCCCAAATTCCTGGTATCGATGCCAATGTTACACACAAATATTTGCATAACTGGTATAACGTTGAAAACTTTCAAAAGATTCAGTTTACATAATATTCTATCAAACTGGAAAAAAAAATAATAACAGAAAATCATTTAACAAATAATAGAAAAATCAAAATCGCTCACTTTCACACCCTGAAGTAACCTCATCACAGATGAGTTATCAAAAAGATTCAATTATTTAACATACCAACTATTTGCAAGAATATTGACAAAACCATGCACATGTTTTTCAATGTGCGTAATTTTTCAAAGTCCGTTTTAACATACCCGGTATACAGTACACATTTGAGTATATAATATTCCAATTTTCCAATATCCTACTAAAATATTAGAAAAATAATTAACATCTATTCTGCGTCCAGATTCCTTAATCAATCTTAAGAGTAATTTTTGTTCGACATAGGAGAAGAATAAGAGTTGGTTGGTTTGTTTATTTGTTGTTTGGAGTTACTCTCGAGAATTTGTTTACTCATATGGAGACGCCACCACTTGCCGATGGAGAGGTGCAAATTTTATACTTTACTCTGCACTCAAGACAATTTAGCAAGGAGGGATCTTTTTGTGCGAGACTATACTGCCACACGAGACCTCAGTTTCCACGGTATCATCAAAAGAGCAGGTCTCCACGTCTCACAGTGGGATTAGAACCCGCGACATAAGGATCAATTCCTTATTTGCGACTCTAGAGAAAACCACTGCTCCAAGCAAATATGAAATGTAAAATAGTCTTGCCTATTCAAATATATAACAAGAAGAATTTATGATATATGATTATTTAATTAGAAATGATAAAATAATTCCCACAACCTAAAAGATTTAAATTGAAGTGAGTTCACTTAAGTGACTATTGTGGATACATGTCCTTAATACATTGATGACCCTAATAAAATAGAATGATAATATATAAAAAGAATGCAACTATACTGAAAGCAGATAATAAACAAATGGAATAGAAGGAGACAATTGTAATCTAAATAGTCTGATATGAAAAACAGTTAAATCCTATAAAAAGCTGTCAAAATCATAAAATACCCTTGTAACAAAAATTTGCAAAAATTAAAATTTAAAAGTCATTTAAAGTAATTATTTTGAAGAAGGCAAATTTATGTGATTGTATTTAAGATGTTGCATTTTCTTCTACATGTAATAATTAGGCCTTCAAAACAATACCAATTTTACCGCTTACTAAACAAGCAGCTATTGAATTGCAAATAGAAAAATAACTTTTTATTTTCCAACTTATATGTGCAATCTTTTTCTCTATTGTCACAGCATATATGTTAATCGGTACCTGCAATATGGATACTTCATATACAGATTTTGCTTTCAAAACAACAAAAATCTACATAATCATCTTAAATGACATATACGTGTAATAGGCATATCTGTAAGTACTAGTAATCATCTTTATTTCTTAACAACACTCATGAACTGAAAAATGAAAAAAAAACACATTTCATATATTAGTACATCTGAAGTAACACTTGGCTTAAAAACATAAATTTAATGCAATTTTGTTATTAGAAGTCCGGAATATTAATCTTTATAAAATACATTACCATGATCGATCATTTAACAAATTTTAAATTACTGTTCATTTTTTGAATGAATTAAAAAAACTGTGTTGCTAATTTTAAATATGTAATATGTATTTTCTATATCTGTTTGTTTTAACCATTAATTCTACGGATGCTGTTCAGGTCTTGATGTACTCGAAAAACCTCCTCAAAGATATGGAGCTTGTAAACAACAATCAGCTACTACATTTTTGGTAACTTGGTTTAAGTAAAAGCATATATGTTCTTCCAAAAAGAAGAGAATAAAAAATGGCCTCGAGCATCTTATTATAATTTTTTTCACATTGCCATGTTCACTATTGACAAAACAAGCTCCTGTGCCCTCTTTGCTTTTATATATCGCTTTTGTTTTCTGTATACAGAAAACTAATATATATAGGCACTCCTATGATTTGTTTTGGATATTATTTTTATCCAATGAATTGTGTTGGTTTTTCAATCCCCAAACCTTATCAAGGGGATAAAAACACAGAACAAATTGCTGCAGTAATCTTTTCAAAGCACAAGCCACGGGCGATTCTTTTTATCATTTTTCTATTCATCACTGTAAATATCAATAAAGTTTATGTATGAATCTACACTATTTACTTCATCATTTGCACACAGAAGCCATTGCCACGTCACAGCAGTATTGTTAAAAAATATCCCATGAGTAATATCCACGGAATAAAGTTTTAAACCTGTGATGAATATATGAATATGTAGGAATCACATCATATACGGTATTTGTAAATTGTATGAACATTCATATTATCATTAACTTATAACAGTGCATTAAATAACGAGAACAATACAAGCAAAACCACACATACTACCTATTTTACATAAAAAATTTCATCGTAGCAAAATCCGTTCACCTTTAAATACAAGTACTTTAATAAACTCTTAATTTGAAATAAACTATCATTTAACGCATGCAAATTATCTTTTATATAACAATGGTAATTTCAAAATTAAGGATACGTTTTATCGAAATCATACAAAAAACCTCAAATTCCAATCAAAGAACTACATAAATGATATACGATTATATAGGTTACATGTAGTGAATGAATGAAGTAGCAACTAGACACACATTTTGATGTTCATATATCAAGTTACACAATGCAGACTTAATCATGTAGTTATAACATGTTATTGAAATTAATTCAAGTTCTACATGTACATTAAGCACAGCATTCGACTTAATTATAAGCATGTCTATCATCAATTATGCAAGTAACAAAATTTTCATAATTTTCTTGACATTTAGAATACTCGTGCTATATGAAAAAAAAACTTCACAGATGTCAATCCAATGTCAAATTGAATAAACGAAGAGCAAAAAAATTCACTGTATTAATCATTCAAAAAAATCAAAAACAAAATCAAAAAGTACAAATACGATATACGATGCATAATTTTTCTTTTGGTTATTTAAAAATTCAGTTTTCCATAACACTTCCTACCTATTGTCCACATGAAGTCTGAGAAATGCTAGGTACATATTAGTCCAGAGGCTGATCGCCTCACTGTAATGGACTTTTGGAACCTTACTGATAACTTTCTGCACAGCTTCCTTCTCTTGTTGTGTTGCAATTGATGTAAAATACGGAGGATCAGCAACATGTTTCTCCCACATTTCATTAAAACTGAAATATTAGATCTCATTTTAATATGTTAAATTTATTATATAAATAGGTTTCAAATTTTGAATTCACTGGACAAATAAAATGGACAACCAAAATAAATACATTAATTTAATTTAAGTTCTTCATTATATATGCTAAATAGTCATTAATCAGGGGTTATGTTTTGAAAGCAGACTGTGTAAAAAACTTTCAGGAACCAAAAGGCCTATTTCAAGATTATGTTTTACTTTTTTTCGAGTGCAATGTCTACTTTTCTAGCACATGATTAATTATAAAATATATGTTGGGATTTTACCGCTTTATAGAATGAAATAAAATGATTACCTCCCTATAATCCATTTATATTACTTTTAAAGAGCAAAGTTTGCGGTCCTTGGAGCATTCTAAATAACTATTCAATATTATACAATTATTGCTGGGTTTTGAGGTCAATAATGTGATTTAGCCATCTGAGAAGTACATGTACAATATTCACCGAGCCCGAAAAAACAGCAATACTTGTTTTATTATATGATTTTCTGATAAAATGATACAGCTCATTACTTGTTCGCATTTCATTAAGTCCTAGCCAAATACAAGACAGAAGCAGAATTAGAATGTAAATAAACCTTACCACTCGTATCAGTATGACATGTTTTAATCAATTTTAGTTGCCATGAGAAGAAATATAATGGCAGTCTTTTTTAAAGGATAGATTTTGAAAGGAATGAGTGATATCAGGAAAAACGGACTGCCAAAAAGTAAAAATTGTAGTTCAGTAAAAGTAAAAGGTCCCTGCATCCCCTCACCCAAAAACATATTTTCGGTTATGTTTTGTTCACATGTAAAAATAAAGTCATCGTTGTTTAAATGGCTTTCCAAAACAATTTGTATAAATTTGGAATTTTCTGATCTTTTTAGATCAATGTAAAGGAAATAAATCCTTGTATTCACCTGGAACGTCACGTGCAGGTCAATACAACGTGGTATTTTTCTAACATAGTTGGATCTCAGCCCATCAGTGAGATGGAAATTATTCAATCATGGAATAAAATACATAATATTGTAATAATATGAAGACAATATTCTCAAATGGTACGTAAATCCAGCTATTCATATCAACTGAAATCAAACAATTTATGACATATTTAATACTTATTTTCCCCTTGCAACGGATAAAGGTCTTGTGAGTTATTCCTTATTTTGTGTGTAAGGAAGGGTATGTTTGCGTGTGTTAGTTCGTCCTGTGTGAAACGGAAATGACGAAATTTGCAATGGAAATTATGTGGAATGCTTCCTTCATTTATAGATATCCTTTTACGAGGGGATACATTTTCATGTGCCCTTGTTTTTATAACTTCTCGTTGTATTTCATTGAAACAGGTCCATAGGAGAGGTTATCAAAAAGTTTGTGAACTAGAGCCAGAAAATTAAACCATTTAAGTACATCAATGAATTCAAAAGCTCTTCCTTAGCATCATCTTTTCTATCTATGGAATAGATTTCATTTTATAACAAATTAGAAATGCTTTTCTAAGCAATAGTATGTCGAGGCCTCGAACATGCCCTTTTTTGCAACTTGAGTGCAACTGAGAAAACTAGTTTAATACGAGTATTTGACATCCAACATTCCCATTTCTTAAGGCATGTGTTGAACACACAGGTTTTCTGGAAATATGCATTGTTAACCTTATTTTGTAATTTCTATGAAATTTTATCATATATTTTATCAGGAGTTTCCAAAAAATAAAGTATTGAAATGACGTCGAAAGGGGACACGGATTTCCGTTTCGCATTCTTTGAAGTCTTGCTACTGAAAAAAAAAACTGGTATCGACCTGAGGAATGTTTAAACTATATGGCCACAGAGTAATAAAATGCATCCAGAGTACTTGTTTTTAAATGTCACAAGTGATTCAGAGAGTTGAGAAATCCAATATTAAGGTCAATTTGTTATCAATTTGTGAAATGTCATGTGATCATGTAATGTAATGCCTGTAATGTAATCATGTAATTTTACATTGTATATCATATTTCGGCAAATTGTCAAGATATCAAGACAAATTAATTTCTCCTTAAATTTAGTTGTTTAAGGTTCTGTATGATTTTTTAAAATTCAGACTACATTAAATTTACATTAATTTTATAGCATCAGTCCACAAACTTTCTGATTAACCCTCTGTTGTATTTTTATAAATAAAAAAAACAACACAACATTTGGCAATTAAATATGATCCCTGGAATTAATTTTAACTTTACCCGAAATGAAACAGAAAAAAGAAAGTAAACTACCTGGAGTGCATCATTGATTCTGGACTGATCACATGTAGTACAATGCATTCAAACAACGTTTCATAAACATTTATAAAAGTATCCTTAGGAAGATCTTTGACGACACCGGTGATTTCTTGTATAAGATTTCCTCTAAGTTCTCTTCTGTATTTTGTATCTACGCTGAACATGTCCTGTAATTTAATATTAAGGTTTTAACATGTGCAATTTTAAATGCATAGTTAATGTATATATATATATATATATATATATATATATATATATATAT
>PRKT01000799.1:0-172489 GCA_003671525.1 Saccostrea glomerata
TATTTCCAAAAGTTTCTGTAAGATGAACAACATCAGAAAGCCATTCATTTGTGCGTGGCACCCATTATCAGTCAATGATTCAAGTCCACTAGCCATTCCTCATACTCTGAATGAACTACCAGCAAAAGTAGACGTCCAAGTCAAAATAATACACAGTGGAAAGAATACATATTTCCAGGACTTGGATCGGTTCCAAAAGATGACGATATACCTACTGAGTATGGTGGAGTGGCGTATGCATACAACTTATCACATGTCCAGCTGTTTGTTCCTGTCATTAAATCGGGCGGCGGTGGAGGCATTGGGCGAGTACTAACTACAGGTGAGTAATTTGTTTTTATCTATATGATTTCTGGCTATGTGAAAGATTTCATATGTACATTAGTCAGTATCTACATTCGCTGTGTTTTTCTACTAAGCCAACTGTGAAATTAATTTGAATACCATTTTCGTGTATAATCAAGCATAGAAATATACACAGAGACGTCACAATGAGGATGCAGTGACGTTAGTAAAATTATAACGATATAGGGCAGGGAGAAATTCAAACATTGAGAATATATTTTGTGCTTCCACAAAAAAATGTAAATATAAGGAATGTTTTAAAGTTTAGTGTAAATTATTGGTGTGTGAATCACATAGACTTGCATTTAGGCATATTTTTCATGAAGCGCTAGCATCATTTTCACTGAGGGACGTGGGGACAAGTCATTCGGATGAGATCGTATAGGCTGAGGTTTCATGCTTCAGTACGGCAGAAGGTGTTGACTGGAATATTATCTATTACTGCTCAATGCCTCTCAGTTCGGAGTATAAGTACATGTATATTGCAGCCCTTCACGGCAAGTTGTGGAGTCTGTATTGGGTGAGAAATTTGTGATAGGGATGTTAAACAATAAACAAAACACAATACGCACGACAAGCTAGTCTCGTCTTTTTGATGTTATATAAATGCCTTCCTCCCCCCCCTAAAATATCCCTGGAAATAGGTGCTCGCGCTTACTTCTATATTAATAAAAAATATATAATTTTGACTATGTTGAATATTAATCCCATTTCTCTAGGAGGATCTTCATACTCTGGACCGTTTGTAGGATCTTCAACAACCTGTAAAGTCCGCATAAGAGCCTGGAAAGTATCTGATTGGCCAAAACCTGACTTCAGTATTACTTCTGGATTGACAATTTCAACAGGTGTGTAGTAATGTGTCTCCATATTGAAAGTTGAATATCTTATCTCCCTAGTTTGCTCAACATGAGAAACACTCGTGCAATAATCATTCTTTATAAGCCACAAAAATATGCATATTGCAAGAATTTAAAAATTAATTTGTATGAGGGATAAAACATATTATTTTTCACTTTTTATCCTTTCAACTATTTTTTCTTATGTTTTAAAAGAGAATTATAGCTATAAAATTTGTTGTATTTAAACAATTTAAAACCTAACTGCAGAACTCCAAATATGTGATCACCCCCTCCCCCCGACACACACATACAATAATATTCTTAATAAAGTTGTTTTCATTTCCTCTCAATTTGAAGATAAAAATAACAACTTATTTTAAGAGGGAAACTAGAGTAGTGCAAATAAGTTTTCTTTGTCGGGGTTCTCTATTAAACAGTCCATTTTTGGTTTGACTTTGAATTTTTAAGTTAAAGATGGAAATAAAAGGACATCCTATGTTATAAATTAAAATAGGAATTTTTACTGTAATTCTTCTACAGCAAATCCATACAAAAAGGTGTTTCATTGTCTGGGAACTTATCCAGATTTCGTGACAGTCCAGCTCTTAATTCCTTGAGGATTAGTTTCAGAGGGTCTTAGTATGTATTCATATTTAATTCATATAAAAGAAGACAAGAAAAACTATTTAAAATGTTTTACATTACGTCCATTACAAGTTTTTGCTTTGATTTATTAAAACCTAGATTTATTACATATGAAACGATAAACTTTTGAAATATATTAAAAATCATGCGGATTGGCATTTATTTTACTTATTATTTTTATCTGTTTAACATGTACAACACCAATTACGGTTGACCACTCAGCTAAGATCAATGTCTGCAGAACAGTATGTGGGGAGCAAGCAAATACTGTAAGTAAAAACACGGGTAAAGTAATATATTGTGTATCTTATGTCCATGAATTTTTAGGTTGTGTAACACGGACATATTTGGGAAATAATTATAATATATCAGTGGTTTTAAGATCTTCATTGGGATATGACATAAATTTCGCCACATAATAAGACCCGATATCAAATCTAGATGATCGATCGCTCGTTATCGAAAGATCATGGCTTCAAAACCCCTGTATAACTGAAAAAAATCGATAAAAAAGTACATCCATTGTTACTTTGCAAATTATAAGAGCCTAACAATTGGATGTGAAAAATGCGTCTTTTCGTTTAGAACTTATTGAAATATCCTAAGTTCTGTGTCACGTCACACGTTGGAATGATAAGAAACCCTAAAAGTTAAAAGACCCAGACTGCCAATGAAAGGTTTATTTTTGAAATTATAGGGCCTCAAATACTATATACAGGTAGTCTCAAATTCATAAATTTAGTAAAGAATATTCAAAAAAACTTAAATTAACACACAGGAATATTTCTTTCTGAACCTTCCAAAGAAAAATGCAATAGACTTAAAGGTTTATGCATTTTTCACATGAGTACCTTCGGATCCCACCCCTCTTGCTTAAGAGTACCGTTTTTGCTCTGATCCTCCTCATTTTTATTGTTGAAATGAACTTTCGACCGAGAAAAAAAATCTTCATCCCAATATATTTCGGTTATATAATTGTTAACAGAAATAAATTCAGTTTTAAAAGGTATTTTATTTTATACATCTCCAACACGATAATTACTTTATAGTATGCTTTGAAGAAGCATCTTGGTCGGATTTTGATGCTGTATGTAATATTCTCTGAACTGTGTATGTCTTTCTGATCTTCTATTTTCAAAAATTTGTGCTTTGATTTTCTTCGTTTAATATTTCAATCTAAGGAGTGGATTTTATTGATCACATAACACATATCTAGCTCCATTTTGATCATATTCGATCAGTAGCGATATTGCAACAACTTATTCCGTTTGGAGAGTATCCGATGCGTGGAGAACTTATCTTACAATTTTTTTCTTCGATTCTTTATTATATAGATGACTATGTAACGTGTTATAGAGACGGATGGGGGACCTTTACTGATATTGTTCCCACCTCTGTTGACGTCATCATCCGAGCCTGGACCCTCTCGTCCTCAGATTTTGTCGACATAAACACATTTGCTTATGCCAAAGGTGACGTCATATCCACAGCAGGAGTAATATCTATGACAAATGCAATTGATCTAGACTTTAACAAAGTCAACTTTGAGGTAAAATATAATGTTAACTTTTTTCGTTTCATGCTTCACACAAGAGTAAAAATTATCTCTTAAGGCTGACGTGTTGCATAAATCAATCAGCTCAAATTTAGTGAATAAATTAAAAAAAAAACTTCACAAACTGTTTTAGATCAAGGACACAACAGTTAGCAAAGGAAAGGTATTTTACAGAGCCGGATCGGCCAATATGGGATACTCAGACGAGTCCTATGGGGGCGTGGTTTTTGGTTACACACAATCAGATGTTCTTTTATGGACACCCAGCACTAGTGTGACTATGGGAAATCTGATCTACATTGGTGGCTTATGGGGAGATGGTACAGAGAATATGCAGATCAACAATATTCAGATAACAGTCAAAGTAATAAAGGCTGGGTTTACAGGTCAGTACTTTTATTTGAGATTAAATTATATCTTCAATAAAATGCAATTATTAATGATTGCCAAATACTTTTAATGACTTAATATTTAATCTATTTCGAATTTTATACTAATAAACATTTCAAGGCAAACAACAAATATTAGCAAAGTCTCATATCTTAAAATCCTCAATAAAATATTTTTTGAGAAAAAAATATTCTGAGATATTCCTTTCCTTTCAGAGTGTCCACTGCCTCAAGATATTCCAAATACAGTTAGATTATACAATGGAGTAATAGCCGGAAGTAAGACGTTATATGCTTGTACGCCTGGATTTACCAGTAATGGATGTTCCGTTGAGAGTTCGTGCAATGGAACCTCATGGTCTGATACCACTTTAGCCTGTTCAGGTTTGTAGTCACAACTTCTCTGAACATAAGAAGTTACAAATATTTTAAATTATATCTAAACATTGTTAGGAGATAAATGTATCTAAATACACTCTGATAGAATAAGTAACTTTTAATGACATTAATGTCTACTTTCTCTTTAAAAATTTGTCATTTGAAGTGTCTTTTTCTGTTCAATTTTATCCTGCAAACTATGGTGCATGTATCATTGTTTTATTTTACTTAACAAATACATTTCGTTGGGAATTCATAAGGATTAAGGAAACATTTAAATCCATGCATTTACTTAAATTTGCCTGGTTTAAGCCTTAGTTTCCTACGGGTTCTAAATATAACGTCAAACTGCTTCAGAAAATCAATCTTTTCACTTTTTCTGTACAATTTTTGTCAAGGTCAAAAAAATGAAGACGAGGAAATATATTTATATTTTTTTCAAGTTAAAATATGGTAGTAATCTAACTTGGATGGAACAATAAAATTGACAACTGTCGATCAAGACTGCAAAATTGAAGATTTTTATTATTATTTTAAACAGATAAATAAATATATAGCAGTTACATGTATGCATATACGTGTATTAATTAACATTGTACATTCTCCATTCCAAGCAACAACTAAAATTGACAGCCGTCAATCAAGATTGCAAAAATGAAGACTTTTATTAATATTATTTTAAAGAGATATATAATTATATCATTCATGCATATACATGTATAAATTGACATTGTACATTCTCCTTTCCCAGCAACTACAACTTCAGCAGCAACAGAGTGCCCAAGTGTCATGTCTTCAGCTGCGCAATCGCAATCAACCGTAACAACAGATACAAAATTATCAACCGAAACACCAGGTACAAAATTATCAACCGAAACAACAGATACGAAAAGTACCAAGGAATTCGATACTATCATAGATGAGCTCAAAGTACCGAAAGTGAACACCAGCGCTTTTAGAAGAAGTTTAACCTGTGCGTATGATCCACGTGAGAGTCCTTTGGCTATAGAAAGCTCCGGGGTCTCTGTTATCTGTAATGTTGTTTGACTCATTTTTGTTGTAGATTGCTGCAATTGTTTCCGGATCAAAAAAAAGAATACATGTGTAAGATATATTCTTGATTTTCTATGATTGAAGCTGTTGAAAAAATGCATACATATACAGGAAATACGAGCTTTCAAATAATCAGTCGACATTGTCACCAAATTAACGTTTGCTGAATTTATTCCTTAAAAATCGTTTAGGTTTTCAGTGTTTGGGATATTGACAAAGGGTTTATGAACGTGAGAATTGTCAACTTTGGATGTAACCTCCAGGACTTCCCTGTGATAAAATTTGTATTGTTTTAGATTTTTCCGAGCAATGTAAAAAAGACAAAGCATGGTTTAAGTTCAGCTAGTGAACCTGGAACCATGATTATGAAACAGTCTTCGGCTTATGTCCAATGTTTAATTACGTGTTAAATGTTTACGAATTAATTAATGAATTTTCAAAGTTTGAGAATAACAACACTTTTGTAGATCGATGTTTTAGAGGTTTATTAATTTTGCTCTGCCTGACTTGTTCAACTAAGTAAAACTTGAAGAATTAGACACAATTTTAAGATGATTCATGATCCTTGGGGCTGGTCCCAGCATCGTGAAAGATCTTAAGCTTAAGAAAAGATATTATATAGGGATGAAAGTTTGTCAACATTTATTAGACCAAAATATGTGTTGGTGTGCTATAAACTTTTATATTCAATTATAGATATATTCAACAACAAACAACCAAATAACAGCAATCTAAAGTAACAATATTTGAATGAATATGAACAAAAACAATACAGATTTATACGTTAAAATTACGCAGGAGCCTTCAAAAACACTATTGTATTCTCTTCAAAAAGTTTTAAAATTGCAATTACATTTTTCTGAGGACTTTTGAATCTCTTACTGTGATCAGCAAGAGTTTCCTTGAGCTTAACTAAAATTACTTCAAGACTAACCTCAAACAGTTACATGGTAATCAAGAGTAATATTTCTTGAGCTGCTTTCATACTAAATCGGCCTTTAAATCCTACATTACCCTTTGGCAGACATTTTAAAATTTGGTTTTAGGAATATACACATATTTTAAAGTATTCATGCAATATAGGACATTTCTTTTCACAAGGAATATCTTTTTTTTTCAATAAATGTTTTAGAAGTTTAAGTATCAGTTTCTGACGGTAATTAAGGGTGGCTAATTTTCTGTAAGTTTAGATACCTATGTTACTCGTACTTTTGACCTAACTAATTTATTTCATTAATTTCCTGATGTCATAAAAATTGTCATCAGAATAGGATCAGTCATTATATTATAATTGGGGAACTGGCTGGACCGAAAATAAAGGTGTCAAAAGCAAAAGTATTTTAATGAGAGCACATGCGGCGCCGTGAATTAATTAGAAAGAAAGTTTTGGCGACATTTTAATCTATGAAGTTGGTATTTTCTCATTTATACTTTTTAGCAAACAATTGTTACATACAACAAACCAATATTTAAGTTTTCTTTTTTATTTGTAATGAAATAACATAAGGTAAAGAAAAAAATACAATTTAACGTTAAATTCTACTGATTGAATAAGTTTAAAAATGCATGCATTGATCAGTCTTCCTTCATCGTATAAAACCAGCGAATTTCCATTTGAAGCATTGATATGCAGAAAAAATGAAAGCCACTTATTGTAGTTTGATATTCTATGTTAGTTTTGCCTTTAAAGGTAAGAAAATTATATAATTCTAAAGATATAGAAAAAAAATGATTCTTTATTCCTTATTTATTCCTTCTTAATATTTATGAGCTATATCTTTTTTCTTATTTTAACAACTGTCCTGAATTGATATATTTTTTTTATGTAAAATGACCATCAGACCGTAGCAAAATGAAAAGAAATATATATATTTTTTAAAATCAAAGAAAGAATGAGTAGATCTGTTTATTTATTAGTATACTGAGTCTGAAAATTATGCATTTATTTAGAATAATTAAAAACAAAAATACTGAAAATTAAATTTAAAAATTAAATTGCAGATATTGTCAAGCTTTTGCAAACTGACAGTGTTTTTGATTATGATTCGACTACTATAATACATGAAAGTCAAAGCTGAAAATATTTTGTATTTTAAATAAATAATAAATGGCGGTAATGCATTTTGGATAATTTAGCGTATATTTGATTTAGGGCATTTTTTTTGTTTCTACTTTCATGTATGTATGCTCAAAATATTTAGCGTTTGTCTTAATTAAGCTAATGTTTACTTTCACCAAAGGCACTAAAATGTGTAGTTATATGTTTTTCATTGACAATATGATTTAGATTTATTATTATCATCATTACTTTTTTAATTATTTGTTTTTATATTAACTCCAAAAAATATTTACAGTTCCTTGCTTTTGCTTTGGTCAAATTTTGAAAAAAGAGTACAAGTTTCAAAATAGTGTTGACGTTATAAGTAGGTAGTTACACATAAATATTTGGTTGCTACAGTCAGATAACCACAATTTTACAAAAAAGACACAGCAATTATTATACCTTTTAAAAATTTATTACACACGTGTAAAAATGTATATCAATTTTACAATTCTTTTTAAACACTTTCGAAATGAAGCCCATTATCAAAATTAAATCTTTAAAAGTTTTCATTTTCTTGTTCGTCATTATTTCTTTTATTCAATTACGTGTAATTACACTATGATGGCACGTGCCGTGTGAAGGACATTTTCTGATTAAGGGGTTCCCCATTTGCGACATGACATTTTTTAAATATCTGAAATGAAACATGGATGTGCCTGACAGTAATCAAGATCAAAATTCGCATAAACAATAAAGAACAGTAGCAGAAAAAAACATTGACCTTCAAAACCTCAGAGATGGGATCAGGTGCCTTCAAGTTAAAGCATTATAGAGTTGAAGAGGATTGCCCGCAAGAAAGTAGCAAAAATTAATTAACTAATCAGAATTTAATTAACAAAGATCGCAATGAAGTTATTTTGGAAAAGCGTTTTTTTTTATTTTTATAAAAATTGAAATAATATGTATATATTAATAAATATTGTGGTGGAAAAATACATTGAAACATTCGAAATAGAATGACAATTGAAAGCTGTTTTTACCAGATAATTTTTTTAATTTATTACATTTATGCATTATCTCATTGTATAAAGTATGGTTATAAATATTGATAAAATAGTGTGCGTTTCTAGTTTTCCTCTTTTACATCTGCTCAGTTTAGTAGCAAATAATGAGTATATATAGTATGGTGACGCATGCGGATACTTGCCAAAGTTTTTGAGTCCTGGGCAACAGGAAAGATAACTCCAAAAAGAAACTTTGATACTAAAGAATTTGTAAATATATTTTCTACATCAGTGCATTTAAATTTAATTATTTTTTTATGTAATCTAATTTATGCATGTTTCTTATCTAGAAAAGGGTCTTTAAAGATTTTTCCCGAGATATATTTTAGAGAAAATGAGTTTTATGCACTTTTTATAGATAAAATAAATTTCTGTAAACAATATATATGTTGGTCGATACAATTGAATTTTTATGGCTATTTTCTGAGCTTAAAAATATACGAAAGGGTAAGACAAAATTTGCTATGCTAAGTATGAAAATTCTTTGGGAAAAATTTCTTGAAACTTGTGAAATTATTATTTTAAAAAATCAGCATAATTTACATTTTTATCCCTGGACAGTTTTTAAAAGTTGCTAGGCTTGTTAAAAGTAATGCTCAATAATATGAGAACATAACCTGTTGGTGGAGGACATTTAAAGAGCACATCCGAAAATCAAAAAAAAAATTAAAATATGGATAAATAAATTTTGATATACATGTATAGATAAGAGTAAAACTTTAAAATGGATAGCACATGCAGATATGCTACGTTTTATTTGAAAAGGTTTCTGCAAGATGAACAACATCAGAAAGCCTTTTATCAGTGATTGGTATACATTATCAGTCAATGACGCAAGTCCATTACCCATTTCTCATAGTCTTAATGAACTACCAGCAAAAGTAGATGTCCAAGTCAAAATAATCCAAAGCGGAAAGGAATACATATTTCCGGGACTTGGATCGGTTCCAAAAGATGACGATATACCAACTGAGTATGGCGGAGTGGCGTATACATACAACTCGTCACATGTCCTGCTGTTTGTTCCTGTCTTTAAAAAATTTGGTAAAGGAATTGGACGTGTTATCACTACAGGTGAATACATTTTAGTTATGATGCATTTTCAATTCTTTAAATCTCTTAAATTATTTTCCTTTTCTTGAACTATTAACATGTACTTTAAAATAACCTATTTCGGGAAAGAATAGAGAAGAACAAGGGACGTTTAATTTTGATTCGTAATAAATTTAATACATTATATCCATTCAGATTTCAATAGATTTAATAAGCACAGGAATTGAATAATATGTTTAACGGTGCGACTGTTGGGGCAAGCGCAGTTATTTACTATCAAAAACCTTTACACGGCTTTTACTTGCACTACCTATCCTCAGTTCATTAAAAAAAGAAAAGATTAAAAAGAAATCACTTCTCGGGCGTCGGGATCAAGATTCTGAACTTTTTGGAAGTTTCCGACTGAATCGGAAATACACAAGCCGTTAAGTGACGAAAGTATGCCGTCAAATAAAAAATCCTGTTGACTGAGAACGCAAACGGTAGTTTTTGTCGCATGGCTATTGCATTAAATCGTTGTTTGTATTTTTTTAAAGTAAGTTGTTGCTATGTTTTAGCCACCATGTTGCTATGCACCGCAAAGGATTATTGTGAGTTTGGAATTTTTTCACGCGGTGAGAAAAAATTTTTCTTGAACAATGTGCAGATTTCAACCCGAATTTCCTCCGTTCGTACACGTTAGTCTATTGAGCTCGCTAAGCTAGCGGCGCATCGCGCAGTCTCGCTGCCCTCGCTATAACTTAGCAGTAAGCTTGAACTCAACAAAACTGTCTTCTCTAAAACCGTGTTTTACTGCATTTCTGTTGAATGAGATAAAATCATCTTTTTGATGAAATCAGGTTTTCAGAGAAGGTTTATAAGCTTGATAAAAATTTAAAGTACATAAAACATTTAAGAAATAAGACATCATTTTTAGAGTTTCATTGGGATGTGAGATGAAGTCGGTCACGTGATCAAATCGGGCCTTATAGTAGATTTGATCACGTACCGACTTCATGTCACATCCCAATGAAATTCTTAAAAACGGTATTTTATATCTTATATTTGTATTTTACTTTTATTCGTGTTACAAGGAAAAATATGTGCTATTTGGACATTGTTATAGAAATGCATCATAACGTGACTATGGCGTCATATGATGTCACAGTCAAGACTTTCTAATAGTCTCGTGCGGTTTGCCCAACTGAATGTTATTGAAAATTGAATGTCAATTTAATTTATATTGTCATAAAAGGAAAGACATTAGCAAATTTAAGTATTAAATATTGTAGGTAATGCCTCATATAATGGCCCCTTTGTTGGATCTGCTAGTACCTGTAATGTTCGGGTAAGGGCTTGGAGGCTGTCTGACTGGCCAAAACCTGACTTTAGTATTACCTCTGGACTGACGATCTCTACAAGTATGTAGGAAGACAATGTATAAGCATGATGATTAAGACTTTAAGAAAGGCCAAATTTTTTCTTACTTTAGTAAGAATGTGTGAGAAGGATGCTTAAAACTTCAAAACCGGCCATATTTTGGTTTTCCTAAGTTTTATTTATTTTTCCTTGAAATAAGATTTTTATGGTTTTCATTTTGCAGCACAGTTAAAGTTATAAAAAGAGAACGGAGCCTAATTTGTACGGAAAAAACATAACTATGACATCATATAAAACCAACAATTCTTAGAATACCACAAAATTGGTGATTTTCTATTTTTACCCGTAGGAAACCACTTAACAACATCAATTTTTTTTTAGTCAAATCCCATATAACAAGTCATAAACAAGTCACTGATCGTAATCCACTTATCGATTTGACGTCATTTCGTAAAACTTGACGTAGTTTGTATGCAGTAAGAGGTAGATCAAGTAATATTTTCTCAACGGCAGATGTATTGAATAAAATATTATGTACAGTAATTTTAAAGGCCATTTAATTGGACTCAATGTCTTCCTCACGATTTTAGTAAAATATTTTCTGTATATTTTGTATTTAATTTAAACTGCCGCATGTTTGTATGCGAGTATATCGGAGATAATGTGTGGGTCGATCTAGATAAATCTGCGAGGGCATACACTTAATTGATCTTAGTTAGCTTTTAAAAATCAACTCTAGAAATATTAAGGTATCTGAAAAGTTCTGCGATTCTGGTGAAATATTGAAAATGATTTAATTCTATCAATAATCTGCCTTTTACCAGCACAAAATACAGCATTCAATCAAACAAATATGATTTTGACAATGAAATTGCAAAATCTAAATAGGATCGCATCATTTTTCAGAAACTACAATGTGTTGAAAATATTTATAAAATAAAAATAGAATTTTAACTTCGTTATGCCCTTGCACTAGTGAAATTTATAGGTAACCTCATTATTGCAGGTAAATGTGCTAAAATCAATTTACTACCGCGTCACATGACAAGATTAAATATAAAATCTGATCGTCTGCAATATGTAGTTATGAACCATAATTATAATTATAAGATATAGATACATGTAATGTACTTTAAGTAATCGCTATCCCGATTATGAATATAATTTACAGTTACAAAATAATGTCGATTTTTCCATTAGGTACCTTAAATATCTTGCGTTAAACATTCAGAATTTTTAAAGTGAAGTGGTTTTTACATGTATTTTATTATATATGTGTATATAAATACAGTGTATTTATGTATATGTGCCATATTTTTTCACATTTCGCCCTATTTGTCATTACTTGTTTAGAATTAATATCATTGTTTATAACCTGTCCGGGTTGGGCGCGCCCGGGTCTATAGTACCCGGCCAGGATTTACTATTATTATATGTTATGTACATTTGTGTAATCAAGAACAGTCTACATTATTATTAATTATCGATCAGACGCATTTTTGGTTCTGGGGCTAAATTTCTCTCTACTATAATGGTAATGATTGCATTCTTGAATTTTATATTGTTTCATATCTTTTACGTTTGTGTTATAAATTGTAAATATTGCAACTGAATATAGAATCAATTCTTTAAACACTGAAATTCGTGTTATTCTTTTATCCTTCTGAACTCGGACTTATGTACGGGAATAACCCCTAGACAGTCCCGTTACAAAAGCAAAATAACATAAAAAATATTACACTTTTTATTTCAAGTTATAAGCTGGATATTTCATTTTCAGACATAGAACTAAATCCAAGTGGAATTTTGTAAGAAATAATTTGAACTTGCAAAATATATTGTAAGTTCATTTTGTCTTTTAATTATTTACGGATTTGACAAATATAGTTTTTTTTATAAGATCGACTTAACAGAAAAGTATATCTACCAAACAAAACGTACATCTTAATCATTTTCTTAAATGAAAGATATCTCTACTTTTTTGTTATATGTCTTTCCGAGTATGAAATTATAAAGTATGTCTTTTTTAGCAAGTCCATACATAAAGGTACACCATTGCTTGGGGACGTATCCAGATTTCGTAACAGTCCAGCTCTTAATGCCTGGAGGATTGGTTTCAGAGGGTCTAAGTAGGTTTAATTATTGTTTTATTTATTAATATTTACATTTGCAAATGTTTTCCTTTATATAACACTTCTGAAAGCAATGTGTATCTATAACTGTATGAATACAGGTACGCGGTCAAAAGGTCATAGATATGCGTATGGATAAACGTTTGACGTAATTTCTCTGTGACGTCATAAAGGGTTGACGCGCGTTCAGTGGATTACATACACGCCGTTGGTTTTGAAAAATGATGCATTTCACACGTACAAAGTCACAATCAGACAAATATAAAGTATGAATAAGTCACAAATGAAAATAAGTAATAAGGTATCATTTTAAACCATCTATCGGGCTATAAATACGGGTTGGTACGAGATTAAATTCATCATAAAGCCCTTCGGGCTTTATGGAATTTAATCTCGTGACCAACCCGTATTTATATCCTGATAGATGTTTTTAAATGATACCTTATTTCTTAATAAACAGTTTCAGAGGGTCTATGTAGATTTTACTTTATTATTGCTTTATTTCAGTCCCTGAAACGTTCTACGTTCCCACCTGAACGGTGAACGAACGCTGAACGAACGGTGAGTAAACGAAGCCAAAGCCAACGGTGAGTGAACGATGTGCGAACGCTGAACGCAATTTGCAATTTTGGCAACTTGTGAACGGTGAACGGTGAGTGAACGCAGCACATGAACGGAGCGCGAACGCGAGCGCAAAGTGAACGGTGAATGGAAGATGAACGATTAATTCGGAATGCCTCCGATCTTTTCCTTGCATTGAAATTATTCTATTATTCTATCATTCTAATTTCAGGTTCTAAAGTATAAATAACCAATTGATAAATAAGTAAATAAATTAATAATAAAAGCATTTTTTTTCAGCACATACTTATGTTTTAAATCGATATTTTAATTACATGATTTTAATCGCCGTAAAACTTGTGTATTTGTAACCGAACACGTGTAGTTTAGATATAAGTTACTTATATAGTAGAAGCATTTTAAAATCATATATATCAAGAAATTGATGTTTATTTTAATCTAACCATAGATGTCAATGTTTATTAAGATGATATGAAATTAGAAGTGATCTATGGAGCTTTGCAATAATAGGAGAATCTTTAGACACTTTGTTTTGTAAAATGGTCGAACTAAATAAAAGAAATTAAAATACATTATATGTATGAAAATTGTGGAATTTCTTCAAAAGCATGGATACCTATGATTTTTATTTTTAAAATGTGTTCATTGATAAAATTTGAATTGGAAAATGCATAGCAGGTGTTTTTATTTCCAATTCCTGTACATATATTTGACATTTACTAATTTTCTCTATGTAATATGTTTAACTTGAAATATTAAGTTTCAAAAATTATTATTGGTAAAATACGTAACTTTGAAAATTCAGAGACATTTTTGTGAGCATTTTAGAATAGTCAATACTTGATTTTCAGAACCTTTGGATCGGAGTACCTTAAACAGCTGGTCTTCTCTAAAATTTAAAATCACCTTATTAATTTAATAAGCTGTAGAGATATTTAATTAACTGAATAACTTCAGTACTGTTCATAATTCTCAGACCTAAGTGAAGTTCTAATATATGTTTTCTTGCATATTTTTAAAACGTGTTAGAAATAATTTTTTTGTTTATTCTTGTCTTGTAAAAGACTTGTATTATTATCCATCCAATAATGATTTATCGTCTTTTACATTACAACAAAATGTTGCCGTGCGTAAAGCATTCGTTCATTGCCCTTTTTTAAATTTAATATTTAAGCATTGTTCTACATACATGTACATGTAGGTACTTAATGTATTATTTTCCAGGGAAATTTTAAGGAATAAAGTAACAGCTATGTTATAATGATAGAAATATAGATGTCGTAGATAATTTTTGCAATAAAATAATTATTCATTAAACACGAAATCTTAGTTATTTAATTAAAAAATGTTTGAATCTTTACCATCAAAAAGATAAGTCCTCTCACTTAGGAGTTCCGAATGACAATGAAGACTTGACAGTAAGTGTACGGTGAACAAAAGTTGAACGCAAAGTAAACGGAACAAAGAGCGAACGGTGATCGCGAGCGCACGATGAACGGTGAACGCAAAACTGTGAACGATGAACGCACGCTGAACGAACGGTGAACGAACACTGAAAGAACGGTGAGTGAACGGAAAAATGGGAAAGTAGAACATTTCAGTGACTGTAATTATTAACAGGTTCAGGGGGTCCATCTAGGCTTTTCTTTTCCTTTTTATTTCAATAACAGTTTAAGAGGGTCTAAGTAGGTTTTAGTATAAATGCTTTCTTTTTAATTAACAGTTTCAGAGAGTCTAAGTACATGTAGGTTTAACAATTGTTTTATTTATTTTTAACATTTTCATCAGGTTTTATTTTTGCTTTACTATCTATACGAGGGTTGTCCCAAAAAGTCGTAGACAGGTAAAACAGTTTTGTTTCTCTTTGCTTTAGTACATTTCTTTCCTCGTCATAGCAAAGAGTAACATTTTATGGTCATGCACTTCAAGTTTCATGATGATATCACATCTTATAAGAAAATTATGAAAAAATAAAGAAAGAATATAAGTGTACACCGGCGCACGAAAGCAAGCGTAAATTACGTCTCTTATAACGTCATGATCTTTTTGTCTGCTTCACAAGCGGGTATTAACATTCAATAATTTTTTTTTTAAGTGAAAGACCATTCTTGATTAACGGACATATCTAAATTCACTACCGTCCGTTTGTTTTTCACTTGTTTTTTTTAAGCAGATTTAAATTTCAGTCGAAATTTAGTCGAAAGATAGCCTTACATTGAAGGCAGCAGAGAATACAAATTGTTTGACGTTGTTCGTGGTTCAGATTTTTCCAAATTGTCTGCGTTTATCAAACAGTACTCTACTTCTTACATGCCGTAATTTACTATTTTCGGTACAGAAGAAAAACTCTCATTGAATATCGTGCAATTTAAAAATAATTCTTTATTAAAATCTGGTGTGAAATGCAACTTCTGCACTCTTTTTCCCGTCTGCAATGTATATTAACCATATCCAACACAATTTATTACATCTCCGTGCGCCGACTACGCGTTTGACGACGTCATTTTCATCAAATTCGATTTCAACAATACTATGAAAATCATGACACAAATCCTCTGTTTCTAATGATATTTATATGAAATTTTAACATAATATTAAGATTTTTATTCTGGTTTCGGTGATTTAAATTTGAGTTCAATGTATTATATAGTACTTAAGAAATAAGAGCAAATGTAATAGTTATACGCGTAAATTTTTCCGAATTTTGTCCGTGCGCCGACAGGCCTTATCGGCCTTCATATAAATCGTCCTAATATTATTAATATGAAAGATATGTATTTAAAAATTCACAATTTTAAAGAACATAGACTATATTATGTCCTTGCAAAATTTGGTAAGTATTGGTTGCATGATTAAAAAATTATAAACATTGTCTACGACTTTTTGGGACAACCCTCGTAATAGTAAAATATTTTTATTTTGAAGATAGATTAAATATGACAAGTTCAGATTTTGAAATAAATATTTTCCGATAACAATGTATTGTAAAAACAATATCAATTTTCTTATAAGATAGGAAGAGAGAGCAAATAACCTACCCTGACATGCAAAAAATACCAAAGATTTTTTCAAGAAGAATGATGTTCAAATCAATGTTTTGATGTTTTCAATATCATAATCACTAAGCTTTAAGGACAGATTATAGAAACAATTTTTTCTTTGAAAAAAATTTAATATCATGTCACAAGTTTAGAAAAGTGGATGGTTTTTAGAATTTTTTTTTCCGAAGAACTGGAATATGAAATAGACTTGGAAAATATTAGTAATATATCAATAACAAATATAGAAAAATCACATTCAGTAAAGGTTTACAGATGAAAATAAATTTCAGAATATGTTAACATTGTGCTAAAAGCGTAATCCTAACTTAAGAAAAATATATCAAGCCAGGTGAATTTCATTAGGAAAAGCTAAATGGTAAAAATCAGCCTATATGATATTGCTTATTTTTTGTCATCTTGATCTTCCTCTTAAAATTCACCTGGCTTGGTATATTTTTCTAAAGTTTATTTTACACTTTTAGCCCCAAGATAACATATTCTGAAATTTATTTTCACCTGTAAACCTTTACTGAATGTGATTTTTCCTATATTTGTTTTTTTATTGAAATATTACTTATATTTTCCACGTCTATTTCATTTTCCAGTTCTTAGGAGAAAAAATTCTAAGAACCATCAACCTTTCTAAACTTGTGACATGATTTTAAATCTTTTTCAAAGAAAAAAATTGTTTGTATCATTTGTCCTTAAGGTTTAACCTCTCAACTATACCATGCTTCCAACCGAGGCAAAGAAGAAAGAGAATATACCGTAAATACTATGAGCACTGAGCTCAAAGTAATAACCCGCCTCCTATATAATTATAAGAGAGTCCCGAAGCGGTTAATAAAGCGTAACCTATCTGAACCCTAGTTATACTAGTATAGTTTCGGAAGCATTTAAATTTTTTCCTTAATGCTACGTTCCCACTGTCGTGCGGACATTTACGCACGTCACGATTGATCAATCGTAGTTGATCGCAGATTTTTATTGAATTTTATGCAAAGATACGAAGAGATGCGCATAGGTGCGTTTTCATACGTTTCGTTACGCTTTTATGCGATCTCTGACGAACAGACTATTGTTCAGATAAGATGAATTACGTTCCAATAAGGTTATCAAGATTTTGTGGATAAAAAGACCTCGATCTGTCTCGAATATCACGATTCAAGTTCTCGATTAGAAACGATCTTGTACGTTTTAATACGTACTCTTGCGATATACATGTAATACGTTCATCGCGCACTCTTGCGGTAATGTGCGATAGAATAACAGGTTCATCGCAATTACTTTCACAATCAGGATCAAAATAGAACACGCTTTGAGCTACGATTGTATTCCGACAGATATACTGACACGCAAAAGAAACACAACAAGCAGTAATTTACAAATGTTTGATTTTTTATCTTATGATTTTCAAAAGCGAATAAAGTAAGGCTAAATTCATTTTTCAGTACACCAGAGTTTTGATAAAAATGTTAAAAATTTATCTGTTTACTTTACTAAGTAAAATATGACTGTTAAAACACCCCCCTCCCAGCCAGTTAAGTAAAACGTACAAGACTGCCCTCAACAACAATTGCAGCTAATTTCTACGATACTATAGCTTCAGTATAACTGTTTTCTTATATTTTATTTTTTCCACCGATGTTGCGTCTGATCGAACGGTTTCCGACTTATAAGGAAATGGGATCTCCCTTCTCTTTCCTTTTTCGTACCTGTTTTAGGTTGCATCTTTAAATTATTTTTCCAAAACTCAGACATCCTTTACAATCGGGGAAAGAAACGCGTTCAATTTTCCCGTTTTTTTTCAAGCTCAAATTCAGTACTCGTAATATAGCTTGAGCGTCCGCAACAAAACGTTAACACTCGTATCTAATGGCGTCTACTCTTATATGTCCGTGTCAAATCGTATCTGAGCGGAAAAATACCCTATGAGCTGGTGAGCAGTAGGACCACGCAAATCGTCACAGATAGTGACAGATCGTGAGATATCGTAATGAATCGCTAATCAACGGGATGATTCTCCTGTCCGAGATCGATCCCGATGATCATGAAATGAAAGCTAGATTAGATGCGTTTACTTACGATGCAGCTGAGGTTAGTCACGATGTAATGCGATTCGATGCGATGGTACCGATTAAAATCTAATCATGTTAATCGTAGAAAAATTTTTGACGGTCAAAAAAAATTTCACGATCAACACGATAGCCACCAGTGAACACAAGATTTGTTTCGGTTAGATACGATCACTACGATTTGTCCACTTTCAACGCCCCGATTTCAATCGTGGGGCCAGTCGTGATAGCTGGAACATTGCATAAATAATGTTACTTTTTGATAACAAGAACTCAAAATTCATTCATAATTCTTATCTTCACTAGACTGATATCGGTAATTTATGTAAAGACTTGAAGCATTTTAATTTTTTATCATTATTAACATTTTATTTTTTATAACATGTACCACACCAATCACGGTCAATCACACTGCTGAAATAAGTGTATGTGGGACGGTGTTTGGAATAGACGACACTGCCATTACATTGTGGGCAGCAAGCAAATACTGTACGTTATAGTGGAAGAAGAATAAATAATTTAATTCATATTAATTATGTAATTCACTAGATAATTACATGGAGTTACAGTTATTAATATATTTTGTTGAAATTCTTGTATTCCAACAATTACCGTATAAATTGATCATAATCTTATTTTAGGCAGTTTGTTTCATGTCCTCATAATCAGCTCCTCAAAAAAGAAATCATCCCTATTGTCAGTCAAAAAATGGAAGAACATATGTGAAAAGAGTCTTCGGATATCTCAACAGTTTATTCTTTGTTTGATTTCACTAATAAGTAATGATAAAAAAGGAGATAAACATTACATAATACTTGTGGAAAACAGAAGCAAAAACACTGTTTTTTTTCCTTTTAGATGACTATGTATCATGCTACAGAGACGGGTGGGGGACCTTTCCTGACATCGTTGCAGAAACTGCTGACGTCACTATCAGAGCGTGGATACTTTCGTCATCAGATATAGTGAACATGAATAACCTTTTGTATGTCAAAGGTCACGATATGCCTGGAGCTGGAGTGATATCTATGACAAACACAATTGACCTGGACTTTCACATAGTCAATGTTGAGGTAAAAGATTATATTGCTGTTTCTTTTGGTTTATAGCACACATTTAGGACAGATGATATAAAGTATTGCCAACGATGCAAATAAAACATTTCTAAATTATTAAGACATTGTAAACTTTAAATGATGCACAACGTTCTACCTTACAGCATACATCCTTATTAAGGTCTTCCGTTTCCAAGGGAAGACCTTATTGTTTTGGTTCGGTTTCTTTTTCCCTATTATTTATGTCGTCCCAGACGAAGTCGGGACGACATATTGCGATTGTACACATGTTTTTTTGTCCAGGCGTTTTCTTGAAGATGGCTGGGACAATCTTCCTGAAACTTTCCTCAAAGGACGATCACTGGTTGTTGTTGTGCCATGTGGTCATTCAGTTTCAAAATGGCAACCGTTGCCATGGAAACCTACAAAAAGCGACTAATTTTGACGAATTTTGTCCGCGAGTGTTCTGTCTAGTCCCTTGGACATTCTTCATGAAACTTTGTTGTTGTAATGGTTAGTATATGTAATTGTGCGATTTGCATTTAAAATTTGCAAATTGTCAATAGTTGCCATGGAAACAGGAACAAAGTGAAAATTCTTTAACTTTAATTTTAAATCAAAGTACTGAAAGTACTGGAAGGACTGATACGAGTTGATGGTTTTCCAAGCTTAGCTACAATGGGTTTTGATTTAGTGATGACAAAAAAATGAGTCTTCTCTAATTCGGGACGACATAAGCTATTGCTTGCAATAGCAAACTTTCTAGTTATTATTCTTTTTTTTCTTACCGATTTTGTGCACGCGAGTTCTCTGAAACAGCTTGATCGATTTTCATGAAACTTTCAGATCTGATAGATATTGATCTGAACCTTATTGGAAATTTTTTATGAGTACGTCGAGACTTCTGGTCGTGAGAAATGGACGATTTACTGATTTTTAGAGGATCAGCTTGTCCGGGCAATCACTCTAAAACGAATAAAGATATTGACTTGAGATTTTTAGTGAAGGTAGAGGAAGGATTGTAAAATTGCTTTTTTGAGTCTATATTTTTCCAGCGCAAAAGGATTTGAAGCTCACCTGGGCTCAAAAATGGGCTCGGAAATATCTCGCAAAATTTAACACGTGTTCTCTGATATCTTCTTACCTGTCAATAATTTGTTATAAGATATATAATAAAAGTTGTGCAGAATAAGGTTTTCATTCATTTTATATGAAGAGAAGGGGTGGGACCCCTTCAATAAAGGGCAAAGAGGGGCCAAAAGTCTTTTATCGACAACTCTCCATTTATCAATTTTTTGAAGCAAAAATGCGTATCATAACAATCTGCATCAATGCATTGTAAAATTTTGATAATATGTTATGTAATTAGGGGCCATTAGGGGACAAAATGCTCAATCTTGGAATCTTTATATCTCCAAAAGGGGAAATATTTTGATAAGCAGTATTGAATAAAAGATGCTCAGAATCGTCTTTTAAACATTATATAACCATATTATATATGTAAGGACGTCCCATTACGGATGTAAATGGCTTGCCCCTAAATGTTTCTATCCTATATAGCTCGATAACGAAAAGAAATGTGTGGATAGCTGTTAAACAAAAAATCATTGGATAGGAAGAAAGGGTCTGACCCTTCAATAAGGGGCTCTTAGGGGCCAAAAGACTTTCAACCATAACTACATGTATCTAATAATTTTATAAAAAGTAAAGAATTTAATCAAAAGAGAGAAGTCTTGATATCGTTATGATCTTACAAGCATCATCATCAAAATCATTTCTCATCTTGCCGAAAAATCGGACGGAAGACCTACTCGTTGCTCGCAACGAGATCGCATCTAGTTTTTCTGTATATTTTTCCTCTCTGAATCCCGTTATTATAAATCTTTAAATAAAAAAATTTCATACTGCGCAGTAAAACTTGTATTTTAATTTAACTTGTATTTTAATTTTACTTATAATACTTGTAATAACACAACATTTCTTTTTGACAAGTTTTATTATTTTTTTTGTATCTACTGTCTACAAACAAAAATCATTGAATACCATAAATTATACTATGGAATATCCATCAGTCGTTTCAGCCTTCGTAAATGATGTTATGAATACAAGCGCACAGAATCTAACAGAATTATCCTTTATAACTGATGAAATGCCTAATTCAAACCTGAATTAATTGACAATATACAGGTCAGAGACAACACAGTCAGCAGAGGGAAGGTATTTTACGGAGCTGGATCTGCCAATATGGGATACTCAGGGGAACCTTACGGGGGCGTGGTTTTTGGTTACACACAATCAGATGTTCTTTTATGGACACCCAGCACTAACGTGACAGGGGGTTATCTTATCTATGTTGGTGGCTTGTGGGGAGATATCGATGGTACAGAGAATATGCAGATCAACAATGTTCAGATAACAGTCAAAGTTATAAAGATCGGATCTACAGGTCAGCAGTTTTATTTGAGAAATATAGTATTTCACACCACATTTTGATCTCGGCCCTGGTATCAGTCCGAGTGGTTGGTACTTGCCAATGCCCGGAGCGCGCGGGCCGAGACCATCCGGGGGCTGACACTAGGGACGGAATCGGAAGAGTGGTGTGATGTTGTTTATATCATATATTTAAAACCAGGCCAATATCATAACAAAATGTTAAGATTTTTTTCAATCAAAGAGTTTTATATCATTTTTCGTAAGAAAATTAGAGTTATCTTTCTTCATTTCCATGTTTCATGAAAATGTTGCTTGACGGTAAAATTGAATAATCATAAAGAAAACAAATTGCCTGCAGGTATGGTCATTAGAAAGTATAATTCTTGTGTATTGTAACATTTCATTTCGATGAAAATTAAATAAAAAGAATTTAAAAGGTCCCAAATTTAAAAATATTCTACAACACTTCTTTCTCACTTTCGATAGAACAGGGGCCACAACTTCTTCAACGAAACGTTACACCTTGTAAGTCTCAAATTTATAGTAATTGTTGGTTTTGCTTTGAATTAAAATGACATTAACTGAAAACTTTGTATTGACTACTGTCAAAGCAAATAAACATCCTTTTTTTGAGAACACGATTTGTTGCAGTCCTTAGTAAACGAGAATATTAAGCTCGCTTACGTCAAAAGTAATATCATTTGGCGCACTTTTCAGAAATAATTTTCTCAATATTCAAGCATAAATGAATAATTTTTAAAGCTTCTAGTCAAATTTTTGATGTAAAATATCTCCCTTAAATACTTGACTATAAATTTTGCTCCTAAATCACAAAAATCAAACAGAAATAATGATTTGAATTTTGAGAGAGCCCCAAGGGCGAGACAACTCTGCTTCAAAGATGCTGTCTCGCCTAGTCCTAAACACCTGTATCAGGGCTTATACATTACTAGGTTATTCTATCAAATTATATCATATATTATATCAAAGAAATGTCTTTACTGGGCATTGACATATACTTTTGATGATAAATACTGAATGCATTGATAACAGTAAATGACTAGGTATGATAATACAAAGTATACCAGTATTTACATAACTGGTTATCCTTAAATCCTAACAAATTTGTATAATTTGAAGAACTATTAATTCTATAACAAAATCTTCATTTACTTTCAGAATGCCCATTGCCTCAAGATATTCTAAATGCAATCAAAATGTATGATGGACTGATAGCCGGAAGTAAGACTTTATATGCTTGTATACCTGGATATACCAGTAATGGAGATTCAGTTGAGAGTTTGTGCAATGGAACATCATGGTCCGATACTAGTTTATCATGTCTGGGTGTGTAGTTACGTCAAGTTTTAAAACAATATATTAAATAATCATATAGATTTTGTTATTAATGTAGAAAAAGTGAGGTTAATCAGACGACCATGTACATCTCTGTTAATGTGTAGCTAGGGAAATCCCCTGATTTTCTGCGAATTACGTCATCAGTTTTGCATACCGCGTAATTCTAGAAGTTGAACATTTATTCCATATGCACGCCTTGCTTTCGTATATGTTGTGCTAAGTGTAAACAGTTTCATGGGAATTACAGAGAGAGTCAATTCATATGATAAGAAAACTTGATAAATAAACAATAAATCTGTTTATATATGTAGAAACCTTTCGAATGAGACCTTAAAAACAAAGGCCCAATGTCTTGGTACGTTTAAGATTTCGAATTAGGGGGTCAAACAAAAACATTTAATCCGACATAAATGTTTTCTATGGATGTTCATTATATAAGGAAAATTAAATTAAAAAAAAACTTTGAAAGGTTTTTTTTTCAGAATGTAATATTTACCTGCGTTGAGTTTTCAATGATGACATTTTTGCTGTATTTTTATCTCATCAAATCTTTTCTACATTTTTTTTTAACTGAGAAAAAAGCATTATATATTTGGTTCTTGACGAAAAAAAAGCATCTTTCTTCTTAGGTATTCAAATGCCTTTTAAATTTATGCATTTAATTTATTTGCCTGATTTAAGTCTCCCTTTCGATTCCTACAGGTTCTAGATATAATGTCAAGCAGCTGATTAAGCAAATTTATTTTTTTTTCTTACACAATGCAATTTCTTTTCAAAGTTTCTTCACAAATGAAGATATGAGAAAGTTTTCTTTAAAAAAAAAAATGGTAATATTTTAACTTCAGGTATTTCCCCCCTCACAATTTTAATGGTTCAAAGTGCAAAAACTGCATTTATTTTAATCTAATATAGTTTAAATTTACTAATTATATCCAAAGCTGTAAAGGTTGCCATATTATTTAGGAAAGGAGACATAGATAAACAGAAGTGTATGTGAACCTATAGAAATTGTACAATTTTCGTAAATATTATGATACAAATTATGTAACAACTGGTTTCAATGCATAATCTGATGCTGAAAGTTCCGATATACTTGCTACTTCTTAGATACTAGTAATTTTGAATTGTAAATACCAGGAACACTTTTTTTCATAAGAAGTACAATAAAGAAAATGTTTGAATAAAGATAACTGAGAAGGAGTTATTGTCCTTGTCAATATTTTTTTAAGATGAAATAATTGATTAAAAAAGAAAATAACCGTTTTTTACATTCTTTTACTTAGCAATATTTATTATTGAACCTTATTTTAAAAAAAATATTCTACTTGCCATGAATTTAGATCATAACTGTTTTCGCAAAAACCTATAACATCATAAGGGGTTAAAAATAAATTAATTTGAACAATAAAATGAACATCTGTAAATCAAGCTAATTGAAGACTTTAAATACAGATCAGTGTTGGATAAACATTTATTTATATTGTACGTTCTTCATTCTCCTTTCAAAGCAACTACAACTTCAGCAGCAAAAGACTGCACAAGTACCATGTCTTCAACTGCTCAATCACAATCAACCGAAACACCAGATACAAAATTATCAACCGAAACACCAGATACGGAATTATCAACAGAAATACCAGATACGGAATTATCAACAGAAACACCAGATAGGGAATTATCAACAGAAACACCAGATACGAAACTATCAACCGAAACATCAGATACGAAACTATCAACCGAAACATCAGATACGAAACTATCAACCGAAACATCAGATACGAAAAGTATCAAGGAATTCGATAGCATCATAGCTGACCTCAAAGTACCCAAGGTGAACACCAGCGCATTTAGAAGAAGTTTAACCTGTGCGTATGATCCACGTGAGAGTTCTTTGGCTATAGGAAGCGTTGGAGTCTCTGTTATTTGTATTGTCGTTGGACTCATTTTAATTGTAGATTGCTGCAATTGTTTAAGGGACAAAATGGGATAATGCAAATATATATTAAATTCTTGATTGTCTTTTATTTAAGCTTTTGAAGAAATTCATACATATGCTGTACGAGTGTTTTCAAATTATGTGTCGACAATACCATTAAATAATTTTTTGCTCAATTTATTCCCATTTATATTTTGAAAGAAATCTTTTAAGTTTTCAGTTCTGGGGATATTGACATAGGGTTTATGGGGTGAGATTTGTCGATTTGGAACGTACAAGAAACCTAGAAGAAAACTGGAGCAGCTTCTTTAACTTTGCTTTACTCTGATTTGTATTGTTTAGATTTTGTGCAATTGAGAATATTTGATTATGTTAAACATCTTAACTTGTTCTGTAAAAAATACAAAACATGGTTTACAGTCGTGAACCTGGACCAGGATCATGAAACAGACTCAGACTTAAGTCAATGTTTTTATTATGTGTAGAATGTTACATTGTAATGAGTTTATGAATAAATCTCAAAATTTTATGTTTTCGTGAATTAATATTGAAATATTGTTTAATTTTGGTCTGTTTGACTTGCTCAACATTTACAAGTGTGTAAAACATGATTTTTTTTTTTACTAAAGCATAAAATGTTTCATGAACATTGTCCCCGCTTCCAAAATTGTAAAAAATCTTAAGCTAAAGTCTGGTGCAGTTTGTTGATGTTAAAGATTTCAAAATTAAAATTTTACTTGATATTGCACTGGGAAAATACTTTGATCCTCATTGACTTCGAGTAACATTTTACAGGCGAGTAAAAAATTGACGTAAGTGAAGACCTGCTATTTGGTGCTTTGGTCGATGCATAAGTGCATGCGTATCGCTCTTAATGTAGGTTGATACGATATACAATTTGAGTCTGTGTTGGTGTGCTATAAAGCTTTAAAAAATAAAATTAGAAATATTAATTAATTAACTAGTGTACCAATGACGGACAGTATTCAATATCAAAAGTTTCTATAACAATACAATAATAGCAAATGCAAAGTCATAATGTTTGAATAAATTTGATGACGTTGCATGCAGGATGTGTGACAAAAATATTACACAGAATTGTTTTACAGTAATATTACAAATAAAGCATGAATTACTTCAGCAATAACCTCAAAGAATTTAGTGGCAATTATCAGTACTATTTCTAAAACTGCCTCTTCTTAATCTTTTTTTGGCTTTACATGATCCGTTGGAAGACAATGCAGAATTTGGTATATATTTATACCTGTATGAAAGAAAAAGAGCACAATACAAAATATTTTAAAATGTTTCAACTCTGTATGATTTTTTTTTTACGGTAACAGTGCTTTTTTCAATAAGTGTGAACATCAATGTTACTTCTGACCTCATTTATGTCCATATGTCACTTTAATCGCTCATAGAATAGGATAAGACAAAATTTTAATTGGGCATCTGGCTAGACCTAACACAAACATGTCAAAAGCAAGATAAGTTTTAATAAGAGCTGTCTATGAGAATCTAATTAGAAAATAAAGTGGCGACGTTCTATGGCATTTTCTCTTTAAAAGTATTTTCCTTTGGCAAACACTTGTTACATATGGCAAACCAATATTTAACTTTTTCTTGTTTTATTGAGAAAAAATAATTTTGGTGACGATAAGAATACAAATTAGAGTCAAATTTCGGCAGATCAAATAAGTTTTGAAATTGCACTGATCAGACTTCGTGCATTGTATATAATCAAAATGGCGACATTGTATGTAGAGTGTATTTTCTCATTTAAGGTCTTATTCTTTGGCAAACATTTGTTACAAACCTTAATCTGATATCTATCTTTTTACCTTTTTAACTTTTTTTGTTTGAGAAAAAAATAACTATGAGTAAAGAAAACAATATAATTAAAGTTAAATTTCGACAGATGAAAAAAGTTTTGAAATTGCATTGATCAGTCTTCATGCATTATATAAAATCAATGAATTCTAATTTGAAGCACTGAAAAGAAAGCAAAACGAAAGTTACCTATTGCAGTTTAATGTTAGTTTTGTCGGTAAAGGTAAAGAATTAATTGTATATAATTTTAAAGAAAATAGCCAGAAAAATGATTCTTCTTTCCTTATTGGAATTTATGAGTTAGATATTTATTTTGGTTTTAAACACATATCATGATGTAAAATTATATTTGAAATGTTAAATTCACAAATACCCATAAACACTCAGAAACTAAATAATAACAAAAGGTACTGTTAGCGATAAGCTCACTAAATGATACCCCACCCCCGCCTCTATATAATTATAATTGCAAAATCCATGTTTTCCTGTGGTTGGGAAACCCAAAATATGTGTCGGATCAAAGAAATAAATAGGAGGTGCACAATGACAATATGTAATAAAGATTCTGTGAAAGTTTTATTAAATTTCATTCAGTGGTATGAGAGGAGTTGCGGATAAGAGATGGGCACCCCAAAGAGTAGCAGACGGACTGAAGGAAGGACGGTCGGATTGACAGACAGACGAAATTAACGATTACTGTATACCCTCCCGCTTTTCAAGCGGGGGGTATAATAAAGCTAAATGTACTGTGAGCAATGAGCTAAATAAATGACCTCCAGACTCCCATACATGTATGATTATAATGGGAAACTCCATGTTTTGCTGTGGCCAGGAAACTCAAAATAAGTGTCGAATCAAAAAGTAAAAAGGGAGATGCACAATGGCAATATATAATAAAGAGTTTGTGAAATTTCAGTAAATTTCACTTAGTGATATGAGAAGAGTTGCGGATAAAAGATGGGTACACCAAAGCGTAACAGACAGACGGACGGACGGACAAACCGATTACAGTATACTCTCCCACTTTTCAAGCGAGGGTATAAAAACAATACAGAAATGAAAAAAAAAATTCTAAGATTATGACAGAATAATGATTTGAAAATTTATGCATTACTTAAGAGTAATAGTTAAAAAATATATATTAAGGAGAATTAGACATTTAAATTGTATTTTCAATTTTTTTTGCCAGAATGACCGTTTTTGATAATGCATTCGTTTATGATAAGTCAAGACTGAAAATGTTTTGTATTGTGAATGGACAGTATTTGGCGGAAATTGCTCTAGAACAAGTTAGTTATATGTGGAGGATATTCAGCATTGTTCGCAAATAAGCTAAACTATTTTTCTCAGCAAACACGCTAAAACAACTAGAGGTACTGTGAGCAATGAGCTCACTAAATGATACCCCCGCCTCCCATATGAATATAATGGCAGTGTCCATGTTTTGCTCTGGAAAATCAAAAATACATGTCAGATCAAAAAGTAAAATAGGAGGTGCACAATGGCAATATGTATTTAAGAATCTGTGAAAGTTTCATGAAATTTCCTTTATTGGTATGAGAGAAGTTGCGGAAAAGAGAAGGTACCCCAAAGCGTAACAGACGGACGGACGGACAGACGGAAGGACGGACGGACAGACGGACAGACGTACAGACGGACGGAATTAACGATTACAATATACCCTCCCGCTTTTCAAGCGGGGGGTATAAATATACAGACAAATGTAATGGAATTGGATCAACACAGCGGGATGATGATATAGCATCGAAATACGGGGGCGTGGCTTACCTTTATGATAAAAAACACTTGAAAGTGTTTACACCAGTTGCAAGATCTTAATTAGGTCTTTCAACTAATTTTTCAAGTTGCATATATGGTAAAAAAAAACATTGTATAGATAGATTTATAGGTACATGAAATTATCAAAAAAGATAATAACTTACTATTATTATTAAATAACATCATTAACAACTTTATTTACTTATAATTGACTTTTCCGAAGTTGTGATTAAGGACAGGTAACTCAGGTGTGAAAAATGACCAACTTAGTGCCGATTTATGAGTTATCGTTTATATGAATGACATATAGGCTGCTTCAGCATTGGTATTGTTATATACACAGAAGTGTTCCTTTCATTGTTTTGTACACAAAAAGTTTTGACCAAAAGAAAAAGAATATCTTCACTCTACCTGAAATAACAGGGTCAAATGAATGGGGAACAGACTATATTCAATAGTTTTAACTCTCTTTGACGATTATTGTGAAGAAGAAAATTTAATGTCATGTTTTGTGTTCGCGCTTTTTCGCTTCCTGTGTAAATATATATATATACGAGGGTCATTCAAAAAGTTCGTAGACTTTTGTCCTAACTTTTTTATTAAACGTCATATTATATCCAAATTTGGTACAAATATTTTAACAACAGATTCAAATAATTTCTGTAAAAAAATTGGAATGTATCCTCATATTTATCAAAATTACCAAGGATTTAGAACAGCAAAAATGGGGTCACGGAGCACCTTCAAAATTGAGTAATTTTCTAATTTTCACTTTATAGTATTTACAACTATACCTCTAATAAAAGAATCTGAAACGAAATAAAATTTACATGTTTAAATAAAGTATTGCTGTATTAATTAAAATGAAATCAGGTTATGTAATATCTCGTTCCATATAAAAGATATCAGCCTCTAAATACATATGGACTTGATTAAAAAAGGCAAAAAACCATGACGTTTGAGAACGTCACGGAGCAGCAAGTAGCAATGAAATTAGACTTTACATTCGGGAAACTTTTTCTACAAGCTTAAAAAATCCTTAGAAATCAGGATCTGTCTGAAAAAAAAATCTGTGTATTTGTATTAAGTTGAAAATACATTTTTTGAGTGGTAGCGAGTTTGAATCAGACGATGGATTGTCTGCAAAGAAACAGGTTAAAGTTAAAAATATTGGCAAAAGAGTTAAGAACGTCATTGAACGTGATGTGTGCTTCAATGTTGCAGAAATAATAAAGTTGCATGGTAAATCAAAGAATTTAAAAACAATAACATTCTAATTCAAGCTTTTTAAATAGCTTTATTTATACAATTGTTAGCAAACCAGGTGTTAAGTATTGTGGATATGTGTTTTGAATGGAGAAGACGCAACAAACCGTGTTTAAAATAACAAAAATGTGTATACTTTTGACAAACTTTCTCAGCGTTGTTTTTGACGTTACAATATTGGTTAACCGTGCTCCGTGGTAACAAAACATGTTGCTTTTAATTTTGGCTTACATGAGTTCTGTTTAATCAAATGGAATGAAACTTCACACTTCAACAAAATAAATGTTTATGTTTACGAAAATGTGTTGATCTATAATCTTGTAATAATCATATGACGATGAGAAGCATTGTCTACGTATTTTTTGAATGACCCTCGTATATATTTACAAGTAAATGCAACAATTGATCATCTTATTTGTGTTACTTAGCACGAAGGGGAACGATCGAGTTTAAAAATTGAAATAGTTTAGAACTGAGAAGGAGGTTAGATTTTACTTTTTTTAAATTAAAAATTTTAATTTACTGTGGTTTCATCAATATTCGTTGAGCACCAATTTTCGTGGATTTCGTTGTGGAGCAGATCCACAAATTCAAATATGCATTGAAATACGAAATATGACATTCATTTGTATTGGCAATGCCTTTGTCCACGAAATTATGTATCCTCGAAAAAGTCTGTTTTACAAAATCCACGAAAATTGTTGCCGACGAAAATTGATGAAACTACAGTATATGCAGTAAACCGGTGTCCGCAACTATACAGTAAATAAGTTTAACATTGGTGCTAAATCTTAAAACCACTGGATTCTACTGAGAGCAAAGAAACGCTTGGGAAATGCTAAAAACTGTCTTGAGTGTAAACAGTTAGATACCCCGAGCCTGCTCTAAACAAGTTTCAGCTGTGAATTATTGTTCATAACACCGATCCTTAGCGGCAGTTGAAAGGCCTACCTTTATTCGATGTTTTAGGCGAATTATTATCAAAGGTAACTAAAGGCTCATGTACTATGTATCAATCATTCCAGAAAAAACATGATCAATTCAGATTTTTATGCACTTAACAAATATATCTGATATCTAATATCTTGACTATAAATTTTATGATCGATTTCAACCTCAAGTCTCAACATACACACATTGTTTTGTAAATATCTACCTATTTATGCCGTTAAAGCTTCGACTTCTCGCAAAGAAATGCATTGGTCTTCTCCCATGCGAAATCATGCATGCCGCTGTCACAATCAAAGTTGATTTTGTTATATGTTTATTTGTTTTCTATTTCATTAGTATTGCCCTGTGTTGACCCTTATTTGTATTTAGTGTTTATCCTGCAAGGAGCCCAATTGTGACGCTCAGATGATTTAAATATTTGGTCAGAGGCTATATAAGGTGATGTCACGTTTTTCTTGACCAGTGAAAATAGTTTCACATGTCCATGGAGGGTTAGGTAGTTTTATTCGTGGTAACTGAATCTCCAATCAGGGTAAGTGTAATTTACTTACATTTAATATATTAAAAAGTAATGCAGTATTATGTTAATTGAGCTTATTCTATTTTTATCCACGAGAAAGTGTTTGAATTGTGTACGGGAATTTAACCACGTGCACATGCCGTGAGTTTAAGCGTTAAGTAATGATATAAGTTTATTATTCAGAGTGTAACGTTATATTGGAAATTGTTTTGCTTTGCCGTACGAAACGGTGTGATACATATTGTTTTAAACTAAATATTTGAGCAATTATATGTGTAAACATTTATGAAGTGTTGTAAGGCAGGCCGTTAAGGGTCAAGCTCTTATTGTGTCTACGCATATTTGTTGAAGTTCCTTCTAGATACATGTGGTTACACAATGGTTTGGTGCTGTCGGCAGTGGCAACCTGGGCGACTACACGAGGGCGTGGTACGCTAGGCCGAGACCGTGTGTGGGGAAACGTGGTTTCCTGGATTTAGTCAGCACTGCAGACGCTTAAGACGCTTTGGATTGCGTGGGACGTCGAGGACGTTGTGCATTCAGTACAAGGGCGTGGTACCCGTATGACATGGACCGTAACAAAGAGTGGATGTGGACGGCTTCGGAACGTGGTCCCAGATGAACGCGAATAGATATTTTGAAATTGATTTTTCGTTTTGTATATTTGTATATATTTGTTTTTATATAAACTTGTAAATAGAAAAACAATCTTGTTATCACTGATCAAGGTGTCTTGACAGCCGCTAAAAATAAACTTCCGTAACTATTTTTTTTAAATTTCATGAACAGAATGCAGATTTTGAAAGGAACTTAAACTTATTTGAAAGTTACCATGGAACCTTATATGTTTGATTCTAGTAGCAATTCAGCTATTTTAGACGATTGCATTTTCGAAATAACAAAATGAATTACCAAAAGAAAAAGGTTGTCTGTCTTAAAAATTTAACGGTAATTCAGGTACATTTTTGAATAAAAGTATACAATTTTTATTATTCTTTTTAAAGCAAAATGCTTCACACTTTAGTATCCTTAATTAGATTTAATTTTAACCATCACCGATAATTTTAACTTTTCAATATTCAAATCTTTAAATTGGACATAATCTTTGAAAGGGAAAAAGTATGGCTTTCATAAAACACAAGAATTAAGTGTATTACCTCTAGACCCTTCGAAATACTTATTTATGAGCCTGTGACGGTGATCGTGAGGTTTGATTTACTTTTTGAAAACGTTATCCTTCCTTAAACCTTTAAATTGTGAAGATATAGGAGATTGGGTTTTCATATTTGAAATGTGCATTAGAGAAGGTGTATCTGAACATGCTGATTTTGCCCCAATTGAAGTGGACCTTCGTGTTTGACCTGATTTAAGAGTTTAACTTTGGTTACAACTTCTTAAATATGAAAGAACCATCAAAATTAACACAATATGCCCTAAATAACGACATCCCATTCACTCATAAACCGAAAACGGGGAACCAAATATCTCTGAATTTGTTTTTTTTCCTTTTTTTCATAGTTGGTCGTTTATAGGGTGGACCAATATCCAGGACGTTTATCAATGAAAGAGTTCGGATTAGGCTGTGGGCATTGTCAGAATTATCCAACCCCATTTCAAAATAAAAATATATGTCAATAAATACTGGTTAATGTATAAAAATGTGTGTGATCTGTAACATGTAGCATAATCAAATGAAATGGTAATTCTCAATTTCGACAAGTCCTCTCGTGGTCACATGTCACAGCACTTAATATCCTCTGCATTAAGTCCTTAAATGCATTTATCTCTCTTGTGTCGATATAATCCAACCTTTTGAAAGGAAAAAGCCCTTAGTAAGTCGAGAAAAGCTTTGACGTCGTTCTGATGCCTTCAAACCCTATATCACACAGAAGAAAAAAAAAAGACAAAATCTGTCTACAACGGGCTGTTGATTAGCATAAGTGGAGAATCCATCATACAGCACAAAGCTGAGATAAGAAGAGACATATCGACACGGTATTGACTAGCTCATTAATTTTGAATAGCACAAAGATTTCTCTAATTTTTCGAATGAATGTGAAAGTAATGAATCCCTTCATTTATACCTAAAGTTTTGATGCCAAAATTATCCTTTGGGTAGGTTGGATATCTTTCCGGTTCCATGAAGGCAGTTGATAACACGTGTTTTGATAGGAAAATGTATTAAAAGACCTGCTAACTAGCCAGTCATGGCATTTATATTCACCTACAAATTTCATTAGAATATTTGGATAAAAATGTTGAATATTTTAAGCGCATCGAGTTTAAGTACAAGTGTTCCACAAACATGGCATCATTAAGAGGACTTACGAAGGAATCCTTGTTACTAGATCTGCATCTCGTCTTTATTTTTAATACACTTCTGTATCCACATTTCTTCAATGATAATTCAAAATAGTTTATATTATGTAAAGTTAATTCTTATATACACACGACCCCTATCAGCAGGTGTAACTACTTGTATTGGATTTTTCCCTGATTTAGTCACAGTCCAGGTAATGTTAAATGATGGCTACGTCACAGAAGGAACAGGTGAGCTGTATTAATATAATTTCAAATGATGAATTCTAGAGAATCGTCATGGAGTGTGACATTAGAAAAAAAAAATATTTGGATTATTCTTTTTTTTTATTATAATTATTTTTGAAAAGCAAATGACTTTGTTTGATAAGTATCACTTTGTTGCCAAGATTCCATATTGCCCTTTTTCTTCTATAGCCAGCCAAGGAATTATTTGACGCCCGTGACAGCTGATGATATTGGCACAAATCTTATCTGTAGAGTCGTGTTTGCGGTAACTCAGAACTTATTCACACTCTGGGGTCCGAGTAAAAACGATCTGTTTTTTTTTATAAAACCAAACCAAAAATTTCTTTTGGGATATTAAAATGTGAAAAGTTCTATATACATGTGTTCAAGTGTGCATATAAAACGTCTCAATGAAATTATGAATCCTCGAATATATTATCTGCAATGTTAATTGTTAAAAAAAAGTCGATATATGGTAGTTTTGACAGACCATTTGAGTATAAAGCAGTCAATCTGAGATAATTTAATTTTTTTCTTTCCGCTTGGATAAAAAGGGAGTATAGGAAATTAGAAATGATTCCTTTCTTAAATTTTGAAATGGTCTTCATTTTAATAAGCAAAAGTGCATCTTCGAAAATGGATGAATCGTTTCTAATGTTCCGTGTAATATCTGTTCATGTACTTGTGTAATTTAGCTGTAAAATAATTCAGATCCTTGTTTTAATTCAACATATTCTTGAAAACTGATGCGACTCAAGACTCTAGGTCAAGGTCTATGGTGTTAGGGTGCCGCTCCATTGGTCAGATAGCAAAATTTGTAAACTGTTAAAATGTATCATCTAAGCCCCATTATGATAAGCCCAGACGCTAAGTGGATAGAAATACTAGTAATCAGTAAATGTGAACTTGTTCCTCCGAGTATTCCCAAGATGTGAACTATCCAAGGTGACATATCTCATCCCTATAACCTCTTTACCAATATCCTCAAAATTGAAACTTAAAAGATTTCTTTCCAAATATGAATGACTTAATTATGCCAAAGTTTGTTTAATGGCGTTTTCGACACATCAATTGAAAAAAAAACAACTCGTATTTCAAGTACAGGTAAGAATTTATTTACATGTAACGGCTTAAATAATAATAGAAATCAAGATTATCTTAAGTTTGCGTTATCCTTTTTGGCCCTTAAACGAGGGCTGCAATCTAAAATAAAAATGATTCCAAATATAATACAGATAACAGAGACTCCAGAGCTTCCTATTGCTAGAGAACTCTTACGCGGATCATACGCACAGGTTAAACTTCTTCTAAAAGCGCTGGTGTTCACTTTGGGTACTTTGAGTTCAGCTATGATGGTATCGAACTCCTTGATACTTTTGGTATCTGATGTTTCGGTTGATAATTTCGTATCTGGTGGTTCGGTTGATTGTGATTGAGCAGTTGAAGGCATGACACTTATGCAGTCTGTTGTTGCTGAATGTGAAGTTCCTGGGAAAGGAGATGGTACAAGGTTAATATAAATGCATGTTTATACAACAATGATATGTATTGTTTTATTTAACACAGTGATAAAAGTCTCCAATTTGTGTGATTCACAGTTGTTCATTTTATTGTTCTATTCTATTTCAGTTAGAATATAACCATTTCTGAATGTTTATTTAAAAAATATTTTTTCTCTTATCCTCAATAGTGAAATTAACTTTAAAAAGAAAATGCCCCGTGAAGGTAAAAGAATTATTTTTAAATTACCATTTTGACATAATGCAAATAAATTAAATGCATGTATTTAAAAGGCATTAGAAGGCTTGAGAAGGAAGGTGCTTGTTTCTTCAAGAACAAAAACTTATATACCATTTAAAAGTTTTAAAGAATTGTTAAAAAGGTTTATGAAATAAAATGATGGATCAACGGACTCATTATGGAACGTTTAATTCAGAAAAACGTTGGATTCTGGAAAAAAACTCTATTTTTTAAGGTCTTCCGTCTTCACGGAAGACCTTATAGTTATTGCTCTGTTTCTTATTATTATTATTATTATTATTATTATTATTATTATTTTTCTGACACGATTTCTCGGCAACTACTGGATAGAATTTGATGAAATTTTTAGGAAAGATGTGTTGTAAGATACTCTTGAAAGTTCCAAGACAGTTTTTGCCAAATCCTTTCTGGTGCCAAGTTTTGGACCATTTTCCTGATTTTAAAACGACATTTTGTCCACGATTAAACTCAAAAACGGTAAAAGATATCAATGTGAAACTTTCAGAGTTTATAGATGATGATCAATACTTTCCATGACGCGACTTTTCGTTCGTCGTCAGTACTTCCTGTCGCTACCGGAAGCCAATTTAAAAAGTCCAATTTTTTTACTTTCTTTGTTTTTCAATATTTTTCATTTATTTTTGGAATATTAATAGAGATCCTTTTATTGATTCTTTGTTGTTTGAAAATTGATACGTCTAAACTCTAGATATTAACTTTCAAAAACCTGAAGTGGGACCAAAATGGCGGCTGTCTCTGTCAACTCCGCCATTTCGCGAGTAGGGGCTTATGGAGGCAGCTTAGCGTTTGATTGAACAATTCTGACATAAGGATACATGAAATGTTAAAAACTACTTGGACTCTCACGTAGTAGTACGTTGCAATTCAGTGTCAATCTTAAAACTTAATATCCGTTTCACTGCTTTAGTGTTACTGGGCTAGATACGATATGTAATGTGTACAATGTGTTAAATATACTAAAGTCTTTCTTAACGGCGAAATAGAATACAGGCGATAAGAAAGTATTATTTTTTTAATTATATTGAAACTATCACACCTATTAAATAGATCAGTTTAAAGAAAAGGCGCGAGTATTTTCTCGTGGCGTTTGGCGCGAAATTATGAATAGTGGCCCGCCTTTTATGATTCTAAGACAGGTGTATTGTTGCAAATGTATACACAAGTATATTTGAAGCAGTATTCCCAATAGCGTAACGGTTTGCGCGTTAGGGATAAAAAAGAAAAAAAGTGCATTCATGTTGGCGACCTGGGTTCAATCCTTCTTAATTGTGACCAAATTTTGAATCACTTTTCAGCTCAATTTTACGTGTTTTTTTTTTCTGAATCGGACGGAAGACCTCTCGTTGCTCGCAACGAGATCGTATCTAGTATTCTTACTATTTTCGTATTGACCAACTGTTGGCAAACACTGTTTTTGTAAAGTATACCACTATAATATTATCTCTGATGTATGGTAATTTACTCATGTTTACATTTCTGTCTGCAGCAGACGATCTTTAAGAAAAATCTCGAAAAATCGCGTTTTAATCACGCGAAATGACGTAATAGACGGTAACTGGTACTAGACGGCTACTGGTACAGTACCAGTATACCTCTCACTGTTTAAAAGTTAAGGTGAAGGTTAAAGTGGAAAACAGACAAACATAACAAAAATAATATTCTTCTGGATCTATCTATCCGGGTGCATAATAATGTTTTGGATATCTCAACATTTTATGCTTGATAGAAATGATTTTTTTTACTAGTAAGTAATAATAAAGTAGGAGATATACACTACATAAAACATTTAAAAAGCACCAACGAAAACAGTGGAATTCTCTTTCTAGATGACCAGGTATCGTGCTACAGAGACGGGTGGGGAACCTTTCCTGACATCAATGCCGACGCTGCTGACGTCACTATCAGAGCTTGGATACTTTTGTCATCAGATATAGTGAACACGAATAACTTTGAGTATGTCAAAGGTGACGCTGTGCCTGGGGCAGGAGTGATATCTATGACAAACGCAATTGACCTAGACTTTCACATAGTCAATGTTGAGGTAAACATTTTTTTTGCTTCTTCTTTGGAATTATATCACACATGATTAAGGACAAATGATATAAAATATTGCAAGCGATGCAATACATGTAATAAATTTCTAAATTAAATTATATTGTAAACATTATGTGATGCACAACGTTCTACCTTACTGCATACTTTCTTATTTTTCTGTACAAGGAGAATCCCTCTTCAGATACAATTATTGTGAAGCTTTGAATAGAAAAAGTAAACACTAATGTGACTTTATTCGATTTCTTTTCTTTTTTAATTTCTTTGACAAAAGTATTTTTGTATCACCTCTCTTTAAAAAAAAACACGGAATACCATAAATTGATACTATGGAGAATTCATCTATCGCCTCAACTTTTGTACGAGTAAAGGATTTTATAAACACTGGCATACAGAATCTAACAGATTTGTCTTATATAATTGATTAGATGCCTAAGAAACATTAATTGACAATATACAGGTGAGAGACAAGACTGTCACCAAAGGAAAATTATTCTACGCAGCTGGCTCTGCCAATATGGGATATTTAGGAGAACCTTATGGGGGTGTCGTTTTTGGTTACACACAATCAGATGTTCTTTTGTGGACACCCAGCACAAGAGTGAATGGGAGTAATCTTATCTACATAGGAGGCTTATGGGGAGATGGTACAGAGAAAATGCAAATCAACAAAGTTCAGATAACAATTAATGTTATTAAAGCTGGGTTTACAGGTCAGCAGTTGTATTTTAGAAAAATTATATACAATAAAATGCCATTTTCATGATTGCCTTATGACATAATATCTAATTTATTGATAAACTACATGAATATGCATATTAATGCAAACAACATTAATTTACAAAGTTTAATATCTTAAAAGCCCTAATAAAAATTCTTCAACTTTGAAGAAATATATTTCTTAAACAATATCTTCTTTGCCTTTCAGAATGCCCATTGCCTGAAGATATTCCGAAAACAATCAAAATGTATGATGGACTGATAGCTGGAAGTAAAACTTTATATGCGTGTATACCTGGATATACCAGTAATGGTGATTCAGTTGAGAGTTTGTGCAATGGAACATCGTGGTCCGAAAGTAGTTTATCCTGTCTGGGTGTGTAGTTACGTCATATTTCAAAACAGTTTCTTAAAACGTCATACAACTTTTGATATTAATTTAGGATTGATTCTGAATGTACGCCTTGCTTTAGTATGTTATGTGTTATGGAATCATTATTGTTTAAACAAAACAATGTGATAAATAGACAAGGTTAATTTAAGATCTTTTAATTGGTTGCTATTCCAGTGGTAAAAAAACTGGAGAAACTAACAATAATTTTGTTTGTATATATAATTTTTAAATGAGATGTTAAAGACGTTCGACCCTGATATTTAAAGTCTTAAACTTTTTTGGTCAAGTATAATTTTAGTTTCTACACACAAAGCTTAATTGAAAACAAATCAAAATATGGGGGTCAATGTGTTTGTTTTGGAGCTACAGTACATTAAATATGATTTTTTTTTCACTGAAATCTACATCTTCAACGTTTTCCCTCTAATATTTTTATCCAAATAAAGAATGGAACAAAATAAACTATACGACTATTTTAGAAAAGGACACTTTCAAAATGTGACGAAGAAAAAATTTCAAATTCCTACGCATTATCAATTATTTGACCTTTCTGCACTCCCAAAATTGGATTTTTCTTGCATTAAAAATTAAGCAATAAAATTATTTAAAAGTCTTGAACTTTTGCTGAATTTCAGAAGACAGATCAAAGTCATTTTAAATATTCAGAAAAGAACATCAAAAGTGGAGTATATGTTGTAAATTTTAGATATTACGAAAACTTGACTAAATTTTTTCCCGGACTTTCAGAATATATTTACTATATTTGTCATAATTCGTCGAAAGAATTCATAAGAAAAAATTTAATAGATATTTCAGAACAGGCATAAACACATTTCACTACAAAAAATAGCTTTGTGTGCAACCAGCACGGAAAAATAGGAATCTAAAATTAACAGTACTGTATAAAGTTCAAAAGGGATCAATTGATAATTTTCTTCTAAAAAACCTTCCGCCACAAAATATAGTCCCTGGCTTAGCCCTACTTGAGTGGAATTTAATTGCGGTTTTTGCAATGGATATAGTTTAGTTTGCATTGTAGAATGTAAATTCAACGCTTAAACTTAAAAACGATGCAGAATTTAGAAATAAAGGTCTAGACCTAAATCGAATTAAATGCAGAGGATCGAACATCCTTAAAATCAAAGGTCCCATGTCTTTGCACGTTTAAGATCTTGCATGAGGGCGTTAAACAATAAATATTAATGTGACGTACAAGTTTTATATTGGTTTTCATTACATTACGAAAATAATAAAAAACTAGAACGATCTCGTTGCAAGCAACGAGAGGTCTTCCGTCCGATTCTGAAATAAAAAACGAAAAATCTAGCAGAAAAAGTGATAAAAAAAATTCGGACATTCGGGGACGCGAACCCGGGTCGCCCGCGTGACAATCCAACGCGCTAACCATTCGGCCATGGAAAACGCCGCTTCAAATTTTTAAATGCGAATATCTTGAGATTGCCTTTTTCGATTCTAAAACGAATTACATATTACGCATTCTATTCTGATAGAGCAAGAGTAAAGCTTTATATATGCCAAGTTTTATCTCCAAATTGTGTCAAATAGTGAAGCAATGAAAGAAAAACCTCCATTTTTAGACGGCTACTGGTACAGGACCAGTAGAGTCCACTCATAAAATTCTTTCAAATGACACCAAGGTCCTTGACCTATTGGCCTTGACTGTAACCTAATATACTTAAATGAGTATAATGGAATACATATCTCACATTCTATAATAAGTAATTAGTTAAACCAGGCAATTTTTGACTGATAACAGGGATGGTTTCTTAATTGATGAGTAGATAAAAGGGACTCGGAACAAAATGCTTTAATCACGATTTTTTTTAATGTACGTTATTGTAATTGTTTGAATTACCAAGATTTTAAATACCCGTAACTCTAAATTTTAATCCAGTTCATTACAGGAATTTTCTCAATAAAATATTTTATTCTTTTACCACTATAACATACAGTATTTGCTTGCTGCCCACAACGTAATTGATGTATCGTCTATTCCAAATACCGTCCCGCATACAGTTATTTTACTGGCATGATCGACAGTGATTGGTGTGGTACATGTAATAAAAAATGTTAATAATGATAAAAATCACATTGCCTCACGTATTTACATAAATAACCGAAATATGAATGTAGTGAAGATCAGATTATTGAATAAACTTTGAGCTCAAGTTATCAAAAAAGTAACAAATAATATAAAGCATTATTTAAGGAATAGATTTAATAGCTACCCATATACAAAATACTAGTATAATTTTGATTTGGACAGTTTTTGCTTTATTAACCGCTTCGGGAATAATCGTATGAGAGGCGGTGCTATCAATTTGTGAGCTCAGCACTAATACATGTAGTACTTATAGTATACTTCCTTTTATGTTTTGCCTCTGTCTTTTCTAAAGTTGCGTAATCGACGGCATATTATAGATTAGCTGGTTAAACGTTAAAACATAGTGATTAAAAATAGTGATGCTTGAGTTTCTGATTGACAAAATCTATGTGGTTTTTGGAGACCAGGCCATTCAACAAGCTATTGTCTTTCTCATGGGTACCAATTGCGCTCTGTTAACAGAAGACCTATTTTTGTACTCCAAGCAGATTAACTCTTCATATTCAATCATCTGCAAGTCTTCTACGACAGTTCCTCTCCAAGTCTCCTTAGGCCAGTCCCTGTTTTTCCCTGGGTGTGTCCATCTAAAGGCAACCCTGGAGAATGAGTTGGGAGGCATGCGCAGGACATGACCAAGGTATTGCTAGCGCCTTATTTGGATGGATGTTTATTGTAGGCATTCCAGTTCTTTCCAATAGATCTTCATTTGTGATGATGTAAGGCCAGAAGATCTTAAGGATGCGTCTGAGGGACTTGATTTAGCAGACTTCTACTTTTCTTTCAATTAGGGATGTTTTCCAGCACCCTGATCCATACAAAAGGACACTGGGGACATTGCTATTGAAGATCCTGTTCTTGGTATTGATGTTGAATGATGATGATGTCAATATGGGTTTCAACATTGCAGAAGCCTGGTTAACTTAGCTTATCCTTGTGTCGACTTCCTTGTTGCAGTCGCTCGCTGTGGTGACCTTGCTACCAAGGTATGTGAGCCCTCAACATCCTTGCCGTTGATCAGTCCTGAATTACTGTTAGTTCCTCGTAAAACCTGTGCTTTTTGGTATTTACCTTCAATCCTATTTTGTTAGATGATTCACCGTGGAGCTTTGACTACTGCTGAATATATAGCAGTTAAGATAATTCAATACTAGTACGCACACGTCAAAATGTGTGACCGTTTCCAAGTATTGCATGTCCTTATTAAGTTATACTCTCGAATAAAAGAAAAGCACTTTTCAAGACAAAAATACCATTCTTTATTAATATACAAATAATTGCTGACGCCTATTAAGTGTATATCTTGTGAAAACGCGATTAGATAAGCGACCTCGATATTAAACATGCCGAACCTAAACACATAAACACCGAAAAATTAATTACATTCTGTCGCTAATCATTGAATAATCGCACTAAACAAAGGTTTTACATTGGTATCAATAGCCTATCTAAAATCTGTAAACAGTATTCTGCTTAATAATAAAATGAATTTTACATTGTAAAAATTATACTTGATCTGCCTTTCACAGCACATGAAATACCTCTTTTTTTTTTACCAAAATGACGTCATGTCGACAATTGCAAGTTTTCTGCGATCAGTGATTTGCATATAAACTGTTGACTGGGATTTAACCAGCACTTCTTTTAATACATTGATAAGTTTTGAAATTATTAAGTATTTGATTTTCTAGTATTGTGAGGAATAGAAAATGTACATATTTTTGTGTGACGTCACAGAAGATATCTCCCTTTTAAATTAGGTCCCTTTTTTCGAGCCTTAACAATGCTGTGTATTTTTCTTGAAAGGACGTTAATGATAATCTAACATCCAAGCTCTATGATAAGTTTTCTATCGTAAACTTCCCATACTTATACAGCAAAATCCCTTCATCACCTGCATACTGAGATTATATTATACAACACAAATTATGATTATCTCAGTTGATTCGATACGAACATGCTCTACACATGAACCCTTTCTAAAGGAGGTAATTACTGACTTACAAGTTGATGAAACAAGAATTTCAGCAGTCTAAGTTTGGTAGATACAATGACCTTTTCAGCAAAAACAATTTATCATTAGGTCAACTTCTGTCTGACGTTTTACATACTAATTGATCGTCCATTTCTTACACTGGATTGACGACGGATCTTTCCGTTATTTCCCAATCATGACAAGGAGCACACGGCGACCAGTGTGATCAGGCGATGCTCATTCCCCCATGGCACCTGATCCACCTCTGATGTTTAAGCCGACCATGTTTGCCCTGCTCCTATTTTGAATTATTTTCTGGACTTTTGATCCTGAATACGGTTTGTGATCTCCATACGTTTTATTTAAAACATTATGTTTTATTTAAAACATTAAAACATCGATTGAACATCACTTTTTCCTAACATCATTTACTTTCGTTGTCTATCCTATTACAGAAAATTGAATTTTCTGCAACACTTAGTCGAAAGCATAGACATTTCGCCCTAAATATCACATCAATTGAAATTCTTTCAAAATGTTATAGCAATAAGAAAACCTACTTAGGCCCTCTGAAACCAGTCCTCCCGGCATTAAGAGCTGAACCGTTACAAAATCTGGATGCGTCCCTAAGCAATGTTGTACCGTTTTGTATGGACTTGCTAAAGAAAACATACTTTATGATTCAATACTCGTATAAACATTTAACAAAGACGTATGCGTTTTATCATTTAAAAGGAAAATGAGTTAATGTATGGCACCTATTAATGCACATCCCGCGTTTTAGATGTATTTTGTGTTTGGCTTTTCTGTAATGTCAATCTCATGAAAGAGCTGAATTTTTCAAATAAATTTATCTCTTACAAAATTTCTCTTGGATTTAGTTTTACGAGGATTGTTAGAAACGTGCGCAAACAACTGCGGTATTTGAATGAAATCAGTAAAACTCTGCAGACCAAAACGATACACATTTTCCAATAAATATTGAAATATTAGGTATTTTCCGTTGAAAAATTACCGCTTTTGTTATTTCGGTAAAACATGCTTCACGGAGCATGCCACTTGCAAATTTGCATTACATAGACAATTTCTGGAAATTAAAAATAGCAGAGTTGTAGTTCAGAAAGATTCGGGATAATATATCCATCGCTACAATACTCATGAAACCTCATTTGAGAAAATTTTGAATTAAAGTGGAGGGGTTACGACTATTTTAAACGAGGTAAATTATTCACAAGCAAGTTTATCAAACAAGAATATCAGCAGCCTCGTTTTGAGTCATCATTTCCCAAGTTCTATGGTCGACACAATGACCTTGTCAGCAAATGCAATTTATCTTTGAATCAAATGCTGAATAAAATATTTTGTATTTTTTATGGACTTTGACATTGAGTGCTGTTCGTTATCTCCATATCCATCGCTAATTATAAATGACCAATGCGTAAAAAGAAAGACAATAATGACAAGGTCATTAAACATCTTGAAGGACCCCGCTCTAAAAAAAATTTGGGCAGACTGAAAAATAGCCGAAAGAGACTAACATGTTATAGATGTTGCTGGGAATGTCTTACACGTATATAAAACCAAAGAGTTCAAATTGTAGTAAGCTTAATAAGAATGGAAGGGTTGAAATAATTGATGATCAACTTTTCGGATACTTCAAAACCACGGTTATAGCATAGATGTTGCATTAATGGATTTTGCATTGTTCCCATATAATACATTTTTTTTCTTTCTGAAGGTTGTAAATTCTAGGGAGTTTGATATGTCTAATTAAAAAAAAATAATTAAACTAAAGAAAGCCAAAATATGGTCTTTGTTTAAAATCTTAATTATCATGCTGACACATTGTCTTCCTACCTACCTATAGAAATCGTCAGTCCAGAAGTAATACTAAAATCAGGTTTTGGCCAGTCGGCAACCCTCCAAGCCCTGATGCGAACCTCACAAGAACTAGCGGATCCAACAAAGGGACCATTATATGAGGCACCACCTACAGTATTTAATATATTTTATATTATATACTTTAAAATTTTGTCAATCTTAAAAAAAAACATCTCTTGAGAAAACATTTGTTTATCACAAAGATAATTTGATTAAATGATAAATTTCATCTTCAATAGAAAAACAGTTAAATGCGCTTCTAGCCAAGACGCTTTAAATTTGTTGAGTTCAATCTGTTTCCGAAATAATTTACTATTCTTGTGTTTTTAAAACCTTTTAGTGGCAGACGATAATTGTTTTGCAATCAAAATGTTTGACTGACGGTTTACTTAATATTTCAATGCTTTTTAAATGTGCATTGAAAAATTTATATTCCCTCTACACGTAATAATAGTATGATGAAGTCCGATGAGGAATTCGAGGCTTTTTTGAATAAAACATATACAATTTACGCAATGAACCCTAAAGATTGCACAGGGACAATCTCAAAATTTCATGTACATCCAGCCTATTTTCACTATTTATCCGCAGTCGCAACTGCTTCCAGGCCCCGTGCTCATGATCTAAGCTACCACACAAATTGCAGAATAACATTTGTAAATACCACTGACCAGCAAGGGTAATGGCTCGACCACCTTAATTTCAAGCTACAATTCATCCTATGAACCCACCCGCTTTTCTTGTGAAGTACCTGAAGAGTTATTTCTGAGCTTAGTTTCGTATTTCTAATCCATATCCCATATACAGTAGTAGTGACACTAAAGTGTCATATTTCAATTAAATATACAAGGCCACCAATTCCCTCCTAATGCGCCAATAAAATATTCTAGCTACCCTATGATTACCTCTGATATGCATTCAAACCTCAGGTTTCTCTATTTTTTCTATATTTTTACCGGTACTTTAAAAGTATCTTCTGCAAGCAGTAACGATATCCTAGCGGTAGAGCTTTCGCTTCGTGATCGGAAGACACAGGCGTTGGCACGTTAGAGAACCGTCACTGCTCAATGGCTCTCAGTGCCGCGTATAGGTTTACATTTGAAGCCTTTTACCGGCATTTATCTCTATATGAGTGAAACACGGTCGAATTAGACGTTTAACAATATTCAATTCATCAAGACCTATTGAAATCTTAACGGATATTTCTTATTACATTTACATGTATAACGAATCAAATTTTTATGTCCCTTGCGCTTCGCTATAAGCATGTGAATGTAATGTGATTTTTTTTTCTTTGGTTATAATTTTCGAGGTTTGAAGACAGGATATTGAATTTGGGAATTTAATTTTGGGGTTCGTGAATAAACGTATATGTGCAATTTTCCGTTCGTTAGTGGATATAAGAAAAATACTGAATTCCCACGAAAATAGGTAATTTTAAAGTATATGGTTATAGTTCAAGATAAGAAAAACAACCTAGGAGCTTTGGAGAACTGAACGTGCATCGTAACTAAAAGGTATTCACCTGTAGTTATAACACGTCCAATACCTCCAGCATTGGTAGATTTAATGACAGGAACAAACAGCAGGACATGTGACGAGTTGTATGCATACGCCACACCACCATACTCATTAGGTATATCGTCATCTTTTGGAACCGATCCAAGTCCTGGAAATACGTATTCTTTTCCGCTTTGGGTTATTTTGACTTGAACGTCTACTTTTGCTGGTAGTTCATTCAGAGTATGAGGAATGGCTAGTGGACTTGAATCATTTACTGATAATGTATACCAACCACTGATATATGGCTTTCTGATGCTGTTCATCTTACAGAGACCTTTGGGAATAAAAAAACAACAACTGTTTATTTCAAAGATAAGGGAATTATTTTATGATATATACATGGATTTTATTTCTATATTAATAAACATGAGTAAAAGCAAAATGGTATAAATCAGCCTATTTGACTTTTTTTTTCTCATTTTTTATCATGAGTTTTGTTTTTTATCATAAAATTCACCTGCCTCGGTATACTTCTTTATTCATCGTTTATATTATACTTTTAGCACCAATCTAACGTATTTTTGAAATTTATTTTCATCTGTTAACTTTTTCTAATTCAGTTGTGATTTTTCTATGTTTTATGTTTTTGAAGTATTAACTAAAATTTTCCAAGTGTTTTTGTTCATTTTCCAGATCTTAGGAGAAAAACTTTTAGCACGAAATACTTTTTTAAACCTTTGAAATGATATCAAAGTGAAGATATGATTGTATCATCTGTCCTTAAAGATATGATAAGGGTTGTCGATGGTCTGTTATTACTAAATAAAAGGATTAAACAAATGAGTTGCCCTTCAGCAAACTAGATTTTTTACGGTACAATGTATCTTTCACTGTCCGTTTGATTTCCTTGACAGCGGTTTGTTGTTTGTTGCACTGCAATGAGATGTAATTCATGCCCATCTCAATGTCTTCTACTCTCACCTCCATATGTTTCAATTCTTTAAATTCTTTCAGTTCTTGGTTTACATTGTTTACATTACGTTGAAGGTCATTTAATCTTTTATCTATCTAATGCATTAAGCTTTGATGACACATATTCAAGCTTGTTGCTTATCACTTTTAGACTTTCGCGCAAATCAATACTTTGAGGGACAGTGTTCGATTGATTTTGTATTGTTGACATATAGCTTGCATATTGTCCTTGTAGAATTTGTGGCATGTAAGGTTGTAATTGGTTGCCTTGAAACTGTATCCTAGAGGACGAGTTTTGAGAGACCATGTTGATTCCACTGATCATTTCATTCTTAAACGCCAGTGTAAAGACGAATAATGATCCCCATCAAATAATGACTGGATGGTCATTTTGCAACGACAAAAAATGACCCCCACCCGTAGGAAATTCCTTTTTTGTTGAAAACAAGTCCTAGGGTCATTATTTTATTTGTTAGTCCTATAAAAAAATTGACCCCATTGAAAAATGACCCCCTTTAAAGTGATACAAAATTTATAAGAAGTGAAAGGGGAAAATATGCTGAGTGTATATATTATAATTGTTCTTCCTACGAGTAATTCATGCATTTGTTCGAATAAATTTGATCTTTCTTCTTCTTAGCACGTAGCCTAGCGGTAATAAAATTCCTCATTTCTCTCTGCTAAAATATTGACAAATCAGTTTTAAGCAATTAACAATCAATCAATTAATCTTCATTTCTCTGATAAAGGAGCAAACCGAGAAAATCAAAGATTGTACATGTAAATGGATCAAACGAAAGCTGGAGATGAAATTTATGAATATAATTTTCTTTACTGACTCCATTGATACATTGTTTCAGAAAAAAAAAAATATTTGTTGAGGAAAAGTAGAAGTTGTTGCAGACGAATTGATATCGGTTTGTACAAATAATTTATTTGTTCGAATTAATAAGGTTTCATTCGGACAAGTTATTATTCCTTTCTATGTCTCCGTAATCGATGATTCGGGGGTAAATAGTTTTATCGTGTCCGTCTTTATGTCTGTCTGTCTATCTAGCAGTCTGGTTGCCTGCAAAAATTAACCTTGACATAACTTTTCATTCATTAATTAATATGTGTATTTCTTGTGACAAGACCTTACTTTGGGTACCACCAAATTCGACCTTTTGACCTTTACCTTTGAGTGTGTCCCATTTGATACAAAAATGCCAAATTTTTACTTTGGCCATAACAGTAGATACTAGTACTCTCATACTTTACAAATATAATTTTTTGGCATGACCTTTCATTGTATACTAAAATCTTTGACCTTTTGACCTTGTTCTTGAAGATTTCCGTACCTTTGAAAAAAACTTTAACATTGGCCATAACTTTTGAACGGTAAGGGCTCGTGTTTCCATACATTTGTAATCCTTGTAACATTAAAGTTTTCTTAAGAAACAATCAACTTTGACCCTTTGACCTTTGAGTTTGACCTACCTTTCAAAAACAAAATCATTAGCCATTACTTCTGAACAAGTGGTGCCAGAGCTTACCTCATTTGAAATTATATTTCTCGTGAGAAGACCCTTCTTTGGGTACCAATATATTTAAATTGCATTTCAGAAAAGTTTAATCTTCACTATGTTGACATACAGGGCATAGCTGTTTCACAAACACATCTTTTTATATGTAAGAGGAGTTACAGATAAGGAATGGATACCCCAAAGCGTAAAAGACGGACGAACATCCCGATCACTAAATACCCCCCCCCCCACGTTTATTAAGCGGAGGATAAAATAATATAAAATACAGTAATTTTTTTCTGTCAGTGCGATGATTTCCACAATCTAGAAACAATGTTTACCTACACTGTAACCCTTTAGGCTCGATAAATCTTTTCCCCTTTAGATTCTAAATCATCGCATTGACCCTAAAATATAGCTATAATTGTATAATGTTATGAGATCAACATATCATCAATTTATTCCCAATTAGTTCAGATGTGCATTTTGGCCAATATGCTTCTTTGTCTACTTTTTTTTTGCCCCCTAACATTTTCAGCTTTGATCCACAGGGAGTCATTTTCTACGGGGTCATTATTCTTCACGTAGATTCTGCCAAATTTAATGGTGGTGACACTTTTTTTCTACAGCCAAAAGGGTCATTTTTCGACGTCGAATAATGACTGCGGGTCATTTTCGCAGTAGAATATTGACCAGTGGTCTTTTTTGCTGTCCAAAAATGACCCACGGTAATTGTTCGATAGGGGTCATTATTCGTTTTTACACCGGATCCATGCCCAGTGTGTTTACGGAATGTATACATAGTATAACAATGGCTGCATAATTTGAGTTCACTCTTTTTTTTTCGCTTTTCCCACTAGTGTTTAACCTTTTTTTCTTTTTTTTAATTGTTTCTTATCCTTATCGGGTCCTATCTGGGTACATTACATAGAATTACACAGCATTATAAATAAAAGGGAAAAATGTGAAACTTTGCAAAAATTTACAGACCAATTTGCAGCTGTCAATGATATCGAAAATCTGGATTTTCATTTGTCGTGGGAATTGTTGTGTACAAATTTGAAAAGTCGAAAGTTTTTTTAAGCTGTTGATTTTTGTAAAATTTTGTGATTTCAAATTGTCCAAAAGTTTTTTAAAATTTTTATTTCATGCACATGAAAAGCTGCATACATGTATTTGCATTCTAAAACTTCTATGAAAGATCAGAGTTAGATTCGTATTGAAAAGTATAAGATATTTTATGAGAATCAATCTAACAAACCTACAATCGAATCACACTTTTCTGTTTCATTTTGAACCTATAACTATTTTGCTGCACCATCATTTCTTTGGACCTTTGTATGAATGAGGAAAATTGAAAATTGAGAGAAAACACTTCTGTCGAAACTTTATCGACAAAGGAGATTGATGAGTTGTTCATTTTGTTTACGGTGAACAGGTTGAATCAAGGTCACAAATAACCCTTGGTTCGTTCGGGGTACTGTAGGCTTCGGGTACTATTTCAGAAATTTTGGACCGGTATGGGTGCGGCTTTGGTGCGGTCCCGGTTCCCTCGGGGTCAGTTCTATATCCCCTAGCGCAAACACGGTGTTCGTTTTCTGGGATCCCGCCGCCAGTAAGCCTTGATCCTTGTATATTCCAATACAGCAATGGAATTGTATGGAATCGATCATTGTTGTTTTTCGCGTCGATTAACACATGTACAGCTTACATGTATATATTGACATTATGGAGAACTATGATAAAATTTCCAAAATTCAACAGTACATTGGCGTGCACTCATAGTTGATTTCCTTGATTTATCCGCTCTTAGAATTTTGATCATAAGGAATTTCAAGCAATTTTACAGCGAGCTATTAGGCATGTAGTTTTCTTTATTTATAAGGCGAAAGCAAAGAACAAAAGACGAGGAAAAAAAGGTGTTGAAGTAATTTCAATGTATCGAATCGTGTGCAAGTGAAATTGTCATATCTAAACAAGATACTATTCAAATTCATGCGTTAAATACACATTGAAAGATCATAATAAACATTTACCGGACATTTTCTCAAGAAGAAAATCACTAAATCACGCTCAGAATTATGGGGCGAATATAATTTTAATTAGAATGAAAAATTAAAATGACAAATAATAATTGTTCTCCCGGTAAAAATTTATCAATATACCCCGTTCCTTTTTCACATACATACACATTTATGAAATTAAAAAGTATCGTTAATCATAAATATTTAAACATAAATATATAGAAGACCAAAATAAGTTGTGTTTGTGAAACACTATGCGCTCGAGGGCAACCAAGTTCGAAAAAGTATATTTTTAGCATATTAGCCAAGTCAAGGTCACAAAGTTATGGATCTTGGTGTCATTTAAATAACTTGATTAGTGAAGTATGCATATCAAATATGAAGTCTCTATCTCCCATTGTTTAAAAGTTAAGGTGAAGGTTCTAAAAACTATTTTTGTTACACAGGACACAGCCAAGGTCACATGGTCATTGACCTTGGTGTCCTGTGAAAGGGCTTACATGCCAAATATAAAGTCTCTATTATTCTTTGTTCAAAAGTTATGGCGAAAGGTATTAAAAGTTTGCCGACAAAAAAGCTATGTGTACCGTATAAGTCAAGTTGAGGTCACAGGGTCATTGACCGTGGTGTCATTCAACAGAACTTAATCAGTGGTGTAGCAATACAGAATATGAAGTGTCTATCGTTTATGGTTTAAAAATTATGGCGAAGGTTCAAGTTTACATAAAATATATTTTTAGCAAATAGGTCACAGTCAAGGTCACAAGGTCATTTACCTTAGTATCATTTCAAAAAGCTTAATTAGTGGAGTAGTTATACCAAATATGAAGTCTCAACAATTCATGGTTCAAAAGCTATAGCCAAGGTTAAAGTTTGCAGACGAACGGACAGACAGGCAGACCTAAAGGATAAAAGCAATATACGTCTGGGATCTTTCGATCCGGGCGAATAAAAAGATATAACACTGAAAGACTAGATTGTAATAATAGATACGTAAATTGCATAAAATTAGGGAAATATCCTAGCTACACGTATATAAACAGTCATCTGCTTAGCACCTCTCTTAAAGCCTGATGACTTTTGATCAGTTTCTCTATGAGTCGTCCTCCCCATCCTGTACTCAATTTGATTTCTATATACCTGCTGCAGCTTTTCTTTTTTCAAGTAATATACAGGGCCACGTACATTGAATTCCTTCATGCCGAATTAAAGCTCAACACGTCTCGTAAATTAGCATACGCCATTTTCGATAGCATTATCTACGATATATCAATACTAGGGTATACCCGTCGCATTCTTTACACCTAACTGCTTTATTATCACGTGTTTCGGCGTGGAATTGCGACCCGTGTTCATGCTGGTAATCTTGCCTTACCTTTGTTTATATTTCATTGCAGTTACGTTTATCTGTGTTTTTGTATGCTTCACTTACTTACAACTACATATATAATTGTAAACTTATTTGGTATCTTATTTGGTATCTTAATTTTCTGCATTAGACGAAGTATTCCGCTATTATTTTCGATACCGAGTTCTGTATAGCATACGTCCCTCTTCAACGTTGTCGACTAATTACACTGAACAGTGACAAAGTTCTGCCCTATTTATAGAGGTCTGCAGAGTAGCAAAACTCGAGAACAAAAATGGCGGACAGATTCCTTTTACGAATCGTGTTCAGCTTTAAGAAGATCAATAATTTTGATATGAATTTTGAATAATATCGATGATCGACGCGTTGTTTGTTTAATCTCTAATCCTGATTGACACCAAACATTTGTGTGTGTGTGTTTAAATACTTATGTACTTATTATCGGTATAGGTAGTAAAAATGTAATTATTGTTGATTTGTTCGACCTCGTCTGAAGCTAAACTATCAATAAGTAAAAACGTGGGAAAACTCTTCTTAGTTTACATTTCAATCTATGCATATACATGTTTATGTTAATTTTCCTTAATCTTCAAATCACATTGTAAGAAATTCATATTACTTACTCAAGAGAGCTAATAATCCCAAAATATGCATTTGAACAATCATCTTTTTTTCTTTTTTCTTTTGCTTAAGATTTGAAAATACTTAATGGAAAAGAAAGTAAGAAATATCGGCAATCTCTCTGACTTAATTTCTTCTAAAGTGGTATATTGATCATTAAAAAGATTTACTTTTATATAAATGATGAAAAGATTGACTCTTGGCATCAAAAATGTTTTTAAAGTGTTTTAAATAAATCAATATTTTCAGAATGAAAGCAAATCAAAATAGGATTTCTTTGAAAAAGCTTTGGTTTGGGAACAATCAGCATTTAAGATTTTATGGAGCACAATGTTTTCTTTATCTAAAAAAAGGATATTTGCATCCAGTAAATTGAATATGGATTTATTTTTAATCCATATTAATTTATTCGGAATGATAGATATATCATCGGCTTCAAAAGCATAGTTTTTAATTTTTTTTTATTGCATAAAGTATTTTCATTTTTTCCGTGTTTATAGACGTGTACAAATCCTATTAATATTTATAATTACTTTTGATAATGAAAATTCAGAATGAAAATGTTTGAAAGAAGAAAAAACTCAAAACATAATGTCAGTCCGTGCTCAGTGGAATGTGCAGACTTTAAATTGAGCACACCCGGTGAATTTTAAACATAAACTTTAAAAGAGATGGGCCATGTTGAGAAAAATAGTTTATGTTTTACCGGTGTTTCAATTTTAAAGAACACAATAATAATTTGTGAACGTGAAAGAATGTGTTAAACAAACCAGTCCAGAATTTCGAAGTATCGATAACTTAAAATAATCCTCCTCTTAATTCTGCTGAAAGTAATGCTTTTAGTCAGAACAATTTAAAGATAACTGTCTTAAATATTTATTCTTTTTAAGCTATAAGTCTACAAACATGTTTTACATTTATTACATGTAATTGCATGTTAGAAAAAAATCAAACATTTTTGCATTTCTGGCAAACACATTAAAAAAATGGACAAACATCAAACAGTATTTTTTAATGTCAGGAGATAAATATTTATTTTTTTCTCTGTCATTTCAGGTGTGACTCCTGTGACAGCCTATAATGCGGGTACAAATCATATCTGTGGAGTCGTCTTAGGTGTCAATCAAGACTCAATTACGCTCTCGGCTCCAAGTAAAAATGGTATGTTCATATTCTATAAACCTAATGTTAAATTTTGTCGATACATCTTCTCTCTTCTACGATACAATAAATACTTGCTATCAAATATCGCCTATGAACCTTGAAATCGAATTGAAATATAACTCCTATTCATTAGGCATTTGATTGTTTGTTTATCCATGAACCACTTTTATTCAAAATACAATAAAATATCATTGACGACACTATTTGAAATACAAATGATATAGAATAACATGAAAGGAAAGGTCTCCACTTACCAGTTTAGACTGCACCATCAAAAACTTATTATTCTTCATATTATGATAATTTATTTGAAGTCTAAAATATTGAATGGCATTTATTAGTTGCCACGATTGTTGTTCACTTGAAGCATCTGTAAAAAAGACATTTTTGGTCCTCAAAATTTCTGTTCTGACAACAGCGCATAGAATGTATATAACGGTAGACAGAGAATACTTGAAACTTCAATTTGCTTATGTACTGCTAGGAGCAAACTTCACTTTCAAGACAATTTGACCATCTTTCTTCTCAGATGACTGGGTGGCATGTTACTACACTACTAAGTCAGAAACGTACTGACATTCCCATTTTTTACTGACAAACTTAGAAAATTACTGACAATGTGCTGTCGTTACTGTAAAACTTAGACAATTACTGACCTTTTTACTGCCGGTACTGATAAACTCGAATGTCAGTACGTTTCTGACTTAGTAGTGCTATGATGGCTGGGGCAGTAAAAATTTACATTATTCATCAGCCGACATAATCATCAGAGCTTGGAGCTTTTTATATGTTGAGGAAGTTGACTCCTTTACTTATAATTGGACAGACCCTCTCTTTGAAGTTCTTCCAGCACCATACCCAATGATTTGGATAATCATGTCCTCATTGTCTAGGTATAATTAAAAAAAATTGAAAATTGAGTGTACAATTCCTAACCCAGTCCAATTAAAAAATAATTAACTACCAAAGCTATGTTTAGGCTATAAAAGTTAGGATGGATTTACTTGGGAATATTACTAAAACATATGTATAATGTTTCGTTTACTGATTTTTATTTGAATATTGAAATAAGTGCATTGCAAATTTCTGAATCGGGGGGAGATACACTATATATCCACTGTAATAATATAATTCTCTTAAAGGTCGAACATAATATTCAAAAGAAAAATTGCATAATTTTTCCTTAAAACTTTATTAAAAATAAGGCAAAACTTGATATTTCCACAGATTTCCACAAAAGGTATTCAAAGATCAATGTGCATAATAAAAGCAATTTATACGATTATGAATAATTTTAACAAAACATCCTACTTCGATTGATATTAAAATTGCCATAACAGGTTAAAAGTTTGTCTGTCACTAATGGTAGGATGTTTTATGGAGCTGGATCTGCAAGTGTAAATTATCCATCACCAAGCCTCGGAGGATTTGTTTACGGATACACAGAGTCTGAAATACTGTTATGGACACCAACTAGTACAAAAAGTCATTTAATCTACATTGATGGCGTTTTGGGAGACAGATGTGATAGGTTGAAAGAAAACAGCATGCAAATTACAGTTAAAGTCATCAATGCTTCTATTTTAGGTATTGCTAACTACGTTTTGGTCGCCCGCGTGTCGTAGTGGTTAGAGCGTCTGCTGTAGAGTCGCAAATTAGGTAGTTGATTCTTAATTACGTCCCTGGTTCTAATCCCTTTTGGATATTAATCCAGTTCCCGTGTCGCAGTTGGTGCTGGCAGGAAAAAGATACCTCCCTGCTTTGAGTTTAGGTCAAAATTTGCAGCTTTCCATCGGCAAGTGGTTGCATCTCCATATTACACAGTAGTGAATTTTCTCAGGAGGGACATCAAATTAAATCAAATCAGATATTAACTCAACTATATTGCACTTCATTCTGATTCTTTCATTATCACTAGTGTTTTATTTGCTTTAATGATTGAATGAAATCACTTTCAGATGAACGTCCTTTTGAAATATTTCTAGAATGTACACCGCCACTTGATGTTATAAGCACCGTAAAGGTATATAATGGGTTACGAAGAGGAAGTCTGACGTCATACTCTTGTTTAGCGGGATTCGTGAGTAATTGTGGAATGAACGTCTGGTCATGTAACGGAACACGCTGGCTGTAAACTAATGTGACGTGTTGTACGAGGGTTGTCCCATAAAATCGTGGACAAGTTGTCTCGCATGAATAATAATCATCACTTCTGCTTTGTACATATTTTCTGAATAAATATCGCAAATTTCAAATAGATATATGCATAAATAAACAAATTATGAGATTTAATATTATGTATTGTATAGCCTTACGGCGCACGGATGATAACGTCAAAGTGCCTAAAACATCGTCAGGTACCTCAAGTTTTATCTTGCACTAAAATAAAGTTTGATAAGTCCCACTTAAATTTCGAAATTTCATTGAAGCACATACTCAAGTCTCCATAAACAATTTAGGAACCAATATGACACAAATATGATCTTCTGATGACTTATTAGTAAGATGCGGACAATATTCCAACATCATGCAACTAATAGACAATCTTATATTGACGAGGTCAACATTGACAGCGTCTTTAGCTATTACAATTGTAGTTCGGCTGAATGTCTTGTACTACCTCGGGACTCGATCAAGAAAGACTTTACTCAGAAAACTCCCATTTCATTTATATACTAAAGATTTGACATTTTTGAGGGATTTTTTTCTTCTGTATTCATTTTCAGTTTTATACGGCGTTATTACACCATCAAAATCATAGAGAAACGTCACCATTTTCCGTGTGTTGTATTTACCACTTTCCTTTTTCAAATGCTCAGGAAACTGTCTAAAAATTGGCTTAATGGATTTAAAAAATTTTAAGAAGACAACAAAATAAATTGTGGAATTGAATAAGGATAATTTTTATTCTAATCTTATCTATTTAAATAATTTGTTTCAAATCAATACTCCTGAATTCTCTTATAAAACCTTCGTTTTTTGACCGTGCGCCGTAGGGCCTTACCCTGTGCACATTCAAGCATTATAAAATCTCTATTTTTGTGTTTATTTTATCCAAAACATTACAATTAAATGAGAATAGAATAAATAAACATTCACGGAAAATTTCAGCTTATTGCGTCCATTATTTTTCGAGTAAAACGCTTTGTCCACGATTTTACGGGACAACCCTCGTATTTCCAGTAATTTAATTCTAAAAACTGCATCTGAAATAAAAGAAAAACATTTTATTCAGCAGTAATATAATTAGAAAATAAACTTTTCATTTAGAGGTAAAAATTTGAAAACCTTTAACAATATATATATTATTTACTTTCAAAGTTAGGTTAAATCAGTTTCAATTTTTAAAACTAATTATAGTTCGTTTGATGTTTTCAACAATTTTTTTTCTTTTGTTTTGTATTTTTATGAATATTATGATCGGTCGTGCACCTACATTTAAAGCAATGTTAATGAAGTGGAGAAATGTTTATTCCAATTTTGTTTTACAGTTTTGATAAAGATATCCCAATATTTACAACCACACTGGTTTAGCAACATTATCTTTTTGCCTGAGTATCAGAGTACAGTAACAGACCCTCCAACCATTGCTAATGCAGATCTTCTGGTAAGTGGTAACATTGCTCAGTACGCACGACGAGTTGGATGTTATCCAGACATAGAAGAAAACATTATTTTATACAGTGGAGCAGCTTGTTGGACCTCATTTAACCTGGCATGCAAAGGTGATTCCTTATTAACAAATTGAAATATGCGAACGGGCGCCCTCTCATCCCCTACCTTCCACCCTAACCCCCCCCCCCACCCCCAATAAAAAAAGAAAATAATTGATTTTCCTTGATTAAAACAACATGTTGCAAAGGGATTGATACACGAAGGAAATGAGGAAATACAAATCTAGCATAACCAAACAACAGCACTTTATTCTTTACAGTGTGACCTTTTCAGTTTGATAATTGACAATAAAAGTAATGTTAGATTATTTACAGTATACATTAAGAAAAATCAGGCTATTTTGTGTTCTCTGTGGCATTAATTTACTTGGTGAATTAATTAGATATAATTCATTACTGTAAATGCTCAGAAAGAGTATTGACATTTTATTTTGCATCTATAAGAATTACATCACAGTTAATGATCACAGGTTGATAAATAACTAAACAAAACAAACAAACAAAAACCCAAATGTGTTTGAGAAACACTGTTGCTCCCGTGTAGCAGTTTTGAGGGACCGTTTCTGAAAAACAATCAAAATTTAAGATGAAGAAACGAAAAATGATGTAATTAAAGAAAGGACTCCTTTCAACAAAAACATCTGTGAATTTTGCCCTCCAATTTCAGTCTTTTAGTGGATATAATGCCATTTTGTTTTGACATTTGGTGTTAAATAGGGACGCGGACATCTCATTATATGCCATTCAAAAGTAAAGATAAATTGTTTTTGAAACATAGGTCAAACATGAAGGCCAATGTGTCCTTTGAAATTCTCTTCAAAAGTGATAAGGAAATATAATATTATTTTCTATTATTTCTTCTAGTTTATGATAATTATGCAAAAAGTCCTTTTATCAAAGATGTCAAAGCAATAATCAGGTATTAAGATAAATATGAAGAAAGTCTTTTTAGCGTCAAAAATACTGAAGGGAAATTCGAACACCAGTGTAAGCTAAAGAGAAAAAAATTATTCTGTTCTCCAGAATGAAGCAGAGCACACCAATAGTTAATTTCTGATAACATTGTATTTATTGAATTTTCTTTAGGTGTACTGATTATTAGTTTTACCAAAAATGAAGCATTTCATGCATTGATGATTAATTCATAAAAAATATTATTTATACACTGCATACATGTACATCTGTATTTCGTTTTGGATATTTTATTTTAGGAGCAAGGTAATGTATTTTGTTTTTTCTTTTTGTTTTCTTTACGTTTCGGATTTTTTTTTGGTATACTTTTGTATAATTGCATGTAGTGATAATACAAAATGTACCTATCAGTACATCTATTGGTAAATTTGAGAGATAAAAAAAATGTTTTGAAGTATCAGTATTCTTCTTGACATAGTATAATTCTTAAATAAATGAAATTATTATAATTGAATCGCTGTTCAATTACAATAGTCGCCCTCGTGGCGCAGTGGTAAGAGCATCTGCGGTAGAGTCGCGAAGTAAGGAGTCAATCCTTACGTCGCTGGTTAGAATCCACTGTAGGACGTGTAGACCGGTCTTTCGGATGAGACCGTATAAACCGATGCCCCGTGTCGCAGTAGGTACTGGCACGAAAAAGATCCCTCACTGCTCAAAGGCCCTGAGTGCCGAGCATGGGACAAAATTTGTAGCCCTCCACCGGCAAGTGATGGCGTCTCCAAATGAGTGAAAAATTCTCGAGAGGGAAGTTAAACAACAAACAATCAATCAATCAATCAATTAAAATATTCTGTGTTTTTCATAAATAGTTTCGTATGCTTATTCATATTCATAAAAACCCAACCGATAGAAGAAAATTTAAATACGTATACGAGTATGTAAGTTCCAAAGAATCTTTTTATTATGCTAATTAAGTTACATATGTACATGTACAATTAGTATTCTTAACAAAGAATACATCAAAAAAAATTCAAATGATGATTCGTTGAAACAGACAGTGATTTTGAGTATAAAACTGTCACTAGTCGTACAAACTAAACCTGCATATAGATTATATTTGTTTTTGGTTCTCACTGTTTTAGATATGCATGCTTGATTGATTGATTGATTGCATACTGTTTAATGTCCCTCTCCAGAATGCTTCACTGATATGGAGACGTCACCATTGCCGGTGAAGGCCTTTGAGCAGGACGGGATCTTTATCGCGCCACACCAGCTGTGACACGGGGTCTCGGTTTATACGGTCTCCTCCGAAGGACCGCCCCACTGAGTCGCCTTTTACGACAAGCAAGGGGGTACTGAGGACCTATTCTAACCCGGATCCCCACGGATTATACATGCTCGAAGAAATCTTAAAAATCATATGATAGCAAGGAATGAACCAGAACGATAGTTGTACCCACATATATTTAAACGCTTTTTTATATCTAAAGAGGTTTTTAAAAAGACTTTTACCTAAAATTAAACATTTGGAAAAAAAATCACTGCACAAATCAACGGAAAATGATATTTTATGAACCAAAAATTTCTATTTCAAAGGTGTAAAGAATTGTTATTTTACAAATTCGTATATTGATTGATTGATCGTATATTGTTTAACGCCCACTCGAGAATTTTTCAATCATATGGATAAGTCACCGTATGCCGGTGTAGGGCTTCACATTTAGACAAACTTGGAACTTAGGGTCATTGAGCAGGATTCTTTATCGTGCTAACGCCTACCATGACATGGGATATACGTTTTAAGATCATGTACGAAAGACCGATGACTTTCACTTCTCTTGCCAACCGCTTGAAGATGGGACAATCACTACCTATGTTAACTTTTTTGGTTTGACGCTGCGCCGCGATCGAAAACCGAAACAGGGCTTCACGTTCACGAAGACAGATCCATATGAAAAAAGTCTTATTCCTTTTTGACACAGTTGCTGCCTCAATCATGAAGGAATAGCAAATAAGGGCAATGGATTTTTTGGCACGACTGTCATAATAATTAATCCATTACGAGTTGAATAAAATTCATATAGGCTAAAATTCTATTTACAGTCATAACACTAATTTTCTTGAATGTTCATTATCAAAGCGTGATGAGACACACAGATTTATGTTTTCATCGTATTGAACAACATCATGTAAAACTACTCATTTATTCTTATCCTTTCAAATTTAAGGAATAAAACTTTCAACAACATGAATGTATGCGATTATACAGGATGTCAAAATAAATTGATGTAAAATGTAAACCGGAGTCGAGATTTTTTTTTTTTTTTAGATAATTCTTACAATGATTATAAAATTGGTAAATCTAAAAGTTTTTTAAACTGTGCAGAGGAGAGAAGATGCGCTAATCACTGATCTGCATGCATGTGCGCTACAGTTGAATATTTAAGATGCTGATAAAATCGGTATGTATGGTTTTGATTATAAATCTATGTAAAAAATGAAATAAATGATACGCTTATCGTATTTTGTCACTGTTCTCCCTTATGTTAACGCATTTGATGTTCCATTCTACTAATTTATATTAAAGTGTTTAAGAGATCTTTACATTCATTATCTTATACATGTAGGAAGTTGGAAATCAATCTTCAATTGTTGCAAGTTATACGGAATGCTGTATTTCTTCTCACACTCCTAAAGCATGCATACATGTATAATCCATAGGGGAAAGGTTTTGCCGTCGTTTCTTCTCAAAGTAAAACATGTCTAAAATTCCTAGAGCAAATGTTTTTGCTTTTGAACGTCTGATGTTACTGTATTGTAAATATAAATAGAGCGAGAGGTTCGATATTTTTTTTACTTGAGTTTTATGCTATTGAATTTTTAATATAAGCTTTGAGATTTGATACAATTGCAAGCCAAGGCTTTAATTTTGATTTATTTTATGACAAGAATACGTCGTGTAAATTTTTTTTAATCAATATTCAAATTAAAAATGAAAGGAAAACAATAACAAGTAGCTAAAGATCTTCTGTGCTTACGAAATCGGGAGCAAACTAGTTTGATACCCCTCGCCTCTCATATGAATATAATGCATGACAGTGTCCATGTTTTACTGTGGGAAACCCAAATTATGCGTCGGGTCAAAACGTAAAATGGCAGTACACAATGGCAATATGATATTAAAAAAAAATTATGTGAAGGTTCCATCAATTTCATTCAGTGGCATATTGTATGAGAGGAGTTGCGGATAAGAGATGGGTACCCAAAATTGTAACAGACGGACGGACAAACCGATTACTGTACCCTCCCGCTTTTCACGCAGGAGGTATAAAAAGAAGAAAAAGGAAAATAGTATTTTGAGCTATTAAGATGAACAGTTTTAGTTTCAGTAAATGTAGCATATACAATATTGTACCTAAGTCTATGTGTCTTGAGAAAAAAAGTAAACGCAATCAGCACTTTTACCTTAATGAAGAAAAAACACTCAGCATGGATTTTAACTAAAAATATGTTTCAGATACTTTCATTGGCACTGAAAAATACCCACGTTGTTTTTAACATTTAGAAAGAAACAAAGAATTTAAATTAAAGTAACAAAGAATATACCTTACAAAGTCAATTTGCCTACAACTGTTTATAGAAATTTAACTGTTGTACAATTTCAGAACTTAAAACCTGATAAATAAACAGGCAAATATTTGGTCAGCAGACGTTCAAATAATTTGCTTTTTTCTTTAAAGTCCAATTAAACAAATACAAACGATTAATTTTAACCATTAAGAATGAAGAAAATAGAGTGGGTATAAATGAATGTTTAGTAGTTTTAAATAATCGATTAACACAAATCTTTTATTTCTTTATGTTTCAGGATAAAACTATATCTCGGTGGGCATACTAATTAAAATACATTGTAATGCAAAATTGAAAGAATGCAGTCACAGTTTCTATAAAACGAGTTTCGAGTAAATATTCTTTATTCGGACCGTCTCTAAATAGAGAAAATCTTCCATGACAATGTAAACGGATTTCCTTCCCAAATTAACAGTGCGTATATTGGTTAAATTTCAACAAATCTTATTAAAATAACTGTTTCCATTTTGATTACCTTAATCTAAATATTAAATCTATCGGTTATATGTGTTCATAAAATCAAGATCTATTTAATGAGTTTAAAGTATTTTAATTATTGGCTTCATTTTGACTTATAATTGATTTTAACTTGATTTTTCTTGTACTTTACTACAGTAAAAGAATTTAAGCATTTTTATGGTATTCAATGCAAAGCTATGACAAAGTACGTTCGCTTTCTATGTTTAGTCGAGTCAGATACATGTTCTTTGTCTGAAATTGAAAAAAAGTCTCATATCTGTACAAGACCTTTCTTTTTTATAATTTAAAATGACAATTTGAAATACATTTGTATGTATTGTCATTACGTTTAAATATTGTGCAGAATAGAGGCATGATACATTTTATTTAATCAAGATGTATTTGTAAAGAATCATTAGATGGAATGAATTCTCATATTTCAGAAATATGTATACATCTAGATCTTGACTTTTATGTTATTTCTAAAAAAAAAATGCCATTATGAATAATTAATATCTTAAAGGTGAACAGGTAAAAGACCAAAGTCTTTGCAAAGAATTTTAAAAAAAATGGACCAGGTCTGGGCAAAAACTGCTGGCATATGTCAGAGTTATGAAATTCATTGCAATTTTTTTATTCCAAGCTTGTTTTTAACAAATGATTTATTTTTATAAAATAAACAAAGAGACAAGAGAAAAGTTAGAATAAAATGCGAAAACTGAAAAAGAAACAACAAAGCTCATTAAAGAGTGCTGACCGTATATGCTATGGAAATAACTTGATGCTTTCTGTGCATTCATTTTTAGAAATATCAAATATTGTATTCTACATTTCAATAGTAAAAGAGACAGTTTATATATTTTTATGTCTATGGGTTAAGATGTACCAACAGATAGAGAAAAATTCATTTTGTTTTCTTAGAATTAGAATTAAATTCGCACATGTATGTTAATTTAATTTTACAAAATTAATATCAACCATGATATAATTTCGAACCGGATATATCCTCTTCTTGCAATTGGCATAAAGAATTCATAACGATAATCTAAAAGTAAACAGCTGGTTACCTGCGATTTAACAAGAACTTAACATTTTATTAATTTCAGTCTTATTTACACAGTCACGCACATTTAAATGCCGTTTTTGCGTGCGTCTAACTCTTACAAACTTTCTATGGTAAAATGGGACACTGGAGTTTCCATTATATAAATGTTCTTGCAGTTATGATTTTAAAGGTTATTAAAAACATTTTGGTTAAAAAAGAAAAACTGGAAAGAACAATCTTAAATTCCTACCTCTTGATAAACACAACGAACAGCTGTATAATATATTTTTCTCAAATCGTAAAATACTTTATATTTATATTTGTATTAAGGTCAGTCCTATTTTTTTGTAGATATTACACTGAACAAAATAAAATTTTATGCGAAAAATCAAAAGAATGGGCCTTCTAATAACTAAGTGAATAAACATATATGTACATACATATATAAGCAAATCAGCTTCAATTAAAAAGCTAGTTTAAAAAATATCCTTTAAAAAATATTGTTGTACTTTAAAGAATGAGTGCTTGAAAAAGACATTCAAAGGCCTACTTTTTTGAAAACCCATTGAATCAATAGAATATTTTCATTTGTCATGAATTTAATTAATAGGATTACGTGGATGAAAAGTCTACCTAGTAACAAGAAAGGTCAATATTTCTCACTTTCTCTTTATCACTGTCTTTAGTATCCTCATTTTTTTTCAAAACAGAAATAGAAGACAGAGAAAAAAGATGATTGTGCAAATGCGGGCTATTGGATTACTAACTTTATTAAGTAAGTAAAGTGTGCTTTCAATATGATTTGAGGATAAATGAAATGATGAAAACCATTAAATGTTGCACATTTCTACTTTTTAATAGCCTAGCTTCAGACGAGACCGAACAAGAAACAGATATTACAAACATTACTTTGTATACCGATACATGTAAGAGGGTCATTCAAAGAGTGAAATGCACGGTTAATCAATATTGTAACGTCAATATCAACGTCGAGATACATGTAGTTTCTCAAAATAACACTGCTTTTTTTCCAAATCTTTTTAATTTTAATAAATATGAAGATATATTCCAATTTTTTAAACTCATATTTTTCTAATTGGTTGTTAAAATATGTGTACCAAATTTGAACTTAATATGACGTTGAATAAAATAAGAAGGATATGGTGATAACGAAAAGTATTAAGTCCATCCATAAGTATTATCTCCAAGTCCATAAAACAATACAAAATAAGAGCAGAGCAAAGACGGACCCCTGATCATCAGAGGTGCGATCAGGTGCCATGGATGAGTGAGCATCCCCAGCCGACCGGTCACACCCGCTGTGTGCTCCTTGTCAGGATCAAGAAATAACAGAAAAAAATTGTCGTCAATTCATTGAATAAATAATGGACTAACAATTTTTATGAAAAACGTCAGTAAGCATTCAATGATGAATTGTATTTGCTGACAAGGTCATTGTTTCGACCATAGATACATGTATTACGAAATAATGACTTTAAATGAGACTGCTGATATTCTTGTTTCATCAACTTGCTTGTCAATAAATTACCTCATTTTAGAAATTGTTCATACGTACAGCATGCTCTTGCGCATCGAATCAACTGAGATATATATACTCCGTATGCAGGTGATGAAGGTATATTGCTGCATAAGTAAGGGAAGTTGACAATAGAAAAGTTAAAGTCATCACGTTTATAATATAGCTTGGTCGTTAGATTATCATTAGTGTCTTTTGCAAGTAAAATATCCAATTATGAAGCAGAATTGTCGGACCCTGTGGTATCTTTTATCTCAATCTCACCAGGATATATCGTATCGACGTAGGAATTGAAAATTACCATTATCAATTGACAATACGTCGTCGATATAGCTAAATGTCGAGTTGAAGGCTACAGCAAGTAATTTCTTCTTTTCACGCATTAGATTTTGCATAAACTCTGCTTCATATGAATATAAAAATAAGTCTGCTAATAAAGGAGTGCAAGTTGTACCCATGGAAATTCCCATAGATTGTTGGATACCTGGTCTCCAAAAACCACATAGAATTTGTCTGTTAGAAACTAAAGCATCTTCTTGATGACAACCTCAGAGTACTTATGTGTGCAATCATAATCTGTTTTAACAAAATAATTTTTTAAATGACCAATAACGAGGTAAGTAAATTAACGAGTTCCATTTTTATTGAAAAATAAAGACAAAAGTCTACAAACATTTTTAATGACCCTCGTATTTAAAAAAAAACAACATATGTATGATTTCAAGCAGGTATTTAACGGAAAACATTATTAACATAAAATGATTTGGAGGGAAGCGAACGGTTAACAACACGTTTTGCTTAAAAAAAAATAAGTTATAAATTCTTAATTCACAACATCAACTGAACATCTATTATTTATAAAAAATGATAATAAAAAGTTAATATTGCATAAGCTCGCAAGCCTAAGTGCTACAGCCTCAAATGCAGTGTTTTAAGTACACACAGCAGTATTTAGTTGGACTGCTTATTTTTATTATTCTACAAAAGACAACAACATGAAAACGAACAAAAACATGCACTAAATAGGGAAACTTGGAAGAATGAGCAATCTGTTGTAATGCAGCATCGAACCTCGAAACGATAAAATACTCAAAACTCTATATTATTATTAGTACGTAATTGATAATAATAACATATAAAAATAGTAATTATTGTAAAAAAAACTTATATAATTGGCAAACGCTTTAAATAAACAGTTCTTTGTTTTATTCCAAAAGGTTTCTGTAAGATGAACACCATCAGAAAGCCTTTCATCAGTGACTGGCAAACATTATCAGTCAATGATGCAAGTCCACTAGCCATTCCTCATACTCTGAATGAACTGCCAGCAAAAGTAGACGTCCAAGTCAAAATAATCCAAAGTGGAAAAGAATACATATTTCCAGGACTTGGATCGGTTCCAAAAGATGACGATATACCTACTGAGTATGGTGGTGTGGCGTACGCTTACAACTCGTCACATGTCCTGTTATTTATTCCTGTAATTAAATCGGGTGGCGGTGGAGGCGTTGGGCGAGTACTGACTACAGGTGAATTAACTGTAGTTATGATTTAAGGTAATGAAAAAGATTTCAAATGTTCACTAGATAAAATTTCACTCGCTTTGTTTTTCCACTAAGCCAACAATGAAATTGATTTGAATTCCATTATACTCACGTGTAGAAATATACATGGAGAAACGTGTTAACGTGACGTCAAAATAAGGCTACAACGACGTTGGTAGAAGTATAATGATGTAGGGCAGCGAGAAATTCAAATATTTAGTATATATTTTGTGCTTCCATACATATAAAATCAAATTGTAAGGAATGTTTTAAAATTTAGTGTGAATTATTGGTGTATGATTCACACATAGACTTGCATTAAGGCATATTTTTCATGAAGCGCTAGCACCGAGGGACGTGGAGACAAGTCATTCGGATGAGATCGTATAGTCCGAGGTTTCATGCTTCAGAACGACAGAAGATGTTGACTGAAATATAATATAAATGGTGCCTGTTTTGACAATGGTTTTCCGAGGGGTGTCAATTTCAAATGTTACCCTCCAAAACAGGCACCATTTATTTTATTATACTGAATGTCTTATTATATTTTGGACGTCAGCAAAAAAAAACAAAAAACAAACAAAACCGTCGATCGTCTTTACGTCCATGTATAGAAAGCTTTCACACTCACCGGTTCACTAATCTCCTTATTGTTTGTTTGATACTCGAATTAGAGTCATTTATCATATAAAGTTTCGTTATTTCTGGCTCGATAGCATGTTTCCTACACTTGCAAGCATGTGTCGTCTGTCGTTTGTTGTTTTCAAGTAAGCTATATCGGACGTAAGCTTTTATTGACGTCAAGTTAATTCCGGTTCCTTCAAACGCGCAACTGTCGTTTTGAGAATTCTACGGTGAACCGTACGCGCATAATTTCCACGCATGTGGCATTACCGTTGTGAAAGTGAGGGAAACATGAAGACATATAGCCAAGAAAAATCATATTCCCCGTGGGCTTCGCTCGAGGGGAATATGATATTTCTTGGCTGAATATTTCTTCATGTTTCCCGAACATTCATGCAATGAATTGTTTATAATACCGAAACAAGCAAGACCTTTGAAAGAAACATAAACTCTCAAATTCACTTTCATTTTTTACTATAAAACCCTCTGATAAAACCCTTTGGTTAACACATTATCATCAGTTTTGTGACGTAAACCAGGCTATTGTGACGTCTACTTCTCTCGGGAGTTTTCATTCAATAAACGAGAACTATATTGCGAGAAAATACACTAGGTGTTCCGAAGAGGTGGAATATGATGAAAAGCGTGTCGACGGCCGTGAAAAATGATGATTTACGGCTCGATCATGAGATAACTTAGAACAAATCAGATATCGCGTTGTTTAGAATATTTATAATGAGGTTTAATAATATCTATTACTGTTCAATGCCTCTCAGTGCGGAGTATAAGTGCATGTATATTGCAACCCATCACGGGCAAGTGGTGGAGTCTGTATTGGGTGAGAAATTTGTGATAGGGATGTTAAACAATAAACATAACACAATACGCACGACAAGTTAGAGTCTCTTCTTTTTGATGTTATATAAACGCCTTCCCCACCCCCTCCACCCCCAAAAGATATCCTTGGAAATAGATGCAAGCGCTTACTTCTATATTAATAAAAATTTCATAATTCTGATTGTGTTGAAAATTAATCCCTTTTTTCTAGGAGGATCTTCATACTCCGGACCGTTTATAGGATCTTCAACAACATGTCAAGTTCGTATAAGGGCCTGGAAACTGTCTGATTGGCCAAAACCTGACTTCAGTATTACGTCTGGATTGACACTTTCAACGGGTTTGTAGTAGTAAATATCTCTTGGTAATTTAAAGTAAAAGTTTTGCAAATGTTCGCTTCCCGGAATTTGTTTCCACATTGAAAGGTGAATATCTTATCTCCCTAGTTCGCTCAAGAGGAGAAACACTCGTGCAAAAGTCATTATTTATTAGCCACAAAAATATGCATATTGCAAGAATTTAAAAAGTAATTGGTATGAGGGATTAAACATATTATCTTTCTCTTTTTTTCCTCTCTACTATTTTTTCTTATGTTTTAAAAGAGAATTACAGCGATAAAATTTGTTGTATGTTAATAATTTAAAACCTAACTACAGAACTCCAAATATATGATCACCCCCTCCCCCCAAACACACATATACAATAATAATCTTAATATATTTGTTTTTATTTCCTCTTAATTTGAAGATAATGATCATAACTTATTTTAAGAGGGAAACCAGAGTAGTTCAAATAAGTTGTCTTTGTCGGGGTTCTCTATTACACAGTCCACTTTTAGTTTGACTTTGAATTTTTAAGTTAGAGATGACAATAAAAGGACATTCTATGTTATAAAATAGGGATTTCTAGTGTAATTCTTCTACAGCAAATCCATACAAAAAGGTGTTTCATTGTCTGGGAACCTATCCAGACTTCGTGACAGTCCAGCTCTTAATTCCTGGAGGATTAGTTTCAGAGGGTCTTAGTATGTATTCATATTTAATTCATATAAAAAAGACCAGAAAAACTATTTAAAATGTTTTACATTTTGTCCATTACAAGTTTTTGCTTCGATTTATTCAAACCTAGATTTATTACATATGAAACTAAAACCTTTTGAATATATATTAAAAATCGTGCGGATTGGCCTTTATTTTACTTTTTTTTTTAAAAATCTGTTTAACATGTACAACACCAATTACGGTTGACCACTCATCAAAGATCAGTGTATGCGGAACAATATTTGGAATAGACGACACAGCAATCACATTGTGGGGAGCAAGCAAATACTGTAAGTAAAAACACGGGTAAAGTGATATATTGTATCTTATGTCGTTAATTTTTTAGTTTTTGTAACATGGACATTTTTTGGAAATAATATATCAGTGATTTTAGGATCTTCATTGGGATATGACATAAATTTAGTCACATAACAAGACCCAATATCATATCTAGATGATCGCTCGCTAGTTATCGAAAGATCGTGGCTTCAAAACCCCTGTATAACTGACAAAATTCGATGAAAAAGTGCATCCATTGTTACTTTGCTAAGAGCCTAAACTTTGGATTTGAAAAATCGATCTTTCGGTTGAGAACGTATTGAAATCTGAAGTGTGAAAATTAGCGACATCAATCAACTAAACTTGTAAGAGATGTGAAAATTAGCGACATCAATCAACCAAACTTGTACGAGATTTATTAGGAGCCGACACTCCAAACATGAACCGACACTCCAAACCGCACGCCACGATGGGATCCGGGTTAGAATAGGTCCTCAGTACCCCCTTGCTTGTCGTAAAAGGCGACTAAATGGGGCGGTCCTTCGGATGATACCGGTTAAACCGAGGCCCCGTGTCACAGCAGGCATGGCACGATAAAGATCCTCCCTGCTCAAAGGCCGTAAGTGCCGAGCATAGACCTAAATTTGCAGCCCTTCACCGGCAATGGTGACGTCTACATATCAGTGAAATATTCTGGAGAGGGACGTTAAACAGCATACAATTAATTAATCAATCCAAACCACACTTCTAGTAGATTTGATTTTTTTTTTTGCCTAAAGCAGATTAATATTTGATTTGAATTATTCAAGTAGTTGTAGAGTGTTTCGGCTATTAAGAAGCCTCATCAGGGGCCACGGACATAAATCATAGTGTTTGTTTTAGGTGAGACCGGATTATTTTGTCACCTATATTTTTGTGTTTGCTATAAGCCATGATTGGTTACGAATTAAATTAAATTAAAAGTTTTGCATTCTGGATTTCTAAAAATATTGTCCCAATATTTCAAAATTCGTTTTTTCAGTTGTTTACTTTAGGGTTAAATTTAGTAAACAGTACTGTAGGGTTACGTAATGACTTTAGTCTTTTTAATGATGAGTTTTGATCGGTTTGTGTTGACCATTTCCTTGATAATTGGATAAATTTCCGAAGTAGAGTAACCTCGCTTTGATAAGTGCGTCTTGAAGTCATTAAGTGTTGCATGTTATATTTCAGCAGTATTTCTTGCATGTCTAATGCACTCTCCTTTAATGACAGCTGGGCTGTGTAGATATTGAAAGTTATTTGTTGGTTTGATAAACGATTTTATATCAAGTTTGTTTAAATTTTGAAATGTCGGTCCCTTGTAAACTGTTGTATCAAGAAAGTTCACAGCAGATGGAGACATTATAAATGTAAATCTTAGATGCTTGTGACAGTGATTGCCAATATTGAAGAATTCTTCTATCTCTGGAACCGGTCACGGTAGCCTAGTGGTAGAGCGTTCGCTTCGTGATCGGGAGGCCCGGGTTCGATTCTCGATCGCGGCGCCGCGTCATACCTAAGACGTAAACAAAGGTAGTGATTGTTCCTTCGCCAAGCGCTCGGCACTAGAAGTGAAAGTCACGGGTCTTTCAGATATGACCTTAAAAACGTAGGTCCCGTGTCACGGTAGGCGCTGGCACGATAAAGAACCCTCACTGCTCAATGGCCCTGAGTGCCGAGTATAGGTCTAAATTTGAAGCCCTTAACCGGCATACGGTGACGTCTCCATATGAGTGAAAAATTCTCAAGAGGGACGTTAAACAATATACAATCAATCAATCTATCTCTGGATGCGTTCCAGTAAATATTATGAAACGTTAATCACGGTATCTGCCGTGGAAGACAATTTTGCTGGCATGACGAAATTGTGCCATTATATGTTTTGTGATTTGATACATTCTGATGTCGCAAATCTCTGGACTGGGGATTGCCCCCATGCTTGCTCCTATTATTTGTTAGTAATATTTTCCATCGAATTCAAAGTAAATGTTTTCCAAGACGCATTTCTGTAAGAAGTTAAGATCCTCAGGGTCAGGATATGGAATGTCTAACTGCGTTTTATTGGCCTAAGTGTAAGCCTCATTTACTGATTAGAGTCGTTCGCTGAATTCCATGTTTGAGTACATGTTCGTCACATCATAAGTAACTAATAATGCGTTTGTTGGCAGTTTGAGGCCTTCAATTTTGTGGATAAAATCCGTAATGTCTTTAATATATGTTGATTGTTTTTTAACAATAGGTACAAGAAAGTAATTGCAATATTGTCCTATTTTCCTCGTTGGCGTATCGCTTTGCGAGATAATTGGTCTACCAGGTGGTAATTTCCTAATGCTGCACAGTTCTGTGTCACGTCACACGTTGGGATGATAAAAAACCCTAAAAGTTAAAAAACCCCGAATGCCAAATAAAGGTTCATTTTTGAAATTATAGGGCCTTAAATACTATATACAGGTAGTCACGTATTCATATATTTAGTAAAAAAAATTCTCAAACCGAATGTAAATAAACACAAGAATATTTTTATGAACCTTCCAAAGAAAAATGCAATATACTTAAAGGTATATGCATTTTTAACATGAGTACCTTCGGATCCCACGCTCTTGCTTAAGAGTACTGTTTTTTGCTCTGATCCTCTTCATTTTTATTGTTGAAATGGACTTTCGACATAGAAAAAAAATCTTCATCTCCATATATTTTGGTTAAATAATGGTTAACAGAAATAAATTCAGTTTTAAAAGGTATTTTATTTGATACATCTCCATCTCGATTATTACATTATAGTATATATGCTTTGAAGGAGCATCTTGGCCGGATTTTGAGTCTGTATGTAATGTTCTCTGAACTGAGTATGCCTTTCTGACCTTCTATTTTCAAAATTTTGTGCTTTGATTTTATTCTTTTAATATTTCTTTCTGAGGAGTGGATTCAATTGATCACATAATACATATCTAACTCTATTTGGATCATATTCGATCAGAAGCAATATTGCAACAACTTATTCAGTTTGGAGAGTATCCAATGCGTGGAGAACTTATCTTACAATTTTTTCTTCGATTCTTTAATCTATAGATGACTACGTAACGTGTTATAGAGACGGATGGGGGACCTTTACTGATATCGTTCCAACCTCTGTTGACGTCATCATCCGAGCCTGGACCCTCTCGTCCTCAGATATCGTCGACATAAACACATTTGCTTATGCCAAAGGTGACGCCATATCCGCAGCAGGAGCAATATCTATGACAAACGCAATTGATCTAGACTTTAACATAGTCAACGTTGAGGTAAAATATAATGTTAACATTTTTGTTTCATGCTTCACACGAGTTAAAATTATCTCTTAAGGCTGACGTGTTGCGTAAATCAGTCAGCTCAAATTTTGTGAATAAATATATAAAAGACTTCACAAACCGTTTTAGATCAAGGACACAACAGTTAGCAAAGGAAAGGTATTTTACGGAGCCGGATCTGCCAATATGGGATACTCAGGGGAGTCCTATGGGGGCGTGGTTTTTGGTTACACACAATTAGATGTTCTTTTATGGACACCCAGCACTAGTGTGACGGGTGGAAATCTTATCTACATTGGTGGCTTGTGGGGAGATGGTACAGAGAATATGCAGATCAACAATGTTCAGATAACAGTCAAAGTAATAAAGGCTGGGTTTACAGGTCAGCACTTTTATTTGAGATTAAATTATATCTTCAATAAAATGTCATTATTAATGATTGCCATATACTTTTAATGATTTAATATTTAATTTGTTTCGAAATTTATTAGGGATGTCAACGAATATTCGAATATTCGAATATGCATTCGATGAGTTGATATTCGAATATAAATTTATGATTCGAATATTCGTTTTTAAGTATATAAACATTAAAAAGAGAGAAAAACCTGGCAAGTTTAATTAGAAATAGAATCAAGTTTATACAAAATTAAAAAAAAAACACACTCCTCTTGGATTTCCTTGAAGGTGTGAAGAGTGTATCTATTAGAGTAATTTATCCATTTTTTCGCTTAATTAGTGGTATGATAGTTTCCAGTACTAACAGCTTGTATTGTTGTAAGGACACAATTTTACAGCAAACACACGGACCCCTTGTATATGCAAATATCATTAAAATCATTATCAGGAAATTATAATTAGCAAAAAGTAATTGCTTGTAGTACTTCACCGATAGATAATTGTTCTGATTGGTATAAGTTTGTAGGAGTTATCAGTATCAGTATAGACTTTAGTAAGACGATCAAATAATCTGGAACATAATAAAGAATCTTTTAAATTTCTAAAAAACAATCATTATAATACATTTTGGATGTATACTACATGTATTCAATAATTTTTACATAAAAATATAATTGCAGTGCATTTACCGAACTCTACATGAGTTTTTATTCCAAAATAATGGCATAAATCCTATACTGCTTGACAGGAGAGTGAAATTTTGTATTTCATAATGCAAGATGTATTTATTTTATCGAATATTCGAATATATTCGAATACTCCTATCGAATATTCGAATATCAATTATTGACAATTTTGACATCCCTAAAATTTATACTAATAAACAATTCAAGGCAAACATCAAATATTAACAAAGTCTCATATCTTAAAATCCCCAATAAAATATTTTTTTTGAGAAAAAAATATTCTGAAATATTCCTTTCCTCTCAGAGTGTCCACTGCCTCAAGATATTCCAAATACAGTTAAATTATATAATGGAGTAATAGCCGGAAGTAAAACACTATATGCTTGTACACCAGGATTTACCAGTAATGGAGGTTCCTTTGAGAGTTCGTGCAATGGAACATCATGGTCTGATACCACTTTAACCTGTTTAGGTTTGTATTTACAACTTCTCTGAACATGAGAAGTTACAAATATTTTAAATTTTATCTAAACATTGTAAGGAGATAAATGTATCTAAATACACTCTGATAGGAGAAATAAGTAACTTTTTATTACATTAATGTCTATTTTCTCTTTTAAAATTTGTCATTTTAAGTGTCTTTTTCTGTTCAATTTTATCCGGCAAACTATGGTGCATGTATAATTGTTTTATTTTACTTAACAAATACATTTCGTTGGGAATTCATAAGGGTTAAGGAAACATTTAATATAAGTAATGATATGTGAAGTTTAATCATTAATGTTTCACCAATTCTAGGGGATAAATAGCCAAGAAAAATTTAAGATAAGTAAATAGGAGCTGTCCCTGTTTATGTAAGGGATATTTCATAATTATTTTAACTTGTTTTTTTTTGGTAGATATATATAAAAAAAAACTTTGGGAAATCAACATTGAATTCATTTGTATACAAACTCTGTAAGAAACCTTAAAAACCAAGGAAGAATGTCTTGGGCTGTGTTGGAACAATAAAGATCCTCCACTGTCCAATGTTTTTGACTGTGTAGTAAAGGAAGAAATTTTTTTTATAATTTGAAAACCTTCACTGGTTAATAGTATGGTATTTATCTTTATACGTATGGAAACAAAATCCAATAAGTGCGTTAAACAACGTACAATTTTAATCTGATCTACACGTTTTCATTCAATATACATAACTTTGTGGAATTTAAAAAAAAAACAACTTTTTTAAGAATTCAAGGTTTACCTGGGTTGACCTTGATTGAGTTTATCTATGATGAAAATCGTATGCTGTACCTTTTATTACATCTTTGTAACAATTCTTTATGAATTATAAAAAGCATTTATTTAAGAAATAAAGTCCGCGTTTTCGTAAATGTTGCAGAATAACTTCCGAGGTCGAGAAATGTTGTTTGAAAGATAAAAGCCGAGGCGCTAGCCGAGGCTTTTATATTTCAAACACCATTTCGAGACCGAGGAGGTTATTCTGCAGCATTCACGACAACAAGGACTTTATTTCTATTCTTCCACGTATGGTATAAACTAAGGATAATCGTTTCCTCTATAGATAAACGAATTAGGTCACCATGTCTCGATTACGCTGTTTCATTTAACATCAGAGGCAAAATTTGTTTGCTTACCTGTGTATAGAATGCAGACGATATGAGCTTTTGTTACATTAAAAATAGCCTTTTTACAAATTACAAATATATGCATAATATGTATTGATAAGTTAAAATGAATATACAATAACAAAATCATGTTCCTGTTTTACTGCTAATATCACGTTGTTTAATGTGTAGGGAGGTCCGTGGAATAGGCCCGCTTAGCTATAATCAGCAACTTGATGCAATTTACAGTGTTTATAATGCAAAAGACGACACATGGATGCGGTCTAAACATGTATTTCATTCTACAGCCAAACATGCATTAGAATTGTTCAGATTTGATACGTGTTTCTGATCTGATAATTTTTTGATGACGTTCGTGATTTATTGCAGAATAATGTCCGGTGGTTTCCTTTGAAGTTTTGAATAATCGTGGTAGAATTTCTGGTATATTTAAAAAAAGCATCTCACCTTCTGACGCCTTTTCATGTCTATTAAATCCATGCATTTACTTAAATTTGCCTGGTTTAAGCCTTAGTTTCCCACGGGTTCTAAATATAACGTCAAACTGCTTCAGAAAATCAATCTTTTCACTTTTTCTGTACAATTTTTGTCAAGGTCCAAACAATGAAGACAAGGAAATATATTTAAATTTTTTTTCAAGTTAAAAAATGGTAGTAATCTAACTTGGACGGAACAATAAAATTGACAACTGTCGATCAAGACTGCAAAATTGAAGATTTTTATTATTATTTTAAACAGATATATAAATATATATCAGTTATGCATATACGTGTATTAATTAACATTGTACATTATCCATTCTAAGCAACAACTAAAATTGACAACTGTCAATCAAGATTGCAAAAATGAAGACTTTTATTGATATTACTTTAAAGAGATATATAATTATATCATTCATGCATATACATGTATAAATTGATATTGTATATTCTCCTTTCCCAGCAACTACAACTTCAGCAGCAACAGACTGCCCAAGTGTCATGCCTTCAACTGCTCAATCGCAATCAACCGTAACACCAGATACAAAATTATCAACCGAAACCCCAGGTACAAAATTATCAACCGAAACAACAGATACGAAAAGTATCAAGGAATTCGATACTATCATAGCTGAGCTCAAAGTACCGAAAGTTAACACAAGCGCTTTTAGAAGAAGTTTAACTTGTGCGTATGACCCACGAGAGAGTTCTTTGGCGATCGGAAGCTCTGGAGTCTCTGTTATTTGTATTGTGGTTGGACTCATTTTTGTTGTTGATTGCTGCATTTGTTTAAGGAACAAAAAAGAATAAATCAAAGATAATCTTGATTGTCTGTTATTTCAGCTGTTGAAAAAATTACTTGTGCTTGTACATGTTAAACGAGCTTTTACATTATGTGTCACATTGTCATCAAAGAAACTTTTGTTTAATTCATTCTTATTAATATTTAAAAAAAATCGTTTAGGTTTTCAGTTTCTGGATATTGAAAAGGGGTTTATGGGGTAGGTTTGGGGTAAGGGGGGGGGGGGCGTTGATATCTGTCAACTTGGAATTTTTAAGTCCTTGAAGACCCCTGGGGCTACCTATTGAACTTCCAAATTTTCATTTTTGTATAGTTTTTAATTTTTTGAGAGCAATTAATATTCGACATCTTTACTTTTTCTTTAAAAAATAATCCAAAACATGGCTCACAGTCGTGAACCTGGGCCAAGGATCATTAAACAGACTAAGGCTTAGGTCATTTTTTTATTATGTGTAAAAATGTTGATGCATTAATGAATTAGAATCAAATTTTGCAAATAACAACACTTTTGCGAATCAATAATCAAACATCGCGGGTATGTTAAGGAAGCATATCCATCATTTTTCGGGAAATTTAGACTTTTTAAAGAAAATTTAGTTTGATAAATTACAAAAAACCGCTGATAAACGTAAACTGTTATTAACTATTGCATACAGATAAAAGAATGTCTAAAACAAAGACGTGCATCGCCCCCCACGGCATCACCTGGCCTGTATTTAAAGCGAAATTTTCCTTAATAAAAAAATCTAACAGAACAACAAGTTTGATAATGTCTTTGATTAAATAATATAGTTGAAAAACATCTATTTTCCCTAAAGAGTGCCGCTTGAATCCCACTGTCCTGTCAGTAAATTAATAATTCCACACATTTGCATGAAACCTTACCCTATATTTTGAATTTTATACATATTAACCGAGATTTTTCGTAAAACCATGCTTAACTGGGGATTCTAGCAGCACTTTCCAAGTTTGTCAGAAGGCAAACTTTCCATCTGTATATACCGTTTACGGTAGCCTAGTGGTAGAGCGTTCGCTTCGTGATCGGGAGGCCCGGGTTCGATTCTCGTTCCCGGCGCCGTGTCAAACCTAAGACGTAAAAATAGGTAGCGACTGTTCCTTCGCCAAGCGCTCGACATCAGAAGTGAAAGTCACGGGTCTTTCGGGTATGACCTTAAAAACGTAGGTCCCGTGTCACGGTAGGCGCTGGCACGATAAAGAACCCTCACTGCTCAATGGCCCTGAGTGCCGAGCATAGGTCTAAATTTGAAGCCCTTCACCGGCATACGGTGACGTCTCCATATGAGTGAAAAATTCTCAAGAGGGACGTTAAACAATATACAATCAATCAATCAATCCATCTGTATAAATCGTATGTTTTGAAATATCCAGCTTATTGTTGTTCTGTTGCATTATTTATGTCACGAATGACAGGAAAGGCCGATCGGGATATGTATATAGCTTATTGGCTTCAAAATAGATTATAATCGATGAAAATAAATTAGCATACCTGTCTGATTAACTAAACTGAATTGAATTTCACACAATATTCACGATATTTCCTTTTAAACTCCATTTTACATATCTTTGAACGTGCTGTCTTAGCCAATTGCAAATTCTCTTTACACGACATGAACATTTCCCACGTTACTTGATATACACATATGACGTCATCGGTGGCATATTTTAATCAAAATCACTTATACAGCGTAACAAAATAAAAAAACATTTTATTTCTGTTTATGTTTACACGTTTCTATTTATTTCTTAGAGTTAAATTACATCTCTAAATACCAATATTAAGAAAACTTGTGTTTTAAAACTGACGTCATCTTGCCTACTATGACGTCATAATATAGCACTGATTTAGTCAAGGTAGAATATTTTGTATGCTTCCTTATTACCTCTGCGATATTCTAATATTTGTCTGCTTCACTTCAACATTTTGTTCGTCCTCTTAAAATTAACCTGGCTTGGTATATTTTTCTAAAGTTTATATTACACTTTTAGCACGAAGGTAACATATTCTGAAATTTGTTTACACCTAAAAACCTTAACTTAATGTGATTGTCTATATTTTTTTTGAAATATTACTAATATTTTCCAAGTCTATTTCATTTTCCAGTTCTTCGGAGAAAAAATTCTAAGAACCATCCACTTTTCTAAACTTGTGACATGATAAATCCTTTTCAAAGAAAAAAATTGTTTGTATCATCTGTCCTTAAGATTAAGGTGTTTCTTTGCCCTGGTCCCAGCAGTCTAAAAGATCTAAAGCTTAAGTCAAAAACTTTATCTGGTGCTGAGAGTTTGTAGATGTTAATTAGTCCACCATTAAAATTTTACTTGCACCAGGATAGTGCCCTAATATAGACCCTTTTGCTTTGACATATTTTGCCTAGGAGTTATTCCCCTAAGCCGCCATCTTGTAGGGCAAAGTAGTGAATTTACCCTTTTGAGCAACCAATTTTAAACGTGCATGCAAGAAATATATGAGGGGAAGTGTTCACAATCTTAAAATCATGAATTAATAGAGGCTTTAACAAACGTATATTCAGAAGAAAATAGCATTATCTTTACCTCAGTAGCCAGTATAACAAATGGAACTTGGTTGAATAAGGAAGGGATTTGGGAATGTTGCCCTACACTATGGCGGCTAAGGGGAATAACTCCTAGACAAAATGTGTCTTGGGAAAAGGGTCTATAGAGATGTCATCGACAAAAAAATCAAATTGTACAGATAAGTGAACATTTGACTTAAGTCTTGGTTCTCTTTACGACCCTTTGGCTGCATCAAACATTACATATACTGTATATCGTTATTAAAACTAGGATAAACTTTTTGGAGTGCTTTAGCCGAATCAGATTAAGATATTAAGGAAGTATTCTCGTTAAGGTAGGATTCTTCTTTCGTTTCTGACTAGATGAAATCTTCAAAGTATGTTTGCCTGTACGTCTTATATATTTAGGTGTAAGAGATTTAAGGTAGGATTCTTTTCTGGTTTCTGACTAGATGGGATGTTCAAAGTATATTTGCTTATATATTTCTTATATACTGTATTAAAATGTAAGAGATTTAGAAGACCATATTTTTCTTTCCTCATTGCAATGGTACAACTTAGAATAAAAATGGTAAAATGAATTTGTAAACTAGAAGGGACTATTTTTTGGCGGAATGGTAATGTATGAAAAGATCTTCTTTTCTGCCTCTCAAAATTGATGAATTTAGTTAAAATTTTTCACATTTGAAAAAAATTTAAATGTGAGTTAAATAAATAATAAGGGGATTAATTTCCCAAATACATCTACTAAATATTATTTTGCAAACAAGCTAGAGCTACAGTATGTTAGCTTTTGAAAACTTCCAATATAAGAAAAAAAAATGAGCCAAAAATCCGTAATTGTAAATACCAATTTTGCTCGTACTTTTGTCCTCATTAATCGCCTGATATCATTTAAAATGTTACAATGTAGCAGAATAGGATCAGACATAAAAAAAATTATTATTGTGCAACTGGCTAGACCGAAAACAAAGATGTCAAAAACCAGAACATTTTAATGAGAGCTATGCATTAATAATTAGAAAAAAATTGCCACATTGTATATAGATTGGATTTTCTCATTTAGAGTATTTTTCTTTGGCAATCATTTGTTACATACAGCAGGCCGATATTTAACATTTTCTTGTTTTATTGAAAATAAATAAATTCTCGGTGAAGAAAACAATATGAATAAACGTTAAATTTCGACAGATCAAATAGGTTTTGAAATTGCATTGATCAGTCTTCGTGCATTGTAAAAAATCAAAATGCGACATTGTGTGTAGAGTGTATTTTTCTCATTAAAAGTCTTTTTCTTTGGCAAACATTTGTTACATACATGGAACTAATATTTAACCATTTCTATTTGAGAAGAAATAACTTTCGATAAAGAAAACAAAATGAATTAAAGTTAAATTGCAATATATCAAACAAGTTTAGAAATTGCATTGATCAGTCTTCATGCATTGTATAAAATTAGGGAATTTAATTTGAAGCATTGAAAAGAGAACAAAAGGAACATTACTTATTGCAGGTTAATACCGTATTTAAGTTTTGTTTTTATAAGTAAGAAATTATATAATTCGAAAGAAAATAGTTGGAGAATTGATTTTTATTTCCTAATTTGAATTTATTATTTGGATCTTTATTATGCTTTTTCACATTTTGAAAAGTTAAATAACACTCAGAAAGAAAATAAAACAAAACAAAACAAAAAATTCAAAAAAATTAAATAAACAAAAAAAAAAAAAAAAAAAAAAAAAAAAAAAAAAGAAACAAAAAAAAATTGACATGTTATTTGAATTTTCAAGCTTTTTGCCAGAATTACCGCTTTCGATATGAATTTGTATGTTATGAATTGTCACAGAAATATGTATATCAAAGATTCCAATACATATTGAGGAAAGTTTTTGTATTAAAAAACTATCCAAAAATTTTCGCTGTGTTGATAAAGCTGATAGAGAGATACGGAACATGAGAAAAATTTGAAACAAAAGCCTGCAAAATCCAAAATTTATCTCCTAAATTTTCTATAATTGGCGATATATTTCGACATTTTCTCAAATGTATTTTAATTTTGTTCTTTTATTAATATATATTTAGATTTCTGACGTAATATTTGAAGTACTAACAGATATATAGTGATTTTTCTCCGATTCTATTCATTTGAAAACGACTGTGAAAATGACATCTCCTCAATTGATGGAGCATCACACTTTTGTTGAATTATGTGTAATGCTTGAGATATCGCCAACACATATCCAAAATATACATAATATAACATGTAGTAAACTACGGTATTCGTAGCATTTGTCTACAATAAGCAAATTAAAATTTTTAGACCTTTAGACTTCTGTAAAAAAGCTATACGTGAGGACGGGGAGAAGAAAATATAAACGAAAACTTTATCCGGACTGTTTAGAACGTGACTGAGTGACCAATGTCACACTAATTTCATAAGTACCTTCCGTTTTTAGTTTTAAAACCAAAAAAGGAATATCCTTTTTTTTATAGAGTTTAAGCTTAACAAGAAATGGTGTATGGATGTTGAGTAGATAAAGTAACTCAAACTGTACAGGAACTCTCATGAAAATGTTTATAAAATGAAAGTTCATATTATTTTTAGAACACCTGTAACGTCACATGTTTTGCTGCTCCGTGACTTAATGCTATGTCCTGTTCAATCAATCAAAACTGAAATCAATTAACAACATTTTAATATGAAATTTTGAAGAGCATATAAGTAAACAATCTTTTTATTATGTGTGACATTTGCCCGATGATGTCGTCAAATATTTTTTCTGTGCAACAAATCCACGCAAGTTTTGAACGACACTCGTACTGTGTAAGCTTTATCTTTGAAAATATTGTAGATCAGAAGCAAATTATTTCTAATTCAACGGCTTTTAAAAAAATTAATTAATAAGATTTCATCAAAATTATATCAAACAAACGATTTTCAATTCATTATATACCGTAATGAATAAAGGGCCAGTTTTACAAAAGGACTTACGACTTAAGACCAAATTTAATTCTTCATACAACTTTTTAATTAAAATTATATCAAAAATTATTTTAATCTTTTTAAAAGGAATGTGGTAAGATATTTTTACACAAACAATATCAAAGAGTTTTATTTATTTTGCAAAATTTTAAAATAATCTGAAGTTTTTTGGTCTTAGTCTAAGTTCTTTTGTCAAACGGGCCCAAGAAGTCCAAGCCACTGTCTGAAATCGATATCAATTTTAGATCATGGTGATGTTTCTGAAATTTGGTTTAGCACATATGTATTTAAAAGAAACGTTTTTTTTTTTTTAAATTTAATAAAAATGTTTTTGAAGAATGGATGAAAATTATTACTTTTAATGCCCCAGTCCATTATAAAATAAACTTATAAGATTAAATCATATTCCAATGTTTAGGATGGAATCGCTTTTTGTAAGTGATTGGTTCTAAGTCTATGTAAATGGCACAAGTCCTATTCAGATCAAGCACTATTTAAACGAAATGCCGGCAAAACTTGACATCCAAGTCAAGGTTGTACATAGAGGTAAACAATATACATTTCCTGGTATTTGATCAACGCAGTGGGATGATGATATAGCATTAGAATATGGGGACGTGACTTTAAAACAAAAGTATGTCATGTTTTGTTCTTTCGATACTTTCTTTTTCTTGCAAAGCCCAAAACTGTCTAATATGTCACCCGAAACTGTCCAATAATTTAAAAATCTATCCATTATAAAAAAAAATAACGTATTGAATTGATACAGGTATCCTACTGAATTAAGAAAACATAACTTCTGCAAGCTAGAATCAATTATAATTTTTCCCTAGTACTTTCAATCATTTTGCACATTCATCGTTTTTTCTACGACAGGAGTACACTCCTATCCTCAATAATGCACATATTGCTAAGGAAATTGAAGAGGTGTTTCAACATTCTCTTAATAATGGTTCAACACATTTAACCTATAAGTAATAAGCATTCTGAGAGTATTGTATTAGCAACACTAGTCCTCTATCGGCAAAAGTGGTCTGGTGGTCATATAAAACTAAACATACTGTATACGCGCACTGGTGTATAACGATAAAGTTAAAAATTTATTCTTTCTCTCTCTACATCCAAATTCAAGGTCAAAAAAGAATAAGAGACAAGTGTTGTACATTTAAGGAATGTACGGTTTATTCTGAACACATATTTATTTCTATGAAACAATACACTTAAATAAATCCTTAAAACCTACGTAATTTTATCTGTATCTGTATGTATACATTGTAGAATCCTATATAGGCTTTTTCACAACGGTAAGAGAAAGCTCCGGATGTTATTGGCGTCGATGTTCCTGTAGGGCGGTCTTAAATCCCTCTATTGTTTTCGCATGTACGACAGAGTTAGGAAGATGGTTCCACTGAATACACGTGACAACAAAGTACTTGTTACTTGTTACTTTATTGAAAATGGAAATTTTAACATATACAGTAACAGAAATATTAACGAAAAAATATCTATAAACTAATGCTAGCAATTTTAGACAGATTTATCACAGTAAACAGCACAGCAGATATTTGTAAATACACCTGATTATAGCAAACCTTTACCAAGAGAATGTTCTGAAAATGCCCATAATAGGACGAGAGAAGCTTTGATGTCATTCTGAAGACCTCAAACTCAACATATCATAAAAGTTCTCCTTAAGTCCCATAGATGTTCTTCATGAGAAAAAAATGGATTGTAAAGATGCCAGTCAAGTGAAATATTTTGACGATTTTGTGTACAAAAAAATGTCTAGACAAACTCTGTCTGCACTGGACTGGGGATAAACAAGAGTAGAGAATCCATCATGCAACACAAGATGGCGAGAAAAAAAAAGGTACATTCCACTATAGTGTAGACAAGCTCACGGACCTGAATAGCACATTGGTTCCTCTAATTTTTTGGATGAATGTGTATATAATAATTGCCTACTATATTGTCTAAAGTTGACGAGCTAAAAGGGTAGGCAGATAAGTTTCCAGTTCCCCCAAGACCAGCCAGCCCTTGCATTTTTCTTCATATAGGCATTTCATTAAAAAGACCATGATTTCACGAAATTCATATTGGCATAAATGTATATAACAGCAGTATATCCCCAATGCATCAAGTTTTAGTACAAGATGTGTCACAAACCTGTCATTGTTAATGTAGACCTGTGTGTTTGCCTTTAGCTTTCTTCAATGCTCGTATACAAAGTCTTCAGCGTTAGCAGCTTTGTAAAGTTTAAACTCATGTATAAAACTTTATAGCTTACGTTTTGAAAATCAAATTTAACTTTGTCTGATAAGTGTGCCGTTGTTTACATATTGTCATTGTTCAACCTATACATTATAGTATTATGATTTCAATATGATCTGATTTCAGGTGTGATCCCTGTGACAGCTGATGATAAAGACTGGAAGCCTTTCTGCTCGGTCGTGTTTGCGGTAACTCCGAACTCGTTCACATTCTGGGTTATGGGTAAAAACAGTTTGTTTTTATTTATGAAATAGGAAGATACATGTATCTTTGTATAGTCTGTTATATACTTCACTTTAAAGAATATTAAATATACATTTGTTAATGATTGCATGTAAAACATTTCAATAAAAAGTGAATTTTAGAGCATTTGAACATTTTCAGTTTTATTTTGTAAACGCAGAACAAGTTTCATCCAAATTGAGCATGTAGTTTGTATTATAAAAAGCAGAACATAGATGTGGGTTTCATGGTCTGTATTCTTTAAGTGTCCGAAGAAAGTGATAAAGTCAGGGATTAACGCAGACTAAATATTCATCCTTTTTTTACTCGTGGGCATTTGAAGTAGTCAATCTGAGAGAACATTTTGTTTTCCTTTTCACTTAAAAAGGAGCATATTGAATGCATATTCATGATTAAAAAAGATTCCTCTTCTTAAATTGTGAAATGGGCTTCATTATTTAAGCAAAAATGCACCTTTGAAAATGGATAAATTAGTTCTGGTATAAGATTATTTAAACGAATCCTTCTCTCTGTAGCTGTGTAACTTAGCCGAAAGATAATTTAGATCCATAATTTGAATCAACATATACTTGAAAAAATTATGCAACTCAAGTTTCTAGGTCAAGGGCTATGTTGTAAGGGTGTGGCTCCATTGGTTAGAAAGCGAAATCTGTAAACCGTTGAAGATGTTTCATCTATGCCTCATTAGGATAAGCCGAGAAGCTAAGTAGATAGAAATACTAGTAATCAGTTAATGTGAAGTTCTAGAGGTTTCCCTGGGTGTCCTCAAGGTGTGAACATTTCACGTTGACATATCGCATCCTATAAACACTTTCCAAATATCTCATTCTGAAAAATTAAAAGATATCTTTTCAAATATGAATAGGACTGAATTAAACGAAAGTTTATTTGATGGCATTGTCGACACAAAATTAAAAAGAAAAACTCGTATTTCCAGCATAGGTAGAAAAACTCTTCAACGGCTTAAATAATAGACAATCAAGAATATCTTTGCATTATCCCTTTTTATTCCTTAAAAAAGTACAGCAATCTGAAATAAAAATGAGACCAAATACAATACAAATAATAGATATTCCAGAGGTTCCTATAGCCCGAGAACTCTCACGTGGATCATACGCACAGGTTAACCTTCTTTTAAAAGAGCTTATGTTAGATTTGGACACTTTGAGTTCTGATATGATGGTGTCGAATTCCTCGATACTTTTCGTATCTGGTGTTTCGGCTGATCGTGATTGCACAGTTGAAGACATGACACATGTGCAGTCTGTTGCTGCTGAAGCTGAAGTTGCTGGGAAAGGAGAAGGTTCAACATTAATATAAATACATATTTATACAACACTGATATGTATTCATTTATTTAAAACAGTAAGAAAAGTCTTCACTTTGACATCAGACAAATTAATTAAATGCATAAATTCAAAAGGCATCAGAAGGCTTAAGACGGGAGATGCTTTTTTCTTCAAGAAACAAAAAAATGCTTTTAACCAGTTATATAGAATTATTAAAAAGATGTGATTAAATAAAACAAGAGGCCCGTGGGCCTTATAGGCCACCTAAGAATCATGAAACTACTTCAAATGATAGAATTTGGTTCATGTTTTAAGGTAGATGCTATGGGATTCACATTTTTGAAAGAGGTTGGCACCATTGTTAATCATTACTATGAAGTTAGCAATTGCTTAGTTTGCTAACTTAGCCTCCTTAATACCCATAAGCAGGGCAGGGGAACAAAAATGTACATAAAACTAAACAGTAACATTCAGCAATAATCAGAAGTCCCCCTACCACATATGAACCCCTGACCATAGGTCCACACATTGCAAATTTTGAAACGGCACACTTCCTTATCAAAAATATTTGATTGATACCAAATATTTACATTTTCCAATGTCTTTCCTCATATGACAATATAAGTTATTTTTACATTCAATTTTCAATGATATGTAGTTGGGAAAACCGCACGAGACAATTGGAAAGTCTTGATTGTGACGTCATATGATGACGTACTTAATCGTTATGTTGCATTTCAATAACAAGTCCAAACAGCGCTTATTTGTCATTGTAAACGGAATAAAAGTAATATATAAATATAAGAAATAAAATATCGTTTTATAGAGTTCCATTTGGATATGACATGAAGTCGGTATGTGATCAAATCTACTACAACGCCCTTCGGGCGTTATAGAATTTGATCACGTAACCGACTTCATGTCATATCCCAATGAAACTCTAAAAATGATATTTCATAAGGAACAGATTTCAAACAATTTCATTTTCAGTATATAAGTAGAGCACCTCCACCATATGGTATCCCTGACCCAGGGGCCCGGAAATTCACACTTCTGGAAGAAGAATCCTTGCACATCATTACCATATATGTACAGTAGATCATCTGCTTATTACCCCCCCCCCCCCAATACCAGAACACCTAAACTGGGGCCATGAAATTCACAATTCAGATAGAGGAATTCTTGATCCTCATTAATTACTTAGTTAATTTATTTAATACCTAGGAGCACAGCAAAAGATTTTTATTCTGACCCTAGGTTCATAAAATTCACAATAGGCACTTTTACTTATCGTAACTATGTACTTAGTTATTTACATCAATACCCAGAAGCAAAAAAAAAGTTTTTCAAAGAATTACTACATTTCCACTACATAACCAATAGAGCCCCGCCCAGAACCCCCGACCTGGGGCCCTAAAATCCCGAGTTTACTCAGGTGACTTAAAAGGATACAGCAAAAGATTTTATCATTGAAAACTCAATCCAGATGAACCCTTGATTCTGAAAAGAAAACTTTCAAGATTTTTTAGAGAAAAAAATCGCAATGTAACAAATATCCATAGAGAACTTGAATGTCAGAATATTGTTTAACTCCAAAATTGGAGATCTTAAATGTGCCAAGACATGGGGCGTTTGCTTATAAGGTCTCATTCAAAGTGTATATTATATAAACATTTTTATTTCTTAATTTACAATTTTTTCTTGGCACAGGAAAAGCAACCAATTAAAAAAAATCTTTATTTGACTTTGTCTATTAATCATTTTGATTTCTTTATACATTTATGATTCCACAACATACCAAAGCAAGGGGTGCAATTGGAATCAGTCCTCAATCAATAACAAAATTTGTATGAAGGTTTAAGATAATGTTTTAAAACATGTCGTAACTACACACCCAAACAGGATAAATTTGTATCGGACCATGATGTGCCATTGCACAAACTCTCAACTGAATCTCCATTACTGGTATATCCAGGTAAACAAGCATATAAAGTCTTACTTCCGCCAATCAGTCCATTATACATTTTGATTGTATTCGGAATATCCTGAGGCAATGAGCACTCTGTAAGAATAAGAATATTTTGTTTAAAATATATATTTATTCAAACTTGATGAATTCTTATTGAGATTTTTTAGTCATTAAACATTGTTAATAATAATGTTGTTTGCATTAATATGCATATTAATATAGTTTATCAATAAATTAAATATTGTGCCATTTAAAGTGTATGGCAATCATTAATAATGACATATAATTGAAGATATAATTCATTTAAAAAAAAACTACTGACCTGTAAACCCGGCCTTTATAACTTTGACAGTTATCTGAACATTGTTGCTCTGCAAATTCTTTGTACCATTACCCCACAAACCACCGATATAGATAAGATTTCCCCCGGTCACACTAGTACTGGGTGTCCATAAAAGAACATCTGATTGTGTGTAACCAAACACAGCGCCCCGTAAGGCTCCCCTGGGTATCCCATATTGGCAGATCCGGCTCCGTAAAATACCTTCCCATTGCTAACTGTTTTGTCCCTGATCTGAAACGGTTGATGAATTTTTTAATTATCAAATTCATTAACAAAAGTTACGCTGACTGACTAATGCAACATGTTAAGAGATAATTTAACAACTTGTATGAAACATAAGCCAAAGATACGTTAACTCCGTAAAATACCTTCCCTTTGCTGACTGTATCGTCTCTTACCTTTATATTGTCAATTAAGTTTAAATCAGGTTTCCAATCAATTATGTGAGACAATTCTGTTAGATTCTGCATGCTAGTGCTCATAAAATCACTTACAAAGGTTGAAGCGACTGATGAATACTCCATTGTTAGCAATAAATGATTAAAAAACTTTTATAAAAGAAATAAAAAAATATTTGAGTCACGTTAGTTTTTTATATCTTTATTGAAAGCTTTACAATATTTGGAGTTCAGGAGGAAAGTTTTTGTACGGAACCAAAGGTACAGTGAGCAATGGCCTCACTAAATGATACCACCCGCCTCCAATATGGTTATAATTGATGTCAAAGTCCATGTTTTGCTGTGGCCGGGAAACTCAAAATATGTTTCGGATCAAAATTTAAAATAGGAGGTGCACAAAGGCAATATGTAATAAAGATTCTTCCAAAGTTGCAGTATATTTCACTCAGTGGTATAAAAGCGTAACAGACAGACGGACATACCGATAACAGTATACCCTCTCACTTTTCAAGCGGGGGTATAATAAAAAGGAGGTATGCAGTAAATTAGAACATTGAGCATCATATAAGTTTTACAATGTCTTTATAATTCAGATATATATTATTTGCATCATTTGCAATATTTTATATCATCTGGCCTTAATCATGCATGTGTGCTATTAGCCCAAAAGAAACAGCAATATAATCTTTTACCTCGACATTGACTATGTGAAAGTCTAGCTCAATTGCGTTTGTCATAGATATCACTCCTGATCCAGGCATATCGTCACCTTTGACATACACAAAGTTATTCGTGTTTACAATATCTGATGATGAAAGTATCCAAGCTCTGATAATGACGTCAGCGATGTCGGTAACGATTTCAGGAAAGTCCCCCCACCCATCTCTGTAGCATGATACATGGTCATCTAAAATGAAAATACAGTCAAGTGTTTTTTGCTTTTGTTTTTCATAAGTATAATGAGATGCATACCTAATATTTTATGGTTACTTATATGTGACTCCAGCATTTACATCAAAGCATACACTGTTGAGATTCTTTTCATATAATTTCTGCAGAGAAGTTTTCACAAAGATGAGTTGATTTAAGGGACACTGTACAGATTTCTTTAATCAATATTATGTTCAATTTACATGGTAATTGTTATAACATAAGAATATTAGCGAAATATTATATTACCTGTTTGGATCCAGTTCATCAAATTAATTTAAGTAATTATTTTTTTTCTTAATCTACTATAACGTACAATGTTTGCTTGCTGCCCACAAAGTAATGGCCGTGTCGTCTATTCCAAACACCGTCCCACATACACTTACTAAATTTACATGATCGACAGTGATTGGTGTGGTACATGTAATAAAAATATTAATAATGATAAAAAATTAATTCGTTACACGTCCTTACATTAATAACCGAAATATCAATCAAGTGAAAATTAAAATCATGAATGAATTTTGAGGTCTTGTTATCAAAAAGTAAAGAAAAATGAAAATCAAATTTTAAGGAATAAGATTTAAAAGCTACCCAAACTATGCAGGTATAACTTTGGTTCGGACATTGGGTTATTAATCGCTATGGGGCTATCTTATTACCGTATGGGAGGCGGGGTTAACATATTGAGAACACATTGCCCATAGTACTTATAGTATACTCCCTTTCATGACTTGACTTGCCTCTGTCTCCACTAATGTAGCGTAATCGACTGCATGTTATTGCTTGGCGGTTTAAACGTTAAAACTAACTGTTTATGATAAAGATACTTACGTTTCTGATTTAAAACATCTATGTGGTTTGAAAACTAGGTCTTCCAACAATCTATTGAAATTCCCACGGGTAACAATTGCGATCAGTTAATAGAAAATCTACTTTTGTATTCATAGAAAGCGGATTTTATGCAAAATCGTATCGAGGACTTTAACTCAATATTTAGATATATTTTTTTGATGTCGGGACTAGTGAATCTTAGTGAATTTGAGATAAAAGATACTGCAGAGTCTGACACATCTGCTTTATATTTGGATTTTTTACTTGAAAAAGACATTTATGGTAATCTAACATGTAAGCTCAATGATAAATGTAATGATTTAAACCTTTCTATAGTCAACTTCCCTTACTTATAATTATACATCAAAATGCCTACATCACTGGCATACCGAATTTATATATCTCAGTTGATTCGAAACGAACATGCTCTACGCATTAACAATTTCTAAAAGGGGTAAATTATTGATAAACAAGTTGATGAAACAAGAATTCCAGCGGTCTCGTCATCATTTCGTAAGTTCTATGGTCGTTACAATGACCTTATCAGCAAATACAATTTATCATTGAGTCAAATACTGACTGAAGTTTTACATACTAATTGTTAGTCCATTACTTACACTGGATGTACGACGGATTTTTCCTTTTTTCCCAATTATGACAAGGAGCACACGGCGAAGAGTGTGATCAGGCGATACTCACTCCCCTATTGCACCTGATCCACTTCCGATGTTTTGGACGTCTGTGTTTGCTTTGCTCCCAATTTGTATTGTTTTCTTGGCTTTTGATCTCGAATACTGTTCATTTTCTCCATATGTCTTAATTAAAACTTTAAAACATTCATTTGAACACCATTCCTTTTTAAGGATTATTTACGCCTTATCTGTCTTATAACAGGAAATTGATAAATCTTTTGCAACACATAGTAAACGAAAGAATAGATATTTCGCCCCTGATATCACATCAATTGAAATTCTTTCAAAATGTTTTAAATAAAGCAATAAGAAAACCTACTTAGACCCTCTGAAACCAGTCCTCATGGCATTAAGAGCTGAACTGTTACGAAATCTGGATACGTCCCCAAGCAATGCAGTACCTTTTTGTATGGACTTGCTAAACAAGTTAAGATATATGTTATTATTCAATAGTCGTAAAGACATTTAACAAAGACGCATGAAAAAGAAAATCAGTTAATGTATGGCACCCATTAATGCATATCCGGCGCATCAGATATATTTTGTGTTCAGTGGATATTCTTTCTGTAAAGTCAATCTCATAAAAGAGCTGAAATTGTCATACAAATGTATTTTTTTACGAAATTTTTCTTAGATCTAGTTTAATTTTTAAATATTGAAATGACAAGTTTTTAACATTAAATAAAAGGTGTGATATTCTTGGTGTAACTTAGCTTCTGAACCTATAGATTTTATCATTAATTTTTATTATGTTATGTCCGTAAGAAAAAAATCGCACGATGTTTTTTCTTTCTGAAGGTGTGTAAGTTGTAGGGAGTGTGATATGTTCAATTAAAAAATGATAATAAAACTAAAGTAAGCCAACATTTGGCCGTTCTTGTAAGTTTAAATCATCACGTACACACATTGTCTTCCTACGTACCTGTAGAGATCGTTAGTCCAGTGGTAATACTAAAATCAGCTTTTGGCCAGTCAGACAGCCTCCAAGCTCTTATGCGAACGTTACAGGTACTAGCGGATCCAACAAAGGGGCCATTATATGAGGCATTACCTACAATATTTTATGTACAATTATGGACTCTTTAGAACGGAGACATCACCAATTATCAGGTGTGAGTAGGGTTGTCACCCGAGGGCGCTTGCGCCCGAGGATGACAACCCTACTCAGACCTGATAATTGGTGATGTCTCCCTTCTAAACAGTCTATCATACTATTATTATCCTGAAGAATATGCAATTATCAATTAGATAGAATAGAAAATAGCATTCAAACCTCTTATTTTCTTCCACTCTGCTCCTATTCCATACTTTCAAAATATGTCCACAGACAATTTTGACGTCATCGTTAGAATTTATAGTTTACCGATCCCGCATACTTAGCAATTGTACTTATAAATAGGCGATATCTCGCTTAAACCACTGTAGTTTTATTCAAGGGGCGACAACACAAATGTAAACCTGCATGCTCGCTTACGCCATTTCATTGTCATCTGAGGGGAGATACATGTAACAGTTGTCACCCTGCGCGTGAAGGAGACATCACAAGTTGTCTCCTTGCACGTGACCTGCTCTAAACCAATCAGATTGACTGTATAAATCTGAAGGATAATAAAATATCTTAAATACTTTAAAATTTTATCAAACTTATAATAAAAACAACATTTTTTATCACAAAGATAATTTAATTATAATATAAACCTTATCTACAATAGAAATACATGAAGAGTTAAACGCGCTTTTAGGGAAGATGCTTTTGATAATTTCAAGCTCATTGCCAAGTAATTTACAATTCTTGTGTCTTCAAACCTATTGACGGTATTGTAGTGGTACTGAGTTTGATTCGTGATCAGGAGGCCCGGGTTCGAACACGGGTTCTGTTCTCCTTCAAGGCAAACCTAAGATGTGAACCTAGGTAGTATCTGTTACATGTAAATGTACTTCACCAACCGCTCGACATTACAACTGAAAGTTAAGGCACAGGTCTTTGGCATAAGACCCTAAAACATACACTGTAGATCCTGTGAGAAGGTAGGCATTGGCACGATAATGAACCCTCACTGTCTCTAAGAGCCGGGCATAGGTTTAAATTTGAAGCCCCTCGCCAGCATTCATGTTTATACGAGCGTAAAATTTTCTATTGTGACGTTAAGCAATATTTAATCCATCTAAAACCGATATTAACGGATATTACTGATCATATTTATAACGAATCAAAATTATATGTCTTTTGCACGTCGCTATAAGCATGTTAATGTAATGCGATATCTTTTTCTGAGTGATCATTTAAGAGGTTTGAAAAAAGATATTGAATTCATGGATTAAATTTGTGTTTGGTGAAAAACAATATGTGTGTATTTTTCCGTTCATAAGTGGATATAAGAAAAAAAAAATCATTCCCAAGAAAATAGGTAATTTTGAAGAGCATGCTTATAGCTCAAGAAAAAAAAACTAGTAAGGAGATTTCGAGAACTGAACTTGCATCATAACAAATATGCATTCACCTGTAGTTAAAACACGCCCAATTCCTCCACCACCACTAGATTTAATGACAGGAACAAACAGCAAGACATGTGTTGAATTGTACGCATACGCCACTCCGCCATACTCTGTTGGTACATCGTCATCTTTTGGAACCGATCCAAGTCCTGGGAATATGTATTCTTTTCCGCTGTGGATTATTTTGACTTGGACATCTACTTTTGCTGGTAGTTCATTCAGACTATGAGAAATAGGTAATGGGCTTGCGTCATTGATTGATAATGTATACCAATCACTGATAAATGGCTTTCTGATATTGTTCATCTTACAGAAACCTATTGAAAAAAGAAACATTTGAAACATTGATTTATGTTTTTCATAAAATGATGGTATACCTGTACAATTTACATGTATCAATCGCCGCAAAAACAACGATCGATTCCATAACTGTATAAGAAAATACCAGGTGTTGGGCTTAAATTAGTGGCGACGAGATTAAAACGCGGTCTGTTTCACGCATGAGTGCGTAAAGCGATCCCTGAAAGCGAACACTTTGTTCGCTCTAGCGGACCCAGAGCTGACCCCGATGAAACCCGGATTTCACCAAAGAGCGGTCCAAAAAATTCTGAAATGGAACCTGAAGCAGACCCGAAGCAATATGAATTCAACCTATTTATCGTACACAAAATTAATAACTCATCCATCTCCTATATCGATAAAGCTTTAATGAAAATAAAACAAACACAGGTCTTTTGCCCTCAACTTTCACCTTTGTATCAATACAAGCACCAATGAAATAATGATCGTGCAGCAGAAAAACTTGCGGTTCAACATTAAAACAAAAAAAGTTTGATGCGATTGAATCTATGTTAAATTTATCAATATAAAGTATCTCATACTTTTTAGTACGCATCTAACTCTGATGTCTCATAGAAATTTTAGAATGCAAACATGCGCATGAATTATGAATCTCACAATTTATATAAATTCAACACCTTGAAAGAATTTGCCAACTGAAATATTAGACAGATATTACAAATTTAAGATCATTTTACATTTTACATTTTATTCTCACATTCTTCACCATACATTTATTTTTATTATACCTCTGTTTATTTTTTCTATATAAAAAATAAGACGAATAATCATGCTATTTTTTTCTAAACAGTCTCTGCCGTGAAATAGTTTTTGTGCTATTTGCCCACGGTGAATAGTCCTCAAACTATTCAACGGCAGCGTTCGATTTCCCTTGCTTTTCATCTCGGAAAACTTCTGATTTTATATGGATATATTATGACGTCACAAACGTAAAGTCAGCATCGGTATAATAAAACGCGCCTCGGGAAATAGTTTGCTGTCTTGGGGAACGATAAACTTGCTTTTGTACTCATAGCCAGTAAATAGGAGTATAATATATCAGGTTGTTAACATCTCGTCTTTTTTTAAATTCTGTAAAAAAATAACCTATATATAGTAGCATGCGTCTGCCCCAGGATTCAAAATAAAGTATGTCATCAAGATATTTATGATGGAATGCGAATTTGCTTTTATTTTGTGTAAGATTACGTACAATCGCCAGTATGTGAAAACATTGATGCAAGATTCAAATTAGTAATGTCATCTAGGGACTCATTAAAATAAAGAAACTAGATAATGATGTTAACATTTAAGACTTTTATTTTAACATATCAGCTATCAGATATACATGACACTACTTGATGTCAACATGAAATAAAAAATTATTTTCATGATTAAGGTAAGATAATTACTCATATATTGATATAATGATCGTCCATGTTGACATAAAATGATGGCATATCAACATAACTCTATGGTATGTTTACATAAATCAACATGATTTTCATCCAAGTTCACATATATAACTCGCATATGTTGAAAATTGTTCTTCCGATAAAAATATATTAATATAACCCCCCCCCCCCTTTTCACATACACACATAAATGAAATCTAAAATTATTAAGAATATTTATAAATATTTTAATATGAATAAATACAGGACAAATTAAAACCAAAAATCAATGAATAGTCCCCCCAGTCCTGTATTTGAGTTGTTTTCTATAATATACAGGGCGAGATACATTGGATTTTTTGTGCCCAAATTCAGAAGATCAATAATTCCTATGTGATTTTTGAATTATTTCAAGGAACATGTAAATTGAGATAATGGAAATAAAATAATTGAATGAGTGCACGTACATATCCTTATTATGTATCTTGAGATAATGAAATTATACAATTGTCAAATACCAGTTTTTTTTTTATTTCCCCCTCTTTTTTCAGTAAAAGTTGTAATAAAAAGTATAATCTTTTTTTTTCTTTTACGCATTTACTGATATATAATTACATCCATTGATTATTTCATCCTTTATTTCTTAAGAAAACCCATTGCATTAATCAGTGCATGAACTACACAAGGCATATCACTTGTACAGATTTCTTGATCAGTGGCTGTTCTATCAATAAAATGTAGAAAGACATTTGACCATAAACACAATAATTAATCTTTTAAATCTTACTTTAAATGATTATTTTAAAAAAAGATATAAATATAAACAATAACATGTCTTTCTTTGGTTGAAATGTCGCAGCTAAATCAGAAGAAATTTTCATAACCCACTTACGCAGGTTATGTATTTTTTCTGCAACAGCTGCTACATTCATTCCCGTACTAAGAACCAAAAAAAAAATGTTTAAATTTACCCAATTTATATATATCAATGGACTTCAAATAAAAAAAAAATCTAAAGAAAATAAAAAGGTTAATGTACAAGTAAAATTCTAATGTAATGTATTAATAGCATAAAATAGAAATTGAATATATAAATATAACATACTACCCAGAGAAATAAAATGAAAAATAGAAAATAATATTTTTTATATCATAATCAATTTACACTGCACAATGTACAATAACACACTTTTCTTAGATTTGCACTGTTCATTCACGTGTTTAGTTTGTATGTACAATGTTTGGATTTCTATCGAGTAACATCAACAAATTGGATCTTTTATCCCAATCGACAGATCAATATACAATTTTGAATGATCGACACGTTGTATGTATAATCACTAATACTGATTGACAGCATACATATGTATTTTATTTTAACTTACTTATGCCGTTATTATCAGTATCGCTTGTAAAAACGTGTTTGATTTTGTTCGACCTCGTCTAAAGCTAAACTATTAAATAAGTAGAAAGGTGAAACAACTGTTGTTAGTTTATATTTATGGCTATGCATGCATACATATATGTCATTTTCCTTAATCCTCACATTATATTGAAGGAAATTTATTTTACTTACTGAAAAGAGCTAACAATCCAAAAACACGCATCTGAACACGCATCTGAACAATCATCTTTGTTTTCTATTTCCCTTTTTTAAAAGATATGAAGATATTATAGGGAAAAGACATCAAGAGATATTGGCAATCTTTCTGACTGAATTTTTATTAAAATGGTATATTGATTATTTAAAAGATTTACTTTTATCTAAGTGATGCAAAGAATGGCACCTTGACGTCAAATATGTTTTAAAATTGTTTAAAATAAATCATTATTTTCAGAATGAAGACAAATCAAAATAGGATTCCTTTAAATAGCTTTGGCTTGAAAACAATCAGCCTATTAGATTTTATGGTGCATAATATTTTCTTTACCAAAAGAGAGGGTATTTGCAACAAGTAAATTGATGATGGATTTTTTTTGTGATTCATTCATTCAGAGTGATAAATATATCACGGATTTTAGAAGCAAATTCTTTATTAAAAATCTTTTTTTTATTGCATGAAACATTTTTTTGTCTTGTTTTAGATGTGTAAATTTCCTACAAATATTTATAATTTCTTTTGATAATGACAATGCAGGAAAGAAAATCATGGTTAATTGTTCATTACAAATCACATACATTTAATAATGCTTTCAATCAACCTGTTTAATTTTTTTAGATTTGAACTGTTATAAACCTTTTCTAAATACTATTTATATGAATACATGTATCTAGAATAACATTAAAATAAAATTTGGACATTATATGATAAGATCTCCTTTTGTCACCCCCTCCGTGATATTCGGTGTCTACAGGGCAATGCGATATCTCAATATAACGAACCTGTTATCATCTCTCTGAAAAAAATGTATACTGATTCGAATTTGTAGGGTACATAAGTCACAGAAAGGTCAGGAAATATGTTATTTTTCGAATTTTCAAATTTCTATGCAAATTTTAATCCATTTTATAACATATCCTGTTTTAGAACACGCATAGCACAAGCTAGCCAATTTTTACTAAATTTATATATTTCATTTGCTGCTTTCAAATACTTCTTGTGTGTAGGAATCACAGAGACGCAATCTTGTGCTCCATGTTTCCCGAAGTGAAAAGTATTTCAATTTAATGAAATTCATTCACTATTGAGGAAACTCCGTAATATACGGAGAAACGTTGTGAAAGTGAAACGTAATTATAACGTTCCTAATTTGTTGTCCTGTGGCGATGGGGTCGTTACCTAAGAGTGATTTATATTTCTTACATTGAATAGATAGATTGGGGCATAAGTAAGCAATGTTTTATTTGTAGGAAAACGTTAATTTTTCAAAGATTTTATGGCAGTTGTTTAAAAACAACTTTTGCACAAAACCATGTTTTTATCAAAAGAAATGTAGTAAGCAAATAAATTCATTTGCTAAGTAATCGATTTGATTAATTAATATTTTTAGCTTAGGAAACCTCTTTTATAGCAAAAATCTTATAATTTATCAATATAGAAACATTTAAATGTAAGTAATATGTTCTGTGATAGTTACAAATATCATATATATTTGATTGTAGTTTCACGGCTTTCAAACATTAGCCTAATGTTTTCTACCTGTTAAGGTGAAATTAAAAATTCAAATAACTAAAATTAAAAAATATACAATCACATTAAAATGATTTTTTTAAATTTCCCTCGTCTTAATACTGTTACATGGTAAGTTGGTCCCATCTTCAGGTTTATCAAATTAGCAGTTAAAAAAATTAAAAAAAAAATACTCAGAAAAATATCTCTAAATTCATAAAGTAGTGTAAGAAGGATATGGAGATTACGAACAGTATTCAATATCAGTCCATAAAACAATACAAAATACGAGCAGAGCAAACAAGGAACTCTGAAAGACCAGAGTTGTAATCAGGTGCCAAGGAGAAGTAAGCATCCCCTGTTGACCGGTCACATCCGCCTTGTGTTCCATGTCATAATCGGGAAATAACGAAAAAAATCCGTCGTCAACTAAGTGAATAAATAATGGACTTACAATAAGTATGAAAGACGTCAGTTAGCATTTGACTCAATAATAAATTGTATTTGCTGACAAGGTCATTGTATCAACCATAATTTACGAAATGATGATTTTAACCGAGACTGTTGTTATTCTTGTTTCATCAACTTGCTTGTCAATAATTTGCCTTGTTTTAGAAATTGTTAAAAGGTAGAGCATACTTTTGCGTATCAAATCATCTGAAATATACACACTCAATATGCAGGTGATGAAGGTATATTTTTCTGCATAAGTAAAGGAAGTTGACGACAGAAAAGTTAGAGTCATCACGTTTATCTTAAAACTAGTTGTTAGATTACCATTAACGTCTTTTTCATGTAAATTATTCAAGTATGAAACAAATGTGTCAGACTCTGTGGTATCTTTAATCAAAAGCTCGCCAGGGTACATCGTATCGACGAAAGAATGGAAATTACCATTCGTAATTGACAATGCGTCTTCGATATATCTAATTGTCGAGTTGAAGGCCACAGGAAGTGATTTTTTCTTTTTCACGCATAAGATTTTACACAAATTCTGCTTCATATGAATATAAATAGGTCTGTTAATAACGGATCGCGATTCGTACCCATGAGAATTCCAATAGATTGTTGGAAGACCTGGTCCCCAAAAACGACATAGTTTTTGTCAATCAGAATCTCCAGCACCTTTTTGATGTAAACCTTAGAGTAGTTGACTTTTGTGAATAAACAGAATGCTATATAACAAAATAATTTTGCAAATGACCAAATAATAATTAATACACTAACAATAAAACTTATCGAGATGACGGTATTCAAGCTCATAAGTCCATAAAACAATACAAAAACAGCAATACAAAGGCACAACGTTTGAAGGGATTTGATGAAGTTGCATGCATGACAAAAATAATATACAGATTTACTACCTTATTATAAATCCTGAACTGCTTAAGCAGTAAAATCAAAGAGTTTACTCGTCAACAGCAGTACCTTTTCTTCAACTTCTCATTCTTAATCTTTTTAGTCATACATTACCCTTTGGAAGACAATACAAAATTTGATATAAATTATTGTTAACTGTTTCAACTCTGTATACTATCTCCCATTTTTGACGGTAACAGTGCATTCTTTTCTGTAAATGTAAATACCATTGTTTCTCGTTTTTTGACCTCATTTATCTTCTGATGTTATTTAAATTGTTAACAGAATAGGATCAGACATAAAATTATAATTGGGCAAAATGGCTAGACAGAAAACAAAAGTGTCAAAAGCAAGATTATTTTAATGACAGCTGTGTATAATTCAAAAAAAAAAAATAAAATGGCGACGTTGTATGTAGATGGCATTTTCTCATTAAAAGTCTTTTTCTTTGGGAAACATTTGTTACATAAAGCAATTTAATATTTAACCTTTTTCTTTTTTTTTTTATTTGAGAAGAAATTTTTGTAAGGTAAACAAAATAAATTTAAGTTAAATTTCGGCAGATCAAATAAGATTTGAAATTGCATTGATCAGTCTTCCTGTATCGTATAAAATCAACAAATTTTGATTTGAAGCATCATAATGAGAACAAAATGAAACTTACTTATTGCAGTGTGATTCTCTATCTTAGTTTTGTCCTCAAAGGTAAGAAATTATATAATTCTAATGAAAATAGCTAGAGAAATGACTCTTATTTCCTTATTAGAATTAATGAGTTAGATTTTTTTTTGTTTTTAACAAATTTCATAAAGTGAAATCCTATTTTGAAATGTTAAATAAAAATAAACACTTAGAAAGCAAAGTAAAAAAAAAAACCAACAATATAGAAATTAATACAAAAAGAATTTTAAGATTATATCAGTATAATGATTTGAAAATATATGCCTTATTTTGAAAAACATTTTAAAGATATTCAGGAAAATTAGACATTTATGTTCCATTTTTAAACTTTTGCCATAATGACACAGTTTTTGGTAATGCATTAGTCAATGATAAGTCAATGCTGAAAATGTTTTGTGTTGTGGATGAAGGATATTTGGTGGAAATTGATCTAGAACAAGTGCCTTATATGTGGGCTATTTAGCGTTGCTCTTAGGGCCAGTACACAAGGTAAGGCTTGCCTTATAAGTTTAAAACCTTACGTTTTACGTATGGCTCTCATGTCCACATACTTAGGCAAGAGTTACAATATTGTAAACAACATATTCATAAATTCCATGTGTTTTTGGACAATAAACAATGCACATTATTGAGCAGAATAATAGATTACTAGCTGGGACTTTGAAACAGTTTTACAGACCAGTGCATATACACTTCTTAACAAAGAAGAGAAAGTTAACTAAAATATTTGCAGATAGTTTCATTATCTTACTCGAATATACCATGTGTTTTCTTCAATATACCAACGTGTATGGTTTTATAAAAATGTATTGAACATTCAATTGGAAAAATGCTTTTTATTGGTCAAGAAATAAATGAGAGTTAATTCTAATAAGAAATAGAGCAGTGTTCTATTCCAAAGTCAGACTTGTAAAGCTAAACAAAACCTGTATTAAGGGTGTACACACGGTAAGGCTAGAACTTATGTTATAAGGCAAGCCTTACCGTGTGTACCAGCCCTTAAAAAGCCAAAGTTTTTTTTTTCGCCAAACGCGCTAAAAAGAATATACAGACAAATATAATACCTCATTTGGAAATACAAAACATTAGTATTATCTAATAAGTTGTTTTTATATAAACATCACAAATATTTTCATAAGATTTTGTGCTTTTTTTAAGTTTGTTACAATGAAAAAAGAAGATTTTCCGCAAACACTATGTGCATTATGAATCTATAACGACATACACATATCTTTCGTTCTATCTGTCATTTGAATAACAGGATCTACTAAATAATTAAATTAAAAAACTATTGAATGCATTTTATATTTAATATTTTTTTCAACCACTTTTAAAATGACACCTGGTTTTTACATATATTATTAAAAAATTGAAGTAACACGCAATCAATAAAAAGGGGGAATATAAAAAAAAAATACTTGTACTGTGTTAATTATATCTTTGAAAATCGATGTAATCATTAATTCAACGGCTTTAAAAAAATTAAATTAATACAAATAAATCGAAATATATTAATCAAAATATACGATTTTCAAATCATTATATACCATTCGGAATAAGAAGTTAAAGCCAATTTGCATCAAAACAGCTCATTTACAGTAAAAATGAAACTAAAATCGTAAGCCTGAATACCTCGTCATTTTCAAAATTACTAGGAGTTTGTTCACTTTTTTTTTTCAATTGAAGTCATTCTTTTAAAATTGGTTGTTTAAAGCGTTCTAAAATGTAAAAAAAGGAAAAGGCACTCTGCAAGTTTATAAAATCGATATAAATTTAGAGCATTGTGATTTTTCTGAAATTGGTTTTAGTACATATGCATTTAAAGGAAAAGAAGATTTGTTTTGATATTCAATAAAAACATTCTTGAAGAATTGATGAACATGATGAATTCTAATATCCCAGTACTCTTTAGAATATACTTCTGAAACTTAATCTTATTCAAATGTTTACAGTTTGTAGGATTCAGGCGCTTTTTATAAGTGATTGGTTTGAAGTTACTGTAAATGGCACAAGTCCTATTCAGATCAATCACTCTTTAAACGAGATGCCGGCAAAGGTTGACGTTCAGGTCATGGTGGTACATGAAGGCAAACAATATATATTTCCTGGTATTGGATCAACACAGCGAGATGATGACATAGCATCGGAATATGGGGGCGCGGCTTACCTTTATAACTCACAGCACGTGAAAGTGTTTGTACCAGTTGCAGGGCTGTCTACTCGTGGTTTTGGTCGAATTATTACAACAGGTAACTCAAGGTTCAAGTAGCATGTATGTCATGACGTTATGTCTTCCAATTTGATTTTTGAGATAACATCGTTTTTCTGTTCCTGTGGTTTAAAATACACACTGACAGTATGATTTTTTATCCTTTGATCTTGACCTGAAAGTTTCAAGATTTTTTTTTATAAAAATTACATAATTTTAAATTTGCCATAGCATTTGCTTTCACATTATACATGTGTCTTACCTCTAGTATGTTCTATATATATCACGATATATGACCATGTGACCTTGATTGTGAAATTTAATCTACTTTTTCAAAAATTATCTCTTTCCTTGTAACTTTAATTTGAGTAGAGATTGGGCCTTCATATTTCAAATGTGTGTTGTCGGTTACAAAGTTATTCCAAACACCCGGATTTTTCACTCATTAACCTCGACCTCTGTGTTGGACTTTATCTAAAATTATAACTTTGGTTATTACTTTTGTAATTGAAATATGATAGGACATTCATATTTGACACAATATGCCCTTAATAATGGCATCCCCTCCACTCACTAACCAAAAGCGAGGAACGCTAATTCGTTGAATTTGCTTGCTCCTTTTTCTGTTGAATAGGCGGTAGTTCATACGGTGAACCATTTTCCGGGACGTTTATTAATGGTAGAGTCCGGATCAGGCTGTGGACATTGTCAGAATTACCCAACCCCATTTTAACAACACATTTGTCAATATCTACAGGTAAATGTATTTCAAAGTTTATAGTCAGTAACAGATAGCAGCTAAAATCAAATTAAAATCAACAACGACAGAAACAACACCTTAGCGTGATATTTTTATCATATAGGGGGTTAAGGAAATTTAGAATACATATATAGGTAATTTTATATAAAAAAAAATTGACAAAAAAGCAGAAAATGCAAACACTTTAAAGATGATTTTTCGGGGGGGTTGGGGGGGGAGGGGTTGTATACTGAAAGGGAAAAGAAAATTACAATAAAATGAAAATATTCATTTGCTAAGAGAATATTTGAAATCATGTCACGTATTTAGAAAAGAGAATAATTCTAAAAGTTTTTTTCTCCTACGAACTGTACAATGAAATAGACTTGAAAAACATAAGAAATATTTTAATATAATTACAAATATGGACAAATCACTCTGTACAGGTTAACAGATGAAAACAATTTACCTTGGTGCTAAAAATGTAATTTAAACTTAAAAAAAATATACCAAGCCAGGTGAATTTTATTGAGAAAAGCAAAATAATAAAAATCAGCCCATGTGTTAAGGCTGATTTTTTGTCATTTTGTTTTTCCTCAATAAATTCACCTGGATTGTATATTTTTCTAAAGTTTATATTACACTTTTAGCACCAAGGTAATATATTCTGATTTTTTTCCACCTGTAAACCTTTACTGAGTGTTATTTGTCTATATAAGGTTTTTTTTCTTGAAATATTACTAATATTTTCCAAGTTTATTTCAATTTTTATTTCACTTGTGGCATGATATTTAGTCTATGCTATTCCAGAGAAAAAAAGATTGTTTGTATCATCTGTCCTTAATTTTGATTCATTATTCATTATCGAATGACCACAACTCATAAAAAAAAGAAATTTGACAATTTTCACTTTCAACAACCCCTCCCTGTCATTTTTTAACAGCACCGCATAGCTTGTGCATTAAGTTCCTATATGCATTTATCCCTCTTGTATCGATATAACAAAACCTTTTGAAAGAAAAATGTCATTTGTAGCGCGAGAGAAGCTTATATGTCGTTCTGATTTCTTCAAACCCTTCACCTTACAGAAGTTCTACTTAAGTCCCATAGATGTTCTTCATGAGAAAAGAAAATGGATTGTAGAGATACCAGTTGAAGGGAATAATTTCTGGATACACTACAATGGGGATTAACATAGTTAGTAGAGATAAGTTCGTAGACTAGATAATTTGTCATTCGGCATAAACCTGCGAGAAGAAGATACCATCCAACACAGTGTTGACAAGCTCACAAACCAGAACATCGGTAACAGGATAAAATGCCTAGACGTGTTGTTGTAACTTACAAACGTCATCCTCAGAGTATATTTGAAACATTTACAGTTCTCTAAGACAGCGGATAAGACGTTTAATAGTAGAAAATTTCTTTATAAACCTGCAAAGCAGCAGCAATTGTATTAGAAAGACATAAGTGAACCTCTGTCAGCCATAACATGATTGCAAGAAATCATATTGTCATTAAATATTGACAAAAAGATGTGGATCAAGTTTTATTAAAAGATGTGTTCACAAACTTGTCATCAAAATATGCACGTGTTTGTATCTTTTTACCATGTTTCCCAAGTGAGGTCAAATATTTCACAGTTGCCGGTCAGCAGGGGATGCCTACTCCTCAATGATCCCAACTCTGATGTTTCCGAGGTCCGTATTTGCCCTGCTCCGATTTTGTATTGTTTTATGGACTTTGAGATTGAATACTGTTCGTTATCTCGATATCCTTCTTTTGTGATTCTGAACACTTATTTGTATGCACTGTTACATGTACGAGGAAACAATTCTAACTAGATGTGCCTCTGTCATGCCCTGCGTTTATTATTTACTTTCAGTTGATTTCTGTATTCACATCTCTTCCATGATATAAAAATATGCCATCCCATGTTTACTCCTTCGTTCCCTGAATATGACTCATTTGATATTTGTTTCATATCGCACAGTTGTGAGGCATAATGATTTTTGTGTTACGCAGCACAGTTAAGGTTACAAATGGAAATATTGGCGATTTTTTAAGATAAAAAATACATACTTTATTAGGATGGGCGATTCTTTTTACGAATTCACTGATATCCAAAAAATGTTATATGATTTAAATCTACATGTTTGGGACATTCAGATTTTTTATTTAGACTTGTCATGTGATGTCGACGTCACATGACTTTGGCAATTATACTTGCAGTTTAGAGGTCATCTATAAATTTCAATATTGCAAGGGCATAACCAAGTTAAAAATCTTTGTTTATTTTATAATCCTTTCAACACTATAAGTAGTTTGTGAAAAGTGTTGCAAACCTATAAAGATTCCCTTTTTTAATTGGTAAAAATTAATTTGTTGGACGGCAGGTTGAATATTTTGCTGGTCAACTACATTAAATAAAGCTATAATTAATTTATTTGCAAGATTTCAAGAGGTTCGCAGCACTTTTCATATATCTTCATGCTTCATGAGTCTATGTGTAAAATTTTGACAAGATACATTGAGGGCATGCCCTTGCAATAAATCGATTTATTAGGGCCCTTCCATTACTTTTTTCAATAAATCTGCATACAAACACACGACAGTATCGCTTGTCTGGAGAATGCACGTACAGTTTATAAATAAAATACCAAAATAGACATCGCATCCAAGTTAACGGCTTTTTATTTTACAGCAAATAATATTTTATTTGAGAACAAAGGACATTTTTCATTGTACAAAATGTGACTTGATCAGCCTCTGACTGTACAAACTGCGTCATTTTTGCGAGATGACGTCACATTGACAAGTGCATTGCGATCGATGCGCATCGTTTATATACTGTTGTATGGGATTTAACAAACGCCGAAACTGCATGTAATAGTAAGTTTGTATGTAGTATACAACTATCCAGCTGTTTGAAATAGCAAATAATTTCATTTTGTGGTGTTTTGAAGACCTTATATTATGTGTGGCCTCATAGTAAACATTTCCCGTACAAATTAGGCCCCGCCTCCTTACTGTAACCTTAACTGTGCTGCGTAGCGTTATGAAGTCAATTAAAGCGGATGCTATAAAAAAAATTACATATAAACTCTTTGGATAAGAATTATATCCAACTACAAATCAAATGAGATCATATATTCATTCTTTAAATATCATTCTTATCCACAGACGATCCATATCAGCAGGTGACTCCTTGTTTTGGATCTTACCCGGATTTGGTTACAGTCCAATTGGTGTTACATGATGGCTACGTCACAGATGGAACAGGTGCTTTGTATTAAAAATATAATTCGATGAAATAAAATCTAGCGAATATTCATGGAGTGTAACATGTGAAGAAACGTTGAAATATTTTTATTATTAATTATTATTTTTTAAAGATCAAATACATGTAACTTGTTTGATAAATATCATTTAATTGTTGACAAGTTTCGACACTGACCTGACCTTTTTATAACCAGGCTAAAAAAAGATGTAATTACTTTCTGATGGTTTTTCTGTGAATTTATTTCAGGTGTGACCCCTGCGACGGCAGCTGAAAAAGACTGGAATCTTATCTGCGGGGTAGTGTTTGCGGTAACTCCAAACTCAATCACACTTTGGGCTCCGAGGAGTAAAAGCGGTTTGTTTCTATTTCATAAAAAAAGAAATTGAAAAAAACTTTTGGACTATTACACATTTCAAAGGATTCTATATAGATGCTGTAAAACGTACATCTCAATGAAATTATAAATTCTCTAATACTTTATCTGCAATTTTGATTCAAAAATGGCCATATGTAAAAGCATTCAGAGGCCATTTAATAAATCTTCAAGATCATCAAATTCTATGGTATTATTTGGCATGTTACACAATATGTTTCTACAGTATCTTGCTACTCTGACGGCTGGGGCAGTGAAGATCTACGGTATTCATCAGCTGACGTCATCATTCGTGCATGGAAGTTTCCAGTCACAGACATCGAAATAGTAGACTCGTTCACTTATATTTGTGGTGAAGCTAACTCTGGGTTACTGCCTGCAACCTTTCCTATTGATCTGGATAATGATATAATCAATGTAGAGGTAAATTTGAAAAAAAATATTTGGTTTGTTTTATTTTTAGGTAACCTGAGTAATTTCGATGATATAGATTTAATGCTCCACATATCTGTTTCCGATGTTTTTTTTGTCGTCGTCATGGTATGTTGTTCATCGTCCGGTTTTATTTGAAAATTTTCAGCTTGCTTTTTGTGAACGCGGAAACAATTTCAACCAAATTGAACATAAGTTTGTATTGTCAAAGACAATGAAGTAGATTTTATTGTCTGTGTATCTTCAGGAGCCGGGGAAAGGAAATGAATCTTTAAAAATAAATGCAATTTTAAAATATCTTATTTTCTATAAGCAGAAGATCTGATCAGGGGGCATGAAGTTTATGAAAGATCCCTTTTCTTAAACTGCATCATCCAAAATCGGAAAATTGAAATTAAGGTCCCTGCATAAGGTGTTCTGGGATGAGTTTTTTTTTTAAATCTTCTTCTCTCTGCTTGTATATTTTAGATTAGTGATAATTTAGATGCTTTGTTAAATGAACAGTTCCATGAAAACTTTTTAAATTCAAGGTCTCTAATTGTCACAAATCTTTTGTAAGACATAAGTAGCAGCATTTAAAACTATATATACAAAATATCTATTACATTTTTACATTAATACTTTTTTCTATATTTTGCTTGATATAATAAAAGTTTAAAATAAAAAGAATATATATCAATGACTGTTGACTGGTTCCTTGGATCAGGAGGGCGCTGTGACCCATAATGGCGGCACTTCCATCCCGGCCTCACATGTGGCGCGTTGTACTGGTACTGTGGGAAGCCTGGTGTGGTTCTTCCTACTGTATATATAATCCTTGGATCCCTACTTCTACTTCTTGCTTCTAACTACTAGGATCTATGGAATGCTTATCAAAAACATACTGTAATTGTTTGTTAAACTTTGTACATATATTTCATATTTCATATACAATACTGAATATGCATATTTTCCTATACATATTTAAACTCATACTTTGTACTCAGCATACTCTTTACACTTTAAACATGACCATGTTACTTTATATGAAGAATACACATTGCAAGTATTCAACTAACTGCTTTAAAAACACGTATTACCTGTACAATGCTACTGACGCATTTATACTACTTCGAACATACATCGAGTACAGTATTACATGTACTACTTACTACAATGTTTACGACGCGTCATTACTACTGAATATAAGTACATTATTTACACAATTCAACAATATATTTATTTCAAATAACTTAACCAAAAATGTACCAAAAAAGTAACTTGGAAGAATTTGCAGATATACTGTTACTTAAAATAAGCATAAAACTGAAATACTCTTACCTCAGAAGTGAGTAGGATTTCTGGTATGAAATGAAGATAAATAACAAATGAAAGACGTGGTATAAACTGGCAAAGGAACAACGTGTCCTTCTCTGGTGTCTGCTATGCCCAAAGTGACCAGCACGAGCTATTTGAAAACTTAACCCGTCCAGTGAGTTTAAACTTACTTAACATAAAAATATGGACAAACGTTTGGGATTTAAAATATTACTTACACGGGTAAAATTCTATGATACACAGTTTGGACATTAAATGTGACACTAATGTTAATGTCAAGAGCTCTAGTATTAGCTATAGAGTGTAGCTTCATTGATCAGAAAATACATTTTTTACATCTATAAAGATATATGCCCCTTTATAAATAGCAGATAAATTAACACTTTACAACTTACAAAATTGTTATGCAAAATAAACTGAATCCTCATGTCATAGAAATATTACGTTTCCATTTCCCCACAAGCACTTTCAAGCAGGGTACAAGTTTCTCTAAAGTTAAGCGTAAATAACATCAAGACGTAATGTTTTAATTAGAAAATAAATTTTCTTATTTTATGAGATTAAGCAAGTATGAAATAGTTGGAATTTGGCAATAAATTGAAGACTTAATGAACTTTTTAAAGTGCGTGAAAATGCGTGATTGCGGGGAAACGGTATATGCGTGATTTTGCGTCAGAAATAGGACATGGTATATGCGTTATAATGCGTGACTGCGGGGAAGGGGGTTAAGTGCAAAATAATGATCAGTATTTGTGAATTTTCCAAAATTGTACACATCAATGCCCATGGGTCAGGGTTTTTGTGTAAAGGTGGAATTCCTATCTTCAAATGGTGCCTTTAGTATTGCGATTTTCCCCTCCTTTTTGCTTAGTGTTTTTTTTTTGCTCACCTGAGCCAAAGGCTCAACTGAGCTTTTATGATCACGTTTTGTCCGATGTCCGTCCCTCTAGCTGTCTGTCTGTTTGTCTGTCTGTCTATCTGTCTGTAAACTTTTTACATTTTCGACTTTTTCTCAAGAACCACTGGGTCAATTTTAACCAAACTAAGTACAAAGCATTCTTGGGTTAAGGGAAATTTAAAATGTTAAAATTAAGGGCCAGGACCTCTCACAATGGGAGATAATCAAGAAAACAAAAATAGGATTGGGCGGGGTTACAATAAGAAATTAATTTTTTACATAGAAATGTATACGGAAAAAAGCTTTAAAAATCTTCCTCTCAAGAACTACTTGGCCAGAATGCTGAAACTTATGTATAAGCATCCTGATATAATGTAGATTTTAAATTTTCAAATCATGGACCCTGGGGGTTGGGCGAGGCCACAGTAGGGAATCAATATATTTAAAGAATATTAAATTATTATTTAATATTTACTTAGAATTATATAGGAAAAAAACTGAATAATTTTCCCTCTCAATGACCACTGGGTCAGAATGACTGAAATTTATGTGGAGGCATCTTGGAATAGTGATTGATTGATTGTATACTGTTTAACGTCCCTCTCCAAAATATTTCACTGATATGGAGACGTCACCATTGCCGGTGAAGGGCTGCAAATTTAGGCCTATGCTCGGCACTTACGGCCTTTGAGCAGGGAGGGATCTTTATCGTACCACAACTGCTCTGACACGGGGCCTCAGTTTATATACGTTCTCATCCGAAGGACGTCCCATTTAGTCGCCTTTTACGACAAGCAAGGAGGTACTGAGGACCTATTCTATCCCGGATACCCACGGGGTTATTGGAAAAGTGTAAATTTTAATATGTCCAAATTATGAACTGTGGGTTATGATGGGTCACAATATACCACAGAGGAAAAATCTTGTTAGGAATAGCATGGTCAAAGCTTCTCAGGTGTGCGATGTGGCCCATGGACCTCTTGTTTTAAGATTTGTTGACCTGTTTTTCACAACAAAAACCATTCCATGGATAGATAGGTCAATGTCAAACAGATATAGATAGTGTTGAGTCACGTTTTGTCCGCCGTCACATTATGTCCGCCGTCACGAAATGTCCGCCATTTTTTCAGAAAAATCGTCACGTTATGTCCGCCGTCACGAAATGTCCGCCTCTTTTTCGGAAAAATTGTCACACTATGTCCGCCGCCACGAAATGTCGGGAACGGAATATGCAATTCAAAGAAGTCAATACAATACGAGAGACGTTACTTTTCAACTCACTATATTAAAAAATCTTTTTTTTCAGTAATTAATGTAGTTTTACAAAGCATGTTTTATAATAGAAAATGGAGCTTTGATATACATTTATATCTTTTGTTTAGAATTTCTTTGATCATCGGTTTCATAAGTATGGTCCTTCACATATCATTTTTTTTTATTGACTGTGAGTTTTCAAGGCATATCGGTCGATCAGATTGAATTGTGTTTTCAGACCGAAAAAAATCTTCATCATACGTTCACAAAGATATCCTTTGATATGTTTTTGATTATCGACTAAAATAAATGTAAAAAAAAAAAAAACTTCCAAGACTTTAAGTTTATAGAAAAAGAGATAAAACAAAAGGATTTTAGCGTCAACAAAACAACAGAAACAGTAAGATGAGGAAATAACATTATTTAAAAAAACAGAATCCTGATATATAATTTATCCTCAATATCATTGCAGTGATTTAAAAATTGATAATCATTTCTTTGAAAAGAAGCGTTAAGGTTTGAATATTTCTTTCACCAAAAGTTAAATAGGTTAAAATATTTAGATCAGAAAAATGCTATATTGCAAAAATATCTCACCTTTTGCAGCAATGTCCATCTATTTATTTTTTGAAATTGAAAAAAAAAACTTTGCAGCAAGTTGTTAAAAGCAGTGTACTTTTGTTAAAAAAATTAAAGGTACACTGAAAAATCAAAAGAAGGATATTGCACTGTCCCTGAACTGGATTTCTACTAAAATGGTATATTGATCATTTAAAAGTTTTACTTTTATCTAAGTGGGGCAAGGAATGCTACCTTGACGTCAAATATTTTCAGTGTTTAAAATAACAAATTAGTTCAGAATGAAGACAAATCAAAAGATGATTTCTTTTATATATATTTGGTTTGAAAAGAATCGGAATTTTAGATTTCATGGTACATAATATTGTCTTTATATAAAAGAGAGGAAATTTGCAACCGGGAAATTGATGCTGGTGTAAAGACGAATAATGACCCCCATCGAATAATGACCGGGGGACATTTTTCGACAGCGAAAAATGACCCCCGGCCATTATTCGACGTCGAAAAATGACCCTTTTGCCAGTAGAAAAAGTGTCACCACCTTAAAAATTTGCAGAACCCACGCGAAGAAAAATGACCCCCGTAGAAAAATTACTTCCTGTGTATTAAAGCTGAATTTTCTAGGGGGGGGGGGGGTAGATAAAGAAGCATATTGGCCAAAATGCTCACCTGAGCTAATTGGGACATTAAGAAATGTAATGAATACTGTGTGCTAAATCAAAAGGTTATGTCTACATGTATAGTTTTGGATTAGAATGTGTATTTTACACTAGCCCATAGTTTGACAGAGCATATTTTTAGGTGTTATACTCTCCCCACCCCCTTACTTATTTAGGAGGAAGCCGATTATCAACAAAAGCAACAACAACAAACACTGTCCTACCTTCATTTTTCTGTAAGGTGGGACTAAAAATAAGCTTAAAATATTCTACTATTCTACTATTTTTCAACTGTTACTTTGCCACAATACTTTCAAGTATACCCCCACCAACATTTAACGTATGCTTAATCATGGCGAAGTAAATTATGATATGATAGTACTTGTTTGAAGGCTTAACTTCATTTCAATATTTTATCTAAAGCCTCTTTCAGTATTATTGAAAGGTATAGAGTTTTATTTATACTTTTGCTTTTCAATTATTTTTATCATTATTTTTTTTTTTGAATTAACGTAATGTTCTTTTTTTTTGAAGGGGAGGGGTTATAAAATTTTCTTCCTCTTTCATTGTCAAATAGGATTTGCCAGACTTTTACAAGCTTAAAGTTGAAATGAAAGAAAAATTAATTTTTCTTATTAAAGAGTATTTAAACATGATTGTTGCATGGTTTGATTTCTAAAAACAAGTGGAATATCATTCTTTAAGCAAACATCATAAGGAGGAATATGAAAAAGAAATTTTATTTACTTGACAATTAAAGAATCTCTTCTCAAACACAATTTTAGCATTGAAAGACTACGTGAATCCTTATTTCATACAACTTTTTGTATTTTTCTGGTTACAGATCAAAAATGTAAAAGTTAGTTTCGCTGTAAAAAAGATATCAAACAGTTTATATCGTGAAAAAAATATTAAAAACTTTATCTCTTAATAAATCTCTCTTAATAATAAATATCTCTTAATTATTCGACAGGGGTCTTTATTCGTCTTTACACCGGATTTATTTTTAATTGTTTCATCCAGAATGATTTTTAATATCACGTATTGCAGAAGCAAATGCTTTTTAAAATCATTTTTAATACATAAAGCATTTTTAATTTTTCTTTTTCTGGTGTTTTTAGACGTATATATATCCCAGAAATATTTATAATTTCATTCAATAATGACGATACAGAAAAAAAAAGTCAAGGTTTATTGTTTATTGTTGACAAGCCATGTGTATTTTATAATAGTTTCAATCAACTTGTTTAAGTTTAAGATTGAAATATTATAAACTTTATCTAAATACTTCTTCTAAATCTATTTCTTCGGTTGAATATTTAGTATATCAAAAGATTAAAATTTATACAAAATAGGATAAGACCCCTTTTTTCGCCCCTGATATTTGGTGATTCCAAGAAAAATTTAATATCTATAAGAACAAAGCTATTATCAGCCCTCTTACAAGATGAGTATTTATTGTATGTTATAGGTTATAAGTTACAGAAGGGTCACAAACTATGTCAGTTTTTCGAATTTTCTCATTGTAATGCAAAATTGCATCAATTTTATTATATATTTTGTTTCAGGAAAAGCAGAGCACATGACTGCCTACCTATCAATGTAAAGAATCATATATTTCATAAACTAATATATCGTGTACAAAAATCCCACATAGGCGAGCTTGTGCTGTATGTTTCCCGAAGTAAAAGGTATATCAGTTAGATGAAATTCCGTCATTACTGAGAAAATTCAGAAATATATCTATTTTGAGGTCTCTTGTGGCCATCCTATACTTTTTGAATCAAATGTGTTTAAAACAAACGACATTTAAAGTTCCTAGCTGAAAAGAGTGACATTTTTAACTGCGTTTTGTTTTTACATCAAATAGGAGGCCAAATGTAGATGTTTCCATGCTTTTTCCTTTGAATCAAAGTGAAACGTTATAACGTTGCTATATTGTCCTGCGGCAACGAAGTCGATACCCATGGTTGATATATATATATACGAGGGCCGTTCAAAAATTACGCGGACTGTGCTATTATTTACTCTTAAAGACGTCATATAGTTATAAAATTTCACAGAAATATGTATCTTAAAGATTCCAATAAATTTTGGGCAAAATTTCTGTATTTTAAAAACATTCTACTAAAATTATCGGTTTGTTGATATCGTTGATGGAGGGGTACGGCGCACGACAAAAAATTGAAGCAAAAGCATGCGGATTCAAAAATTTAACTCATTGATTTTCTAAAATTCGCGATATTTTTAAACAATTTTCTCAAATGTACCTTTAAATTGTTCTATTATTATGTATTTAGATTTCGGACGTAATATTTGAAGTACTTACAGAAATATAGTGATTTTTCTCTGATGCGATTCCCGTGAAAACGACTGTGAAAATGACGTCTCCTGAATTGAAGGCGCACCACACTTTTGTTAAATATGTGTAATGCTCGAGATATCGGCAACATACATCCAAAATATGCATAATAAAACATGTAGTAAACTAAGCTACTCGTGACATTCGCCAACAAATAGCTAATTGAAATTTTAGACAGTTAGACCTCTGTAAAAAGGCTATACGGGAGGACGGGAAGAAGATTATAGACGAAAAGTTAACTTTATCCGGACTGTAAAGAACGTGATTGAGAGTCACCAATATCACACAATATCTCATAAGTAGTTTTTGGTTTTAAAACAAAAAAAAAGAATATTCTTTACTTGTTTAATAGATTTTAAGCTTGACAAGAAATGGTGTTTTGATGTTGAGTAGATAAGGTAACTCAAACTATACAGGTACTCAAGGGAAAATGTTGAGAAAATGAAAGCTCAATCACATATTTTTTATAATGCTTGTGACGTCGAAAATTTTGCTGCGCCGTGACTTAATGGTATGTCCTGAAAAATCACTCAAAATTAATACCAATTTACAACATTTTGATATGAAATTTTGAAGACTATATAAGTAAAGATTCTTTTATATTATTTGTGAAATTTTGCCCGATTATGTCGTCAAATATTTCTTCCGTGCAACAAGTCCGCGTAATTTTTGAACGTCCCTCGTATATATTATAAATAGACTGAAGCGTTAATATGTGAAGTTTCAGATTAATGTTTTATTTTCAGATTTAATAGCAGTTGATGAAATGACTTTGATGACATTTACAATGTATCATACATAATTGATTGTATTTAAACGGCTTTCAGGTGTATACCCTACGCTTTCTAGCTATACTAATAGTAAAATATTGTATTGTGCATTTCTCTGTGAACATAAATTCGAGGTTGTCTTCATGGCTTGAAAACCACGACAATTTAATCCCCACAAGAATTATAAATTACCAAGTAAAAAAATCAAATTAGTTAAGATGTTATTAAAATGTAATCATATTTAAATCATTATCTAATTTTGTCTCGTTCAAATACTCAAGAAAAGTCAAATAATGCCATGGATGCAAATTCTCGAGTTTTAAGAGAAAAAATATATTGAACCAGTTATGTTTGGATTTGATTTCATGGTTTGTTGAGAGTTAAGAAATAATGCTTCTTTAATTTTACATTTCGATGTGGTCATGAATTTATGGATCACGCAATACTTTGAAAACAATGAGATTAAACCCTCACGAAAACCTTTGACTTCATGTAATAAGGTATCTTTAGTCACATCTTTAAAAAAAGGAGGGATATTTGTCAAATGGTGTGTAACTGGTCAAGATTCCCTCCCATAAACTATTCGCACCTACAACCTGCCTTAGAAGTCCGATAATTATGCATTACACATCAGCAAATATTCCTTTATTGCTAGAATGGATGTAATAATGCTTATTTTACCAATATTTGATCTTTTTGTTTCCATAACAAAACGACGAGGAAGGCAGAGTTTGATTTTGTTTAAATACCCATCCTTCCGATCGATAGACGGATAAAAGAATCAGTTTCTTTACCTTCCAGCACGTGATTGTTCTGTGATATCAATTCAGATTTTTTTATAACCCTGAAAGTTAATTATATAAAGATTTTCTATTTTTGTCAATGTAAATTGATGAAGTGGATCAGTTGATCGTGATAGAATGCAAGATATGTGAAGAGCGTTTGGTTTACAATATATTGACAGTCCACCATGGGGTTTTGGACAAATTTGATATTTGCTATTTCCATTTTAATAATTTGTTTTTTCAAGAAAAATCTCGGTAAGAATATATTGAATTAATAGTTCATTACCTTTAATAATTTTGTTCAATGTAAATATTATTAAAGTTTCACGTTTCTTGATTCTCGTAAAAATCAACTTTATTTTTATCCTATCTAAAAAAATACACTTTTTTTAATTCCTTTTTTTAACGAATTCATGCATTAAAGTTTTAAAAAATTATATAACATGAGTATGATCTGATTTTTTTAAGTTTCGGGAATTGATGCACCTTTTATAAGCTCGTGGTATTCCATGGAATTAAATGCAGAGAGCCCAATAGTGATTCCTCATCCTTTTAATGAATTACCTGTAAAAGTGGACGTTCAAGTTAAAGTGAATTATGATGGAACAGAATATATATTTCCCGGACTTGGGTCCACTCAAAGAGACGATGATATAGCAACGGACTTCGGAGGTGTTGGATACATATATAATGACATTGATGTAAAATTATTTATTCCCGTGGCTCAAAGTAATGGCAATGGACAAGGTTGGGTCATAACAACAGGTAATTATTAAGAAGTATTAAAGGCGTTTTTCACTTGAATTAGTTTTTACAAAATATTCGAATTCAGAATTAAAGGTGTCAGCTCACGTTTTCCCAACCAAGAATAAAAAACGGGTTGGTATGTACCTTGAAATAATTGTCACGGGATTTTTAAGAATCCTCCTGAAATTTGAAAAAATAAGAATATTCAAACTAAAGTAAGAGTAAAAATAAAATTAAAGTTAATGAAGGAGAAACAATTAATTGGGTGAATAAATAAATAAATGGTTTACTAGTATCTAACTAATAAGATCCAATTCAAGATATATTCAACCATTTGGTCAGACGAGGGCAAATAATCAAGTTTTAAAACACTTTCCCTTTGAATGATCCCTGGATAGATTTTAAATTTTAACAAATTTATGTTTAGCATTATCATTGCATGATAAAAGAAAATTAAAGTGATTCGACTCAAATGTACTTATACATAAGTTATGTATAAAAGAAATATGTTTCTCTACAAAACTTCACCTTGATGTTTTAGGTGGAAGCCTCTACTCGGGGCCTTTTGTTGGAGCTTTTACGGTGTGCGAGGTTCGAATTCGAGCATGGAGAAAATCTGATTGGCCTACTCCGAACTACTTTGTTGAAACCACTATTTCAACATGTAAGTTAAAATACGTTTTGATTTATCTAATTATACCTCCCATAAATTATACTAAATTGTTTATTTCATTACAGCATCGTTAACATTAAATTTGAATTGTGTCGTTCGTGTGAAATATTTTCATATATATTCTAACTTTATATCTGCATGAAGCTGCTCCCTATAAAAACGTTGTTCACAATCTTGGAGTGTATCCAGATTTTGTAACGGTTCAGCTTATCCTCAGTACCGGATACGTCTCGGAAGCTCAGGGTATGTCTGAAAATAAAATTGCAAAGAAGTGAAATATATATCAGAAATATCTAGGAGTTTTCGAGGATGAATATGTTTTTTTTCTGATAGGTACAACACCAACGACCTTAAATCATGGTACTAAATGGATCAACACTTGTGGTACAATATTTGGGGTCACTGATTCTACTATTACTCTGTGGGGTGCGAGCGAAGACGGTAAGTTCTTTTTTAATGAAATATACTTACAATAACATAGTAAATATCACGATTTTTATACTATAGAAAAAAACACTTATATGTCTCCCTGTGATTACTTAAACGTGTTAGTAATAGGATTGTATGAATACAAAATCTCTACTTTTCTCTCTGAATTTTGATTTCAGAGAAAGTGTATCTGATTAAAATATGTTTCATTTCAAACATATCTTCCTTGTATCTTTTTTGTCTATGAAACAAGAATTTAAGATACAACGCACTGCTATGTAAAATAGAAATACTTGAAACAAGAATAAAATATACTACGCACTGCAAATCATAAATCATAAAAATGCACACTCAAAGAAAATTGATATATTTAATTTTTTTTCTTTTGGAGATGATTTCCTGGCATGCTTTAAAGACGGCTGGGGCAGTGAAGATATTTCATATACCTCAGCAACTGTTGAAATTCGAGCGTGGATTCTTACGTCTTCAGAAATTCTTCAAAATGACCAATGCACATACGATCAGAGCAATGGCCATTTAAACCCTCAAGTTCCACTCACAAGTCTATTTGATGTTGACTTCCATTTCCTCGTTGTGGGGGTATGCTTTAAGCTAACAAATACCGATATTTTGTCTACCATTACTAGTATATTATTTGAATAACTTTTCAAAGATATTGTCTGTATTGCTATTTTTCAGGTACTTATGACATGATTTTATTTGACTTGAATTTTATTCCAACAGACAAAAGATAACACCATTTCAAGTGGAAGGGTGTTTTACGGCGCTGGGTCTGCTAGTCAGGGAGAAGCAGGGGAATCTTTTGGCGGGACCGTGTATGGATATAACAATTCTCATGTACTCCTGTGGACACCTGCCCCCTCCTATGGATATCCTATTTATGTAGGAGGAGTCTGGGGTTCAGGAGCAGATCCTTTACAATGTTCCTCTGTTGTCGTGTCAATAAAAGTTATTGCAACAGGGAACCTTTCCCAAGGTAAATGTCTTTCAATATGTCAAAATCAATCAGGAGATAAGGATTTTTAATGATTATTTAATTAATGATGAAAGTATATATAATTATGAGTAGTTGACTTTTGCAAGAATCACTGACTTTTACAGTTGACAGTTTACCTTGATAATTAAACCTTAATCATGTACGGCGGTACAGAATTGATAATAAGACTGGTACGAAAAACTTTCTAGTGATGATAGGTACATGTATGGTGTTAGGGGCACTAACATGTAAAGGTCAGGGGTTGAGGGCAGGATAGTTGCCTTTTTCTTCAAGGACAACTTATATGTGCAATGAATTAACCCCTTAATTTTGTTTAATTAAATGTTGAGTTTAACATTTATATCGTAGAAGAGTTTTGTACACTGTCCTTGTGTAAAAGTAAACAATCAGGTTCAAAAGTCAGCGCTCCTCTTAAAACTCAGTAGTGAACATATATTAAAGAACCTTTGGTTTGAAATAATTTTAGCAGTATATTTAACTGATGTAGAAAAGAAAAAATAGAAAGTGGGAAACATGTAATTTGAATATTGTTTATTTAAAAATTATTTTAATTATATATACTGGTTTCAGTTGCCTGTTCATCTCCACCAAGTATTGCAAATGGATACTATGTTGTAAACAACGACTCTGTTGTTTATTACTGTAACAGTGGATACCTAGCAAATCAAACAAACAACATCTTCTACTGCAACAACTCACAATGGGAACAAATCTCTCTTCATTGTGAAGGTTGGTTAATGAACTTACTTAACCTTGATTGATCTAGGAGAGTTTTCTTTAATGTTGATAATACATTTAAAGTAGTTATCAGGTTTGTCTTTCAAATGTTTTATCTGCTTTTTATCCATTTTTTATTGGTAATCCAAAGAAGGAGTCAGTTGGGATAGTTTGCAATTTGTTTATGTTTGAACATGTAATAATTAACAAGCAAGTATGCCTATATGAAAATTAAATTTTACTTATCTGTGATTTTTCAACAATGTAAATATTCAAATTCATTTTCAATATATTTCAATTTATTTCAATTTTATTTTTTTTCATTATGGGAAAAACAAGAATTGTAATAAACTTCTAAAATTTTTTACATGTTATAGCTATTATTGAAGATATTGGTCACAATTTAAAAACTGCTTGAAAATTGTATGCTATAATGATTGGATGCCAAGACACGGGTACTTTTTTTTTAGGGACTATGTGCCCGACCCCGAAAGGAATTGCTAATGCGATACAAATATCAAACGGGACAAAGAATGGAGGTGTGGCTTTATACTCCTGTATCGCAGGATATTTTGGGTCCGGTGACGGCAGGCTCATTTATTGCAACGGAACACATTGGTCAGACACAAATTTCTATTGTGCTGGTAAGAAATGTTTGAAGTAGTTGATATATTATTAAAAGAAATCTACCTGAGTGTATAGATAAATTAACGCAAAAAATCTTATAAATCATGGTAACTGCAATTAACAAGCGATGATTTCTATCTTCCCGTTTTTTTTTATTTTGTAAAGTGAATAAATTATTTAATTCTGATTTTTAGAAAACACGCCCGCCTCCTGTGGCATTCCACCAGCTGTACCACACGCTTATATTACTGTTGAAAACAACACAGTAACTTACACCTGCTACGATGGTTATACGGCTAATCAAACTTATACTTCCATTACCTGTGTAAACGGACAGTGGGGTCAACCAGTTTTTTCTTGTTTAAGTAAGCACGTTTAAATAATTTTTATTGATGAATTATTGAGAGGTTTAAATAAATCAAAGTTCAGTATGGCACTAGTACTTAACCGTAACCAGCCCAAAATAAAGTGATAAATATGGTATTGATTTTCACCTATTTGTTGGACAGTTCAACGAGTCATTCATAACTCTCCAATGGATTTTTGTGGCGCCTTGTCTACTAACTCAGATATTATACACTGTATTCATAAATCGAGCTGAAATGTTTTTTTATAATAATAATAAAAAGTCGTACCGAAAACTTTGGAGGAACAATCTATATTAGTTCCCTGAACAGTCTTAACCTCCCTATAGATTTCGATAATGTTTTGCTTTGTATATAAGAGTGTTAAATTGATTTTTATATTTAAATATCTCTGACTATAATTGCTTTCATTTAACATGCACACAATGCGCTTCGTGATGTTTCTGTGCAATTGCCTCATGTATACTTCAACATATTTTATTTTATAAATGCTATATATAAAAACATGCATTAAGCATTTTTTACTATAACTTCTTTGTTTAAAGTTACCCGAAAAATTTAAACTCATTTTGAGACGCAAACACTTTCTGGTTTGGAGCCTCAAAGTTAGATCTGTACTCATTTCTCGTTACTCATGTATGAAATATGAATAAATCGAACTGAAGTGAAGTCAAAGTGTTAATCATCTTAAAAAGGATATGTATCGGATTTTAATTAACACACGACGTAAGTATCATTTTCTTACTCCCCGACTCCAGAGCAGAAGACACAATAACCTACTATTGAGAAGCCTTATTGACTTTAATATTTGATGAGAACAAACATTCTTGTCTGCAAGAAATTTGTTAACAAAACTGACACTGCGTCATCTTGCTTCATATCAAATATTTGAATTTCGTCATAAAAATGTGGTAATTTAAACCGAATTGAAATTTGAAAATCATCAATAAACTTACTTAAGCATCTTTACTATACATCTTTTGAAGATTCTTTCAAGGAAAATAGTTTTTTCTTACAATTTATAATGTAAACAATCATTAAAATTGTAATAAAATAACCTTCTCATATATCATGTCCCTTATAAATTTTATTATTTTGCTGAGTGTCCAAATTTAGATGCATATGAATTGTTTCATTGATTTAAAAGTATTCAAAATATATATAGGATAATGTGTATGTTGTATACCTGAATGAACCATTTTATAAAGTAGGATAAATAACTGACGTGGTTTTCAAAACGTATAAACACAAGCTTGAAATTATCCATGTTACTTGAAATATTACAAATCAACATCTTAATGAGTGTCCTAGTGAGTCAATGTCAATGCATGTTTTAGATACATCATGTCCTTATCAACCAGACATCCAAAACGCAATGAAACTTTCAGACGGGTTAGGAGACGGAAGTTTAACCTTATACACATGTATGCCAGGTTTTACATCGAATAATGGACAAGCAAAAATATCCTGTAACGGATCGAAGTGGACATCAACAAATTTTACATGCTTAAGTATGAAATGCATTTTACAATACAACTGTATCAAATAACCAAGATTTAAATTATAGACTTAATGATCAAAGAACCTTGATATTTTTTTGTTTTTGGCATTATTTATATGCATGAAAAATGGATAAAAATATATATTTTAGTTTTAGAGAACGCAGTCTAAAATAAATATGCCATTGTGGTTGATGTGTTCTTTTGTATTCATCTTTTTTTTTGCTATATTTTTTAACATGAAAGAATTATTAAACATTTCATTTTTTTCAGAAAGCGCATTGTGCGGATTGCCACCTTCAATACCCAACGCATACTATAAGATTGAAAACAAGACTGCTTCTTATCATTGTTACCATGGCTACACGGGAAGTCAAACAAACAACACCATTCAATGTTTGAACAAAGAATGGGCAACCACTACCTTTAGCTGTTCCAGTAAGAACTACAACATTTTAAACTTATGCATTGTTATATTTGATGTATTGTATAATTTTCGTTTATTAGATTGAAAGTTACCTAATCACAATACGGGAGATTAGAGTCTCAAGTCTGTTTTAAACTAGTTTAATTTTTATGAATATGCTATATTTACCAATTACAGATATTTCTTGTGGTGTTCCAGTAGATATCCCAAACACTGTTAAGGTATCTGACGGGTTCCACAATGGTAACATGACTGTATATTCTTGTCTTCCCGGATTTTCATCAAATAACGAATATCCAAACACCACGTGTAACGGGACCCATTGGTCAAGTGTGCAATATGCTTGTTCAGGTATATCCCCATAAACCCATTCAGTAGGCAAGAACAAGAAAGCATTACAGCAGTTATTAGTATAAATATATATAATTAGTAATTAGTATAACAGTCTTTGTTCAATCGGGTTCACTTGGACAATTGGCCATTATTTTTTTTTTTTTTAAAAAGACTTATTTTTGCCGGAAATTCAAACAAAGACAAATTCTAATTTGCTTTGTTGAAACACAACTTTAAAAATATATTTGTAAAAGTCATAGATTAATTTCAAGTGGCTTTTATCTCTTGCTGATGGTTAATAATTATGGTGATGATCATTGATCTTTTTTCCAAAAGCATCACCAGGCTGTGGTTTTCCACCAAATATTCCAGATGCTTATTATGTAATGGAGAACAATACTGCTATCTATCACTGTCTACCAGACTACACAGCTAGCCAATCAAATAATGTAATCTTCTGCAATAACTCGGTTTGGGAGGAGCCCAGTCTCACATGTCTACAAAGTAAGCATCATCACTGAATTGAAACTTTAAAAAAACCAATACTTCTGAAAACTATATAGCTTCAAAGAAAAAATTAATGCTCAATGTAATCCAACTTTTATTTATCTGCGATAAGTATCTATACTATTTGTCAGATATTTTATAAGTTGTAAAGGAGTACAATGTACCGAAAACCGTATAAAGGAAACCGTATAAATCGATGTCTCGTGTTAAAGGTTCAGTAATTGAGCAGGGAGGGGTACTTTTCATGCAAGGACCTACTTCGACATGGGACCTGGGTTCTTAGGGTCTAATTCGAAGAACCGATTTCCAAATCACACAATAGGATTATAACAAGAGACGTACGGATTAATTTAAAACTCCACGAATTTAGAGCAGACGCTCCATTTTCTGCTCCATACAAACGAAACTTCTCATTTAGTATTGCAGGATTCTATATCTGAGGGTTTAAGTAAATTTTATAATATAGTGAAACATGTTGCTATTTTAGTTGCCAGTAGTACATGTGGTCTTCCACACACAATACCAAATGCATACTATACAAATGACAACAACACGGCGATGTATCATTGTTACCATGGTTACACGGGAAATCAAACAAACAACACAATCAGATGTGTGAACTCAAAATGGGAAGCTACAACACTTAGTTGCTCTAGTAAGATTCTAATGGAATAAACATTCTTCATTTTAACGATGTTTTGTTTTTTCCTTTTAGGTATCAGTAGAAGAATTTGATCTATCTAAAACATTTTAATCAAAAAGTTCTATGAAGAATAAATTCTATACATTTTAGATTTTTCCTGCGGTCTTCCTCCAGATATTCCAAACGCAACTAAAGTATCCGACGGATTACACAATGGAAGCATGACTTTATATTCGTGTTTGCCTGGATTCTCATCAAATAATGAATACCCAAATACAACTTGTAATGGGAGCCATTGGTCAAGTGTACAGTTTGCTTGTTCCGGTAAACAAATTCATTCCATTTAATTTAGTTCCATTTCCTTTCGATGATATAATTATGTAGGCTTAATCAAAATTTTCAATACAGTGATACATGTTGCATTTAAGCTGCCAATAGTACATGTGGTCCTACGCCCACAATACCAAATGCCTACTATACAATTGACAACAACACGGCAAGGTATCATTGTTTCCATGGCTACATTGGGAATCAAACAAACACTACCATCAGATGTTTGAACTCGCAATGGGAAACTGTTACACTTAATTGTTTAAGTAGGTTTCTACTTATATACTTCTTTCACTTATTAAAAAAATATGTACATTTAAAAGTTTCAATATTTGACTGTGGTGTTAGGGGTATATCTTTTCTGACATTGTATGTTATGGTATCATACTTTAAATCCATTTCAGACTTTTCTTGTGGTACTCCCCCAGATATCCCAAATACAGTTAGAGTATCGGACGGATTCAACAACGGAAGCATGACTTTATATTCATGTTTGCCTGGATTTTCATCTAATAATGAATACCCAAACACAACATGTAACGGAACCCATTGGAATATTGTACTCTTTGCTTGTTCAGGTATTCTAATCCATTTCATTCATTCACTTTATCTTTTAGTCGTCAGCGTGGTGCAGTGCTAGAGCGTCTACACTAGAGTAGCACAATTAAGAGTAAATCCATATCTCGCAGTTTCAAATCCCATCGTGGAACTTAGAGATCTGATGAGACCGTTTGAACCGAGGTCCTTTCTCAAATGTTAGTGTTACGGCCATTGCGAAAGAAGCAATTAGAACTTACTGCAACTGCAACTACTGGACCTCGGTTCATATGGTCTCATGCAAAGGAATGGTCTCCACGTTCCACAATAGAATTCTATGTCTTGATCAACTCCGAATTCCACGAATCAATTGCAGACGCTCTAACTACTGCGCCACGCATTCTATATGATATATATGAAGATAACGAACACTGTTCTAGCTCAACAGTCCATAAAACAATACAAATAGGAACAGAGCAAATATGAAACTCAAAAATCATCAGTAAAGGGATCAGGCCTGGGGGCCATAAAACTTAGATGAGCTCACTTTTGATCTCAGTCTCACTTTTCCACTATATGTTCCTTTGGTAAAAGTGAGACTGAGATCAAAAGTGAGCTCGTCTAAGTTTTATGGCCCCCAGGCCAGGTACCAGGGAGGAGTGAGCATCCACTGCTGACAGGTTACACCATCCGTGAGCACCTTATCATGATCGGGAAAAACGGAGAAATCCGCTGTCAATCCAGTGTGTGAATAATGAACTATCGATTAGTATGATAAACGTCTGTCAGCATGTGACTCAATGATAAATTGTACTTGCTGAAAAGGCCTTTGTTTTGACCATAGAACGTACGAAATGATTGTCAATAATTGCCTCGTTTTTGAAATGGTTAATAAATAGAACATGTTTTTGCATATTGAATCAGCTGAGATATAAAAATAGAGCGATATAACTACAAGGTTAAATTCAAAATGATAATACTGCATTGATGAATTTTGCATTTCTAGTTCCAAAAGGTACATGTGGTCTTCCACACACAATACCAAATGCATACTATACAACTGAAAACAACACGGCAACATATCATTGTTACCATGGCTACACAGGGAATCAAACAAACACAACTATCAGATGTGTGAACTCACAATGGGAAGCTTATACACTTGGTTGCTTCAGTAAGATTATGGTGCAGTAAACGTGTTAAATTATAATGATCTTTTGTTCATTTAGGTTAAGTATTTGTGTGTAAGATATATCAAACCAATATATTGTACTAATTCAGATTTTTCCTGCGATAACCCTCCAGAAATTCAAAATACCGTTAAAGTGTCTGACGGGTTCCACAATGGTAGCGTGACTTTATATTCATGTTTGCCAGGATTTTCATCTAATAATGAATACCCAAACACAACATGTAATGGAACTCATTGGACAGGTGTACAGTTTTCTTGTTTAGGTACGCATTCATATTCATTTAAACCTCTACTTAGTGGTGCAGAGAAAGCAAACATTGATTGATTTCTAGATAAAAAAAATCAGTGTAATCATTAATCATTAGGAAACAAACATTAGATCTTTTATAACAAAGAAGTTGTTCAGATACCTTGGAGGATAAAATATTTCTGGCAGGAGAATCAAATATTTCATGATCGGTTGAAAATAATTCCGTAAACAAAATGTAAATTTAGAGTAAAGTTGTAGATATAGACAAACAAAGTGTTTGAAATATTGGTGCTTAATATAAAATGTCGTTTTGATACTTCAGAATAACTGCAAAATTTTTGGGGTGTATGTCTCCATAAATGTGACTAATTTACCTAATCTAAAATTGTATACAGTAAAAAATTGTTTGGAGGATTATGGAACCCTGTGGTGGTCATAAAACGTTTTCATGCAGAACATAATCTGACTTAAATATGACAGATATATACGAGTTTCTAAGAATATAAGTACATTGTAGGTGTCGCGATTCTCGCGGATAATTCTTGCACGCGATTAGAAGTTGTGTCGAAGTAATCATAACACAGTAATCATATTATGGTAAATCAATAAATAAACTGTGATAATATGTATATAGTTACAATGGTTTATGAAATCAGAATAAGCCATTTTTTTTATCAGGTCAGGCTTGCCCTTCTCCTCCTGATATTCCCAACGCACTCAAAGCATCGAATGGATTCAGCACGGGAAGTTCAACATCATACATATGTATGTCTGGGTACATTGACAATGGTGCCACTCCAACAATTTCATGCAACGGAACACATTGGACAAAAACTTTATTTTCCTGTTCAGGTATGTTTTAGGCATACGAAATATTTATATCTTTAAGAAGAAAATGTACATTTCAAAAAAAAAATTGAAAATAAGAAGCACATTATTTTTTTATCATTATAAACGATTGTTGAGCTATGTGGAAGTAACAAAGGGTATTCAATATAAATGTACAGTAAACAATACAAAATGGTAGCAGAGCAAACACCTCTAAATCATCAAAGGTGAAATCTAGTGTCCTGGAGGAATGAGTATTCCCTGGCGACCGATCTTACCAGCCGTGTGCTCCTTGTCATGATCGGGAAATAACGGGGAAATCCGTCGAAAATTCCGTGTGTTAATGTCTCAATAATAAATTGTATTTGCTGACAAGGTCATACGAAATATTTTTTCACAGAAAGGTTGAACATGTGGAATACATTAATACATGTTAAGTACTTTTTTACTTGACTGTATGTATAACCTGAATATATAAAATGCATTTGACATAACATTAGATTAAATTAATTCAATTGTACTGATTGCATTGTCAAACTGCTAATTTATTTTCTACCTCCACTGAATCATGTTCTTCCAGAAGATGGTAATCTAACATCAAATGATTCAGCAATAGTGTATGCACTGGAGGGACTGAAAATCCCAAGGAAAATGACAACAACCTATAGCAGGAGTTTGAACTGTGCAAGTGATTCCCGGCCTAGTGTTCAGGCAATTGGTGCCGTGGGACTGAGTATTATTACTCTATTTGTGGGATTAATAATTTTTGCAGATTGTATATCTTTCTATCAGAAAAGAAGATTAAAAATGTCAAGAAAAAGCAAAAATTAACCCAAAAGAATTATTTACTGATAATGATATCTTCCACTTTAGTTGCCAGTTTGGATTGAGTGTACATATGATTGTCTTAAGTTGTAGATTTAAAAAAATCTTTAAAGCATAAAAGCAAATAAATGTATTTTATTCATTGATTACTTATTTTGCTTTTTACATAAATATTTTTTTAAAAATACATCAAAAGATATAAACCAAATTTAGATTTAAATGTTCAATGTGTTAAACAAGGAACGAACTTATTTTACTAAATGGAAAACTTTAAACAGATTGTTCAAATATTCATAAATTATTCTTTCTTATCTTTCTAACTGTCTATTCAACGTTATTTTAAATACACCTGTATATGTTTACATGTTAGTAAAATGCTTCTTTTTTTATTTCATAATGTATTATTTATGAATAGCCTTTCTTATTAGGAAAACAGAAATATTATTCTTGAGTAATTACTTTGTCAAAGAATTATTTTTGAAACATTAAAAGGTTTTTGATATGTTCAGAGGTTAACAAAATCAGATATATTATTTTTTAAAGAAAAAAGCCTTCAAATAAGAACCTAATTTTATTGCAATTCTCGAATTATAATTTTTCCATTCGTTTTGAATAAGCATCCTTTCTCATTGTATGTTGTAATCGTTTTACTTTTTAATTTATATTATTTTATTTTCAATTCGTATTGTTTGATTTTTTTCTCATCCGTATCTCATATTTTCAAATGAGTTTGCATAAATCTCAATTTGCACTATATAAATCCAATAGGAAAGCATGAGAACAATTAAATCAAGTCAATGGATGAACTAGGAGTTATTTAACTTGTAACGGTAATAAATGGCACACGTTGACTGTAAATATGCATTTGCAAGTTGTACAGACAATTGGTGTTTGTTATCCATGAGTATTAGTTCAATAACCCTATCTTATTTATTCAATCGGAAAATTATTTCGTTCTGAAAAAAGATTACACAATAAAGTTGAAAGTAAAAAATACACAAATGGAAAAGATAAGTAAACTTTCATTCATTCGCATCATCTCGTGTGTTTCCGTCAGAGGTCGGAAAAACAATTTCTAATGAATTACATCACCGGATATATGTTAAAATTTTATACATTTCCTGTTTATTTAAATGTAGAATAGAGATAGAAGTTCATTCTATAGTATATTTTGGGTTATATTGTAACGTTTCTCGGGTTCTTTAATGGGAATCGGCTGAACAATGTAAGAATAATCAGATCTCCGTGCATTAATTTTAAAGATCGTTAAAATGGGGAATTTTTAATGGTGTCTTTCTAGTACATCCTATTACAGCTCAGTACCATAGAATTTTTTTTTATATTTGAAAAACAATTGTATTTCTTGTAACATTCCATCATCAATGACAGTATGTAAATCTAATCTCATAGCACAAACTGTCTTCTCTTTGGTAATTTTTGACAGGGTCGACAAAAAATGTCGAAAGGAGAACATAGAAAGAGAGATCTGTCTTTTCTATAAATATATTTCTGCTATTTGATGACAAAATTGGTCTTTATATATCTTAAAATATATACATGTGTATCCAAAAGGTTTAATTTATTACCCATTGAGAAAGTGTGAGTTAAATCCATCACATGTATGAAGCAAATTTTAGAATCTTCAACTAAAACTTGATATGTAATTCATGCAGGATTGGTTCAGACAGGCAAAAAGTTTCTTGGTAATGGAACTGCATCAAAATATTTGATCCAGTCGCTCATCTGAAAATTGTGTATTAAATATGGTTACTGAAGCAGGTCTAGTGGTATGAATACTAAGATGTACATATTTCGTCCAGGCAAGGCGTTGAGACACGGTATATAGTTACTTTAGAATGAATTTCAGTTCAATGTTACTTTAGAATTACCCTGTTCCTAAAAGATTGCACCTAGTCATCCTTTCTGAAATATAGCTGAGGTCAAGTGATTCAGCCCTTCCTCGCCCCCACATTATGTGAGGGAGGTGAACTAAAGGTAATTTTGTTTAGTGACCATTCAATATCACGCTGTGGATAATAATGCATGCTCATGTCCTTTTCATTTATAAGGGCAGTTATCCGATTGACTTCTTGCATTGGTTAACTTAGCTAATTACATTCAGCTCTGATTGATTGAAATATTGAGATATTGATTGGTTTTAATATTGTTTAATCAACCATTGGTCAAAACATTAATGGATTGAGATGGTAGTTGAACTGATTTATTGATCTACATGTTACTATCCCATAGTCGATGTTAATCATAAACTACCGGTATTATTTTGTGCTTATTTACATTGTATCAATTTTCAATTTTTTCACATTAAATTAATCATGGATTTTTCTGTTTGTCCAATCATGACAAGGAACACAGGACCGGTTGTAACTTTTGTGTTGATTTCTGTTCATCCTCATACACTATTAGTTTTCCATGTTCAATCAAGGGTTTTATTCCATACACCCGAAGGCCGAAGGGTGTATGGAAAACAACCCGGGGTAAATCCCCGTCGACCCTTGATTGAACCGGCTGGATAACGAATTTATTTCCTCTGTGATCATAAAAATGCCTTGTAAACATCAAAGTGTGTCTCAATATATCGATTAGATAACTACGTACTAAAATGCATCGTGACGTCACGTTATTTAGTTTTTATCATAGAGAATGTATGCATTGTGACGTCGAATTTATTTACGCCCGGCTCAAGTCGGGTGCACGGATATTTACACCCGACTTTGTAACCAATCAAAGCTCGTGTTACAAGCTAGATAGGAAATAATGTATTTCACTTGCTTCAAATAAAACCCATGAAAGGTATTTGCATATATATGTATACGTACTACAATTCAGACTTTAAACAGAACTCAATTTTGCAATCATTTTATTTTCTGACATAAAAAAAGGCATATATCATAGAAAACTAATGTGAAAAGCAAACACCAAGCAAGCATACAATAAATAATGTCTTAAAACCATTATTAAAGATTTGCATATCTTACTATATCGTTAGATCTATGTTATCATTAGTAGTAAGTAATGGATTTTTTTTTGTCAAAAATAAAAGTTAATTTTTATTTCAAATCATAAGCAAAACATCAAACTCAAATTTTTGATAATAAATGATTTAAAATCAAGCTGTTGATTCTTTGTTATTATTCTTCAATTTTCTTTGCGTTCTGACGCAGTATCCGGCAAAAATACTCAAAACGACAACTAGTGCCACAGAAAGTGTGACTGACAATATTATGATGATCTTCTTTTCTGCAGAAAGGGAAGATGTTGGAACATCAGAGTCCGGAGAGGACTGAATTGACATCGCCTGTGCCTGATACGTGACGTTGCTATCGTTTGATCTCAGAAACGCCTCGCTTGGAAGTTCAATAAATGGCGGTCTTCGAATTTTTGGAAATTCTTGCTTGGAAAATGACATTGATTTTACACAGTAATTTACTTCACACGATTCTGCCAAAGCTGCTAGATGCATGCTATACCCAGTTGGACAGGCGTGGGGCCATAATTCAGAATTGGAAGAAAAAAGGTATGAACTCATGCTTCTTGTGTTGTTTTTGTCACCCTGTTCTTTCATGATTGCCAATGGATTACCAGACTTGCAACTAAACAGTCCAGCAAACGCTACAGAGTTTCGAAAACCAAGTTCAAAATTATCTGACACACAAACTTTTATATCTTCACTCATGGTAAGGGGATAAAAATAAAGTGGACAGTCGTGTTCCTGGGTAAGTGGATTTTCTACAGTGCTTGTATATATTCCTCCGAAAAGAAAACCGGCGTGATGGTAATTTTGACCTATACCTACACACCAATATGTTTCAAAGGTTGCTGTCCCATATACGTTATAATATGAACAGCAAGTCGATAGCCAGAGGAAACCACAAGATGTACACCTTTGACGAGTCTCCCTCGAAAAAGTATGTCCTTTTAAAAGGAAAACGGACTCGTACCCCTTCGGGCAGGTGTAGTCTCCTGTCAGCGGGTTTTTCTGCCGTGTACATATATCTTTGTAGAGTTGTCCAGTCTGTGTACATTTTTGGTAAATTCCTCCGAATGTGTAGTTGCCAACATCGTTTGAGCATGTCCCATCATCAAAATTAGCCAAATATGAGAAGTTTGGTGAATCAAGTTTTGTGCATCCACGGTAAGAATTAAATCTGTAGTACTCCTCCACTGCGGTACGCACGTATTGAAATGTAGCGTAGATGATAGGTGAAGAATATTCTGGAAAGTTACGCCAATTAATCAATTCATAAATTGGAGAGCCACTCCGATCTATTGCAACCAGATTGTCTTTGACTTCCGATGCCCAGTCATTCAAGGAATAGTTGTTTGGTTTGAAGATTGGTCCACCAAGAAAATGTACACTTAAAAACAAAATATTGAAAATAAGAAGCACATTATTTTTTATCATTATAAACGACTGGTGAGCTATATGGAAGTAACAAGGAGTATTCAAGATAAAAGTACATTAAACAATACAAAATGGTAGCAGAGCAAACACATAACTCAATATCATCAAAGGTGAAATCTAGTGTCATGGGGGAATGAGTATTCCCTGGCGACCGATCTTACCAGCCGTGTGCTCCTTGTCATGATCGGGAAATAACGGGGAAATCCGTCGAAAATTCCGTGTGTTAATGTCTCAATAATAAATTGTATTTGCCGACAAGGTCATACGAAATATTTTTCCCAGAAAGGTTGAACATGTGGAATACATTAATACATGTTAGATACTTTTTTACTTGACTGTATGTATAACCTGAATATATAAAATGCATTTGACATAACAGTAGATTTAATTATTTCAATTGTACTGATTGCATTGTCAAACTGTTAATTTATTTTCTACCTCCACTGAATCATGTTCTTTTCCAGAAGATGGTAATCTAACATCAAATGATTCAGCAATAGCGTATGCACTGGAGGGACTGAAAATCCCAAGAAAAATGACAACAACCTATAGCAGGAGTTTGAACTGTGCAAATGATTCTCGGCCTAGTGTTCAGGCAATTGGTGCCGTGGGACTGAGTATTATTACTCTATTTGTGGGACTAATAATTCTAGCAGATTGTATATCTTTCTATCAAAAAAGGAGATTGAAAATGTCAAAGAAAGCCAACATTAACAATAATTGATACTTATTAATAATTATTCTTCCATATATTCAATATTTTGCCATTTCGGGAAGTTGGTCGTGAATGTATAATGATCATGTACTTACTTTAATTGTATTTTGCATTAAAAGAATTAAATGATAATGTCTTTCAACTATATTCAGTTCAATAACTAGGTTAAAGAGGAGAAAAAAGGCACAATTAAGTTTCATTAGAGAGGCTCATTTTTACAACACGTGCTTGATATGAACACCAATGAAATATATTATTTTCAAACCTGTCTAATTTTTGAATTGTGGCTTATTACCCCATCCCCTCCGAAAAAAAAAAATTAAGAGAAGAGAGCGTATCAGAACATTAAATTTGTAATTGATCAATTAACAACTTATTTGCTTGTATTTTGAAATAGAATACTAGAATCTAGGTAAATTTCCAAAAGAGGAAAAAGAATATGTCAATGTGTGCTATCGAGCTGGCCCTAATTTTCCAGTTAACGTGGTACATGTTTAAGTGATTATTGTTCACTCGTAAATAAATTGTATAAGATGGCTGAGAAGTGACTGTGCAAATGTTCTGTGGAAATTTTTTTTTCAACAAGCTGAAATGGACACATAAACAAGAATAGTAGCGATGCTCAATCTCCTCCGCAACTAGTTGAGCGAAGGGGCGGGGTGGGGTTTAATGGTTGAAACCGGTACTATTAATAGTGTCTTCATTTTCAGACTCTAAATGGATATATTTTTTATTTTAGTGGGAGGGGAGCTTTTTCCCAGTATGAATGTATTTTGTACATGTAATCATCCTAAAGTTTGTTTTACGCAATGTCCATTCGATATAGATAATTTAATTTTACTATTTATTTTAGTAATGAATTTACCAGTAATAAGTTTCATATGTATTTTAAACTATCGAATCAATGGGTTTGTGTCGTTGTTTTCAATTTAATCACATGAGTCCTTGGGATATTCGATGCAAAATGACCATGAATATTAGCACTTTGCTTAGGTCTTGCGTCACAGTTTGATTTGAAATGATGAAAATCCCCTTTTTCTTCTGGCTTTGGAAATGAAATAATTTAAATATATGCAGTATTTCACTAAATTTTTTTTATTAGGCCCACAATGTTGCAACAAATGATTGTTAACAATTTGGTCTAATTTGTACTTTTCAAATACATCAAAAATATGTGCAAATGATACTATGACTCGATCATAAAAGCAACACTTTCTTAAATGACGGACTCCTGCTCCTGAGTTTTTGAAATATTTTCTTCATTTGTGCTTGTCTACCAAGCTCCTCTTTTATCGCATAACAAGTCAAAACCTCTTGAAACTTTTCCCCTCAAAATATAACCCGTTTGTATGTTAAGTGAATTTGTCTTTAATCATAATTATTTATCAGGGTTTACGTCGGTATATTGGTTAAAGGGATTACAAAGACTGTACTGGTTCATCTCTCTATACAAACGTTAGTTCTTCTGCTGATTGTAACGACGTCCTTCAACAAAATTAAAAATCTTGTTCGATTTCCTTCTCTTCAAATCAAACATATAAAGACATTCTATATAAACAACCTGTGTCCACTGAATCCTTTCTGTATTTTGCAACTTTTTAATAGATTTCAGTTGTTCGATATATAAAAATTCAATAAAAATTATGGACGTACGTCTTGCACAGAAGAACTGTGCCTGTGTGTCCAAACTTTAAGCTTCATTACTAATTTTTATCTCCATATTTCTCATAAAAAACTCTGATATTTATTAAAAGCAAAAATATGATCCATATAGGGTGAATTCACCATGCATCGGATACCCTTGTACTTTAACAAGTTCTATCGATATCGATACCGACGGAAAATTATCAAAATGGAGTTTAACATTTAGTTTGTGATTAAGATATCAATCTGGAACACAATAATATGCCCTTTATTGAGAAAATATCCTCAAAAATCGAGTTTTTAGGAATAACTCAAAATTCACCATGGATCGGACATTGTTTACCATGCATCGGACAGACGGTATTTTGACCGGAAAAATATCATACCTTTATCAAAGTGCTTTAAAATGCTTGATATGGATATATTTTTATCTTTTATCTAAGAAATAACCCACAAATTAAATTTAATTGACGATATCATTGCACAAATGTAGAACGATTAAAGAGACCTCACTCTAACTTAGAAATGCTTGAAAGTGCTTATAATGCGGTAATTCGCGCCTTTTTTCATGGTTTATCATACTCTGGTTTGTAGAAACAAATTGAGTCAAATTCCAGACGTCATATATCGATAACTTGTATTTTGACTGAAAATGTAGAGTTTTTATTTTCTTTTTCCGCAAAAAATAGCTATCAGCTGGGTTCTGTATGAAAATGGTAGTGCTTACCTTTGCATCGGAAAGTGTCCGATGCATGGTTAATTTGTGTCCGATGTACGGAGAAATGAACATACTTGTGAAAACCAGCTCTAAAAAGAATTATACGAACATTGAAGTGAAATTTCTTTAAAATTTATGTTAAATTACCAATCTTTGACTTTATTAACCAAAGTTTGACTCGTTCCGTTGAAGTCGAATTTTAAGAACGATAACTCTAAAAATCGCAAAATCATAAATTTCTGGTTATTCCCCTTTGATGATGTAAAATATGACGTAACTTCAAGGCCATTCTCGGGGTATTTTTATCACAACATGATAATAATAATCGGTATCATTAAAAAAATTAAATCTTCAGCTTTATGACAGAAACAAATAAATACACGGAACTCTTAAGTTGAAAGAGAATTTATTGTCTAAAGTTGTCCGAAGCAAGGTATGTGTCCGATGCATGGTGAATTCACCCTACATGTATGTAAAATTCATAAGGAGGTACGCTTATTTTGGTTAATACTATACACGAGGAAGTAAGACGATAGTGTTTTTTTTAATTTGCATATATGAATGCTGGCAACATTTAAAGTGCCTTTTTCTCAATAAACAAAGTAATCATTTGACATATGAGTGCATTATCAAAGGCACTCTGGGAACCAATAATTTCCTATTTGTAAACAAACACAAGGTCTCTATTTTCCGGTATCAGAACCAAAAAAGTAATGAAAACACATTTAGCTCAGTCTATATATTGAATGAGGAAATACTAATCATTGAACTATTCCTGTGTTAGAAATATAAATCAAGTACATGTAATTTAAGAATATTCGAATATTTATATCTAAATCTGTGTCATATGTACCAAAAATTCCTTAGATAAATCTCCTTTCAATGATAATTTTTTGATTCAAAGGAGTAATAGCTGTCCATAACGTTGATAAAACTCAATGGAATTAAATAAAATGATGAAGTGGATGAAGTGGATAATTGTATTGTTTTTGGTTTACATCAAGAAATTAACAACAAATCAAGAATTACCGTGTATAAGGTAAACTTTGACTAATAAAAGAATTACATTTGTACTTAGTTATGAAAGATTTACCCCATAAAACTTTGGGGTTCTTTTCATAGGAGAGACGGAAGTCATGGTTGCTGTGATGGTACTTTCTTTAACATTGTACTGAATAGATGCGAAAGTAGGTAAACTATTGTCATCATTTTCATCAAACATTTTACTGCATGAAAAATATTTATAAATTATTTGATTTTTATCTCTTCATAGAGGCTACATGGATATATTTGTTGATGACTGTGTCAGTTGATTCTACATGTACATGTATATAAGATTTACAGTTGAGCAAACTTTGTCATTGTAAATAAATATTTTCAAAAACCAAATTTCAGCACATTTATTAATGTCGATAATGTGCGTTTAAACCTAGATTACTAGTAAATAATAGATGATGATAGCATTTATCTTTATGCAACTAAATTGCTACAGTCACACGGACGGGTTTGCTTAGCTGTTGACCAAGCAATTTATCATTTTGAGACAGTATATATGATATATTTATTTTCGCAGATTTTTGTTAGATAATTCAGATAAATATAAGTACAGAATGCAATTGTTTACATTTAGAATGTCCAACTGGCTATTTTGGACCAAACTGTACAAACAAATGTTTGTATCCTAGCTATGGCATAGATTGTCAACTATTTTGTTCATGTGATAATACTTCTTGCAACTTTGCAAAGGGATGTTTACAAACAAGTAAGTATCAATTTTTAAAATTTCAAATGTTTACTGCAGTTAACGCGGTTTCTGTAGTTTTTGCAACCCCTTCAACTCCTTCGAGTTTTACGTACCTAAAGATAGAATGAAGCATCTTTTAACAGGGGATAGTTAATTCAATAAAAGATATGTAACGCTTATCATAACATACAATCCCACTAAGACGGTAGGGTTATTAAAATGTCCATACTCGTATTTGAAAGCCTTGATTAAGGACGAATTTGATAGGTAAAAATTTCCTGTTCAAAACATTATCAAGTCTGCTGTTTGATTAAGTTTTATTTTGAACACTTAATTTTGTAATTAAACATACATCAGCTTCAGAAGTTCATTGAATCAATCATTCTTTTCAGTATTTTCAGAGTGAAAAGTTATACATGTAGCATTAAACCATTCTAAATAGTGTATGTTGTGCATACATGTATGTACAACTAATGCTGATGCATAATTTTTTGAACATTATCAAGTTTTAAAAATAGAAATTAGTAGTATTTAAAACTCTGATTTTGTTTATTCTTATCCATATATTGTTATATCTTTTGTACTATGTGTTGCACAGCATATGGGGACTGAGGATATTGATTGACATTTTCTTTTTATATGTATGATCTTTTATTTCAATAACATCTATTAAACATATTTGGCTCGAAAACCAGCAAAATGTATATTGACACATGTAAAACCACATATGAACATTTGAAAAAAAATAATAATTGAACTACATAACCTTATATATTAAAACAAATACTCATAATCCAACAATCAATATAAATTGAAAATTAATTATCTTAACTTTTTTTCGATATATAGATCTCTATATTCATTAAGATTACTCGTCGTGTTATGAATGGCTTTACAATCAGTTTTATGCCCATTCATATTCATCTTTTGAACCCCGATTTCGATGTCATCTGAGGTTCTAGAAATTTCAACAGAGATTGGAATCAGACATGAACGGAAAAGATTTGTCTTTTTTGATCTTATTTTGCCTAAATCTAGTTTTTATTGAATAATTCAGTAATGATGTTTACAGAAAAAATGGAACGCTTGCTTGTTGTCTTTTTCACTTAAAAATATAAGATCTTAGATCTGCCAACCACCATTCTCTCATTTTTGGCTAATTTGAGGCTGTTAATCGAAAATGATTGATTGTATATTGTTTAACGTCCCCCTTGAGAATTTTTCACTCATATGGAGACGTCACCGTATGCCAGTGAAGGGCTTCAAATTTAGACCTATACTCGGCACTCAGGGCCATTGAGCAGTGAGGGTTCTTTATCGTGCCAGCGCCTCCCGTGACACGGGAACTACGTTTTTAAGGTCATATCCGAAAGACCCGTGACTTTCACTTCTAGTGCCGAGCGCTTGGCGAAGGAACAGTCACTACCTTTGTTTACGTCTTAGGTATGACGCGGCACCGCGAACGAGAATCGAATCCGGGCCTCCCGATCACGAAGCGAACGCTCTACCACTAGGCTACCGTGACCGGTGTAATCGAAAATGAATTTAGACATTCATTTCATTTGTAATAATAGATATACACGTGAAAGATGAATATCAAGATCTTATACCTAGTGCATTCCAACTCTTGTGCAGTCCTTTTGGAGTTTATTTTCAAAATATAATATAAAGGAAATGTCTTTAAAAAATTTCTCTAGAACAACAAAACTATTATATGTCATATTATAAAAGAAGTATTCTCAGGTAGTGTAAATTCAAGTTTGTTCCAATCTTGACCCCTTGGTTTAAGGCAGGCGTTAAAGTTATACATAGTTTGATAAAGGTGTAGTGTTAATAGGCTTTGGGTAAAACGATTGAAGAAAGGAAGGGCCAAACAACCTGACCACCTTTGGAATGGACAAGCCAAAAAAGGTAAATGAGGCAAATGGGAAGCTTGGGACAGTAGGGTATGTATTATGTATATTCACTGAAAATGGATGTGTTTATAATTATACTGTGCATAAATCGCTTTTATTACGTTAACGATACACATGTTAAGCTTACCATTACTTTATAAACTGAATGTATATTTATAAGCAGGAGTTCAACCTGCATTTGTTTTTTTAAATATAAGCTAGAAAAGTATAAATATCATCAATAATTTACAGAATCACAAGTATGCAAATTTTGCGATTTAAAATGTTTTCATTTAAAAAAATCATTATACAAAAAAAAGATAGAAGAAAATGGCTTATGTACAGGTGCAAGTCAACTTCGTAATAGCTATAGAAGACAAAGAATGATTTTATTGATTGGAGACCAACATTCGCAAAAGAAAACGACATCTTTCTGTCTTTTGTTCGGCCTCACAATCATGAAGGGGATTTCATTGGTTTGGCAGCACAATCCTTTGTCTACAAAATGAAGAAGAGATGCAGAGAGGAAGCAGCACCAATATTTTTCCACCTAAATATAATAAGAAGTAAGGAGCTCTCCGGAATGGCGACTGTGATGACGCTGTGATAGACATGATAAGAAAGTTCCCCATTTTTCAACTCTGCAAGTCTGAGTTTTACAGAAGATGAGGAAATATGATAGGCAAACTGCCTACCACACAACCTCAAGGATCCATGGACACAGACCATAGCTCATGAGAGATTCCTTTTGTTTGACGATAGAAAGAAAGCAGGAGACAAAATAACTGTGTTTGCCATTAATTACTGTCTTCTGTGTTTATTTTTGTTACAGGATCTTATACTACTGCATATCTTTATTTACCCAGCTATACACTCTACATGCAGATTACATGTACTCATTATACGGCTGCATTTGTTCATGTCATGTCAATTGGGTTTCATGAGCATTATTTCCAAGAATGTTGGGAAAAAAGTTTAATTTCAACCACATATTAAAAAAGTTTATTTTCATGCGGCTGCATTTGCTCAATTCGTGAGAACTGGGGTTCATTGGCATGATCTTCCAAGTTATTTATGAAAAAAGGTTAATTTCAGCCGCATATGACCAAAATTGTATCTCTATGCGGCTACATTTGCTCATTTCAAGATATTTATGGAATATTTGCATAACATTTACAACTATTTCATACAAATGTTCATTTTCATTCACACATAATCCAAAAATCAAGGAAATGCAATTCAATTGTGTGTCCTTTATCAAAATAATCTTATGTTCTTATTTCATATCCTTCATTAATTTGTGAAAACTTTTATTTCCATCGGCATTTGGCCACTTTTTTTGTATTTCTATGCGGCTGTATTGCGCATTTATAGCCAATTAGGGTTCATTGGCATAATATGCACAGCTATTTCACACAAACATTTATTTTTATCCTCTCTTATGATTAGTTGGAGATGTTGCTTTCATTTTTTACATATTTTTTCTTGATGACAATTCTTTTGGTACCAACATTCTTAATCTCTTAACCTCATATTTCACAGGTGTGATCCTTATTACAAGGCATACCAACGCTGACCTTTGACATACCCTTGAAATACTTGAACCTCGGTCATACATGTACCTTTTGAAAAGTTAGTGCATAGGGGGGAGGAATGAACATACCAGTGGAAAATAGTGTACTTCAAAACATTTTTGAGGCAAATACATTCAACTTATATGAAACTAATATGAAATTAAAATTTGGTTAACAAGTCATTTAAATTTGAACAAGATAGGGTAAAAGCCGAATTTTTGATTTAAAAATCAGTAAATATAAAAACACTGATAAAACTGTGATAGTTTGTAGTTAAGAAGTTAAAATGGTGCTTACTTTAAGACACGCACTAATTTTGATTCAAAGGCTACATGGAAGCCACTAGAGGGTTCGGAAATAGGTCATTTTCCCGAATTTCCTCAATTCTGGTGGATTTTCATCATATTTTGGGTACATTTCTCTTCGGAAAACATAGAGCACACGCTTGCCTATCTGAGATTTTTACACATATACTGCATCTGATATCAGTGTATAAAATATATAAATTTGGTAGATAGGCAAGCGTGTGCTCTATGTTTTCCGAAAGAAAATGTGCTGTAAAATTAGTGAAAATTTGCATAAAAATGAGAAATTTCGAAAATTGACCTATTTCCTGACCTCACTGTGACCTCTGTATATTCTTAATCTTAAAACCAGTAATCATTTTGTGGCAGGGGTGGAAACAGGTTTTCATGGATAAACTGTTGGATCATTCTGAAAGACACCCAAACTCGAGGGCCATATACTGGTCTTACCCTATCTTGTCCTTTAATGCACAAACCAACAGTAGTCTCCTTTTTCTCCACACAAAGCATATATTAATTAAAAAATAAATCAACAGTCTCAATATAGATAACAATAATTGTTATTATTACATATTTATCCGTGTAATACTGTAATTAATTGATTGAATAAAACTTATATCCTGTCACAGTGTCAAAGGATATCAAAATGATACCCTGTCACAGTGTGACGAATACCAGAAGTGCGGGAAAACTCTCGATTTCCCTTCCAATACCGAAGATTATTGTAAAAATCTTCCTTGACCCAAGGTAAGACACATAGAAATAAATAAACCATTCTGACAGCGAATAAAACTGTCAAAATTACCAAAAATATATTACTGAATCCATTTTGACAATGTTTTTTACTTCACTTATCTATGACGTGTCAACTGCTCAACTATGAAGTCATGTAATACAAAAAGACAGGGGCAAAGGAAACATCAAAGAATTTTTTTTTAAATGTAATAACAGAAAATTCAAAATTTTGTAGTTCAATATGGGATTTATTGTACTCGTGAGACAAGATTTTTTTTTTTTTTTTCGTGCGAAGATATCCAAAAAAAAAAAATTTTTACTATGTGTAGTTTTCGAACATTGACACTTCCAATCAGACTTCGTGCAAAGCATCTAATTAACTGAAGAATGTGTAAGATGCACAATGTTAATGTAAACAGTGGACTTTACCGTATCCTACAAGGTGATGGGAGACAGAGCTTCAGTAAGCGGCGGACAATATTAATATTAATGAAGTGACACTCTTACTCACAAATTACTGTTACCAAATATGCGATCCCTATGATGCAGCTTCTCGTACAAAAGATAAACGCTGTGAGTATCGATAGTTTTTAACATCTTAGCTCCGAGACGGATCATGAGAGCTTTTTAACATCTTAGCTCCGAGACTGACCACGAGAACTTTTAAGAGCTTAGCCCTGAGATCTATGTGATCCAATGACTATGTGAGTTTTCACTATCTTGGCTCCAAGGTCTTTGTAGTTGAACTTTTTCATGTACCATTGCTTTTGCCTTCTTACGACTTTACAAGAAAACTTTAAACTTACAAAAGTCTTCTTAATCTATTAATATTATCTTAATATTGGCTAATTGTGTTATAAAATGAAGGGTTTTACACAATAAAACTCCACTAGATCCCCTTTTTAATATTGATATAGAATAATAAAAATAATATCTGTATTGTGTTATCTAGTTTATTTGTATTGTGATATTTTAAAATATAATTTCAGTCGGTGTTATTAAATATGCAAACAGAGGTCGCAATTTAGTTGATGAGAATTATAAACATATTACAATAACGCAGCACAGTTGAGATTAAAGTATGGAGGCGAGGCCTAATTTGTAAGGGAAATGTTTACTATGTTTACTATGATGTCACACTTAATATAAGATCTTCAAAACAATACAAAATGAAATAATTTGGTATTTCAAACAGCTGGATAGCTGTATACTACATACATGTACACACTTACTATTACAGTTACTTTTGCAGTTTTGCCGTTTGTTAAATCCCACACAACAGTATATAAACAATACATCCATCGCAATGTACTTGTTTATGTGACGTCATCTCGCAAAACTGACGCAGTTTGTACACAGTAAGAGGCTGTCACATTTTGTACAAAGAAAAATGTCTTTTGTTTGCAATTAAATAAAAGGTCCTTAACTTAGATGCGATGTCTATTTTTAGTATTTAATACCTTATCTGTCCGTGCCTTCTCCAGACAAGTGATACCGTCGTATGTTTGTATGCAGATTCATTGAAAAAGTAATAGAAGAACCCTAAAAAATTTATTTATTGCAAGGGCATACCCTCAAAATATCTTGTCAAGTTTTTACACGTAGACTCAGGAAGCAATAAGATATTTGAAAAGTGCTGCGAACTTCGTGAACTCTTGCAAATAAATCACGTATAGCCATATTTGATGTAGTTTACCAGCAATATATTCAACGTGCCGTCCAACAAATTAAATATTAGCAATTAAAAAAGGAAATCTTTATAGGTTCCCTGCACTTTTCACAACCTACATGTAGTGTCGAAAATGATTACAAATTCAACTAACATTTTTAATCTGGTTATGCCCTGCAATATTGGAATTTATAGATGACGTCTAAACTGCAAGTATAATTGCTTAAATCATGTGATATATTCCCAACATGAAGATTTAAATCACATCACATTTTTTTTTTTATATCAGTGAAGTCCTAAAAAGAATCGCCCATCCTAATAAAGTATGTCTTTGTTTATCTTAAAAAATCGCCGATATTTCCATCTGTCACCTTAACTGTGCTGCGAAAGCAATTTTACATGTTGGTACTTATCAAATTAGTAATACGTGTTTTAAAGTGGACAGTAGACAAATTTCCTTAGACTAAACCTGACTTCGAAAGTAGAAATTGAATTAATTCTATTTTAAAGACGCATTTTAAAGACGTGTAATAAAAGCTAGAACATTGAGTGCTTTTTAATCATAATTTTATTATCACCAACAATGTTTGATTTGTAAACAGAAATCAATTGTTCATATGATAATGCAAAACTCTAATCAAAAAATAGTTCCTCACTGATTAATACGTTAATATTAACTCAATATCGCAATAGTTTTTACATCCTTTATGTTGAGTTTAATAAAAAAAAAGCAATTATCATGAATTCCGATACTGCTTAACTAAAGGCATGCAATCACCAGTTCATTTGATTAGGACAATGCATAAAAACTTCCATTTACCGAAATCTTTTGATTTCGCTTCCTCATAGTTTCCGCATACAGAGTTTCTTTAGCTATTTTCTAAAAGACTAGAAAAAATATATATTACCTCTGTCACAACAACATTAGTTTATTATAACGATATTGGAATGATTTTCAAGTAAATTGATGAGTTTTGATGTTATCTTTTAAGTTGAGGACATGTAGCATGTGATACAATTTTTTTTTTCTCTGGAGGAGACCTAAGGGGGCCGAATAGGGTTTCCGTTAAACAATATTTCGCGCATCATAAAAAACAAAGCATATGTACTTTTTTCAGATTATTCTTTTTCATTTGAAATACAACTTAACAGAATTAAGAAATCACAGAATGAAAATATTTTTTACAATGTTAAATATCTGATTTTTTAAAACGATTTTTTAACTAATAGGTAGTAATCGTGTTTCTTTGACATTAGATAACGTAACGCTCTATCAGAAGAGGTAATAAAAAAAAGTTAGGACAGAAAAAGTAAAAGATATAGGACCTAAGATCTTGAAATTTAAAACATAGAAAGAACAAGGTTCATCTTTGTCTATTTTTGCCCTGTAAATTTCTGAAAAACTTAAACTACCTAGTTTTAGTTACCAATGCATTGAATATCACTTAGATCTTTGATGATTGCTTACATTGTGTCTATCAAAAACGACTTAATTTTCTGACCAGTCAATGCATTATGACGCCACGAAATGCGTTAGTTTCCTCATTATCTGAAAGAGTCTATAAAACGGCCAATTTTTCAAAGCTATTTTTTATATTCAATATAGAGCGCAACCACTGATCTAAAATATGCAACTGGTAAATGATAGAACAGTTTCTTAAAAATACTTGGGCGGTATATTTTCCCTAAGCATGACATGTACACTGAAGTTAATATAAGTTGTATATGGAATTTAAAAAAAAAGTTTCTTTATTGTTGTTTTTACAGAAAAAACCCAGCCTCTCCCTTAATATCATAGCACAGGCCTAGAAAAGTGGATAACACAGTTATGTTAAGCCTTCTCGGAGCTTGAAATACATTGAAAACGTAACATTGCATTGCAAGATTAATTCTGAGTTTTATTTCTAAGTTATGTACTTAAGAACGTCCAGATCATATTGATAGTTCTCTAGGCTATATATAAACGTACATAGTATAATATCACATAACCTAGCTGATCACGTGAGGGTCATTTTTCCTTCTGTGAAGTGTTTCAAATAAAGATCTAACGCGCTTCATGAAATATGCCAACGTGTAGCGTCATAGTTCATAACCTCATGAATCTTCAAAAATTCATTTCTTCAATAACTTCAACTTACCGACAAATCTGAGGGTATTTTCTATTTAATATCGTCATCTATTTTAGAGCAATGTCATCATACATTCTACCCAAGCAAGAATCAGTTAGAAGAGAAAATGAAACTCCTCTTACATATTTTATTTGCAAAGATCCCGAATAAGTCTTCATTAATAACCTGCGCCAGGTTCATGTGTACACGTTCCGAATTCTGCTTCTGATCCACTGGTATCAAAAAAGGGTAAATTTCAAACATATTTTTTCGAACCTATTTTTAATACGATGACTTTTAAACAAAAGTACAGTGTAAAAAGCTATTGTATCTAAAATATTAGGATATAATAGTTATTAAACAACATACTTAGTACATTAAAACAAGTTTATTTTAAACTAGCTTTCCGATTCTTTATATGCAGATTGAAATAAGGTGTAAAGTTTATGACACTCTACCTATCATTACAGATCGAGTTTGCAATGACTTGACCTCATTTTCAATTATGACGGCATACATTTGTAGTTCAGAGAAGTGAATGCACATAGTACAATGTAATATTCTTGGATGCCTTATTGTACCTGCGAATTCTTTGAACTTTTTCTACTTAGTCTTGTTCAATGAAAAAGATTTGGAAATTATAGTTACACTTTAATAAAATAACAAATATGGACAAATTTTACTTAGTTAAAGCTTATGGATGAGAACAAGTTTCAGAATTATTATGTTAGTTTGGTGCTAAAAGTGTAGTATAAACGCAATAAAAATAAAGCAAGCCAGGTAAATTTTATGAGGAAAAGCAATATGGAGGAAAGCAAGATTAAATACATATACTGATTTTTACTTTGTGGATTATGTTGTGTAAAGATTTTAGCAATACTTCATATTGATGTACATAGTACAAAGATACGTATCAGTGGGTTTGAAATCAAGTACCATGGATATCCATTTGAAATCATGTGTAGTCAGGTTTGCGAAATAGGTATCGACTATATTTTCTTTGAAGGACAGTCAGCTATATAATTACATGTACTATGCCTGTAAACCTGCCCTCAATCGTTTTCATTGCTAATACGGGTATTGTCAGATTTTACATTAGATAGACCTAGGAAGGTATATGAAACTTAGAGTATACTTGATATGTCTCTGCCTTGGATAAAGGAAACTTATCCCACGCCTTCCTACGTGGATGAGTTCGTTTAACAAATATCAACGTTGCAATACATTTTATTTCTCAATATTTATTATTATATCTTCTTAACGTCCCTCTTGAGAAATTTTTCTCTCGTATGCCGCGAGGGAATTTTTTTGCCTAGCGGTGCTCTTGCTTAATATCAATATGACTTAGCGTTCTTTTTTTAAATACCATATATAAATATTATCATAGTGGATGATATGCTCATTTAAGCATGATGCAATTCATGCCTGGTGATGAGACACAATTTTAAAAAACGAAAGGAATTTTTGTCTCTGAAGCACAGACATTTTTTCTAGCAAATGAAAGGATAAAAGTTTCAATTGCGATGGCCAGTTAAGAAAATTATCTCAAGGTATTTTCTTTTAATAATTTAAGATTATTTGCTATTGATTTTTTCTTTAAAAAATGATTAATGTTTTTAGGATATGTTTCCCTTTGCACATGCTTTGAGTGTATTTATTTAGAAGGGTGTTACAAAAACTTTTAAAATTCATTCTATAAAACATTCGATTTTATTTGTTAGATATTTTTATAGAAAGAAAAACTTTCAATGAAGTGTTTTTAAAAATAGATCCTCGAATAATATCTTAAAATAGCTTTTAAAATTTCCCTACGTATTTATACATTTAGCTCAGGTATGTACCCAAGAAGACGGATTAAATGGACATCATGACTTAGTTTGTTTTACAAAGACAGACAACACAAGCTCTGATTTAAAGTAATAAAAGCCATTTTTAAATCATTGAGGTTTTTATTGTTCATATTTGAATTGTGGAGCTTTAACTGTCACATTTTAAGGTGGAACTTATGATGGACAAGTCTTTGTCAAAAGATTTTCAAACTTTTCAGAATGATAAATTAGCACTCGCTTATCAAAGGTACATGCTATGTTTCCTTGTTATTACATGTAGTACAGCCTGTGAAACGTGGAATGGTAATTACATACAGCGACTACAAATTTTAAGTCAATGTTAGGGGTACTTGTCATAAAGAGAATGTGAAAAAACTCAAAAAACACTTAATTACACTGAGAGAATTACCTAGTTGATTTAACTAGTGTGTCTAGTAACGCATTCGTCGTGATTAGTAATCACTCTGTATATTAGATAAGGTAGTGAAAAGTTGAGTGATGGTCGTAAAGATATTTAGATACCAAGTGAATGTTACTTATAAATTCTTAGATTTACTAACATTATCTAGTAAATTTACCCAATACCTAGTAAAACTACTTTTGAGGTAGTGATTGTATGGACAGTAAATTTACTAGTCTTCACAGTGACTTTCACTAGTTATTTTTTTCAGTGTACATGAAAAAATCGTCGGTCGTCGACTTTATTAACTCAACAGTATTAAACAGTATTTATCAATAATTAGTTCTTTTTTATTCTATTGACAAAAGATTAGTCAACATTTAAGAAAAAAATAGGTAAATGAGCTCTATTACTTTTAGTCGATACTTGATATCGCAATTACTAAACTTAGCGGAACTCTTCTGCAATGGAAGTAGGGAACGTATGTTGGGTGGGGGCAAGTGTGCCATTTAATACAATGCAAGATCGATCATTGCAGCATTTATAAGGACAGATAAGTAAAAAATCCTGGTGGAGTACCTTGCTAAACAATTGCTGAACCAGCTTAATAAATATTTGAGAGGAGCCAATCCTAAATTGTTACATTTTTAACGATATTTTTAATTAAGCGGACTCTTCTCGTTAAATTTACAATGAAAATTGTCTCATTTTAAAGCAGATAAAATATTTTAAACTTTCCTTATTCGACAATATACTATTTAATGTCTGGCAAAACATTGTGATTTCGGCATTAAATTGTTGGAATCAGTCGATTGTCACTACTGTAGACAATGTCATGTACCCAAGAAATTTAGACCTTTCTCGATTCCCCCACAAAACAGCGGCAGTAATTCAATAACTGCGAGGTATTTATTTTTAGTATTAGCCACCCTAAATTTGTAACTATTTTTCAGAAGTCCTTGTCAGGATGTTTTCAATCTTTCATATGGTGTAGAACATACCCAAATGATTACAAAAAAGTGATTAAAGTATTTAGCTTTCCCCTCAAACTAACAAGAAATGGGTTATTTACCTATGTTACATTTCTTGATCTTTTGCACTTACTTAGGATTTGATTGATAAATGACTGTTGTGGGTAATTTTAGTCTGACAATGTTAATATTTAACAAAAATTGTATTTCTCTATGTAAACAGATCATTGATAGAAAATTTGTAATCAAACATGATGTTAACTAAAAATAATTAATATATAATTAACAATAAACTATGAAAAGGCATGCATTTCATGATAGACATCAAACATTTATAGGAATTATTCAACAAATCTTTAAAACAAGACACATTTATCAAGATATTAATGATACTATTTAGTTGGCGACTGAAAATTTAACTTTTTTAGACTTTTGTAATCCCTCAAAATAGTTGCATATCTTTCACGTTATCAGAATGTAATTTCATTACATGAGAATGAATTTATCTTCTTTAGGTCAAGATCGAAATTAAATGAAAGGTGCCTACAGGTTTCTCTAATTTGAGAAATGTATGAAGTCATATAGCTTTAAAATCAAAAATATAAAAATTGATTATATGTGTTAAGAGTATTTTAACATGATTTAAAATGATTCCATATTTTCAAATCGCTTTACTTATTTACTTCAATCTCTTTTGTAAAGCTGTAAAATACGGGGAAAAGTAACTTTTAATTGATTATGACGTAATTATGGTTCAAACACAAGCTTAACACATGATGTCACACGACGCACGTTCTTCGATAAAAATTTTAAAGGAAAAAAGAAATCAAATAAATAATGATCTCCCACTTTTGTAGGCATAGTAGAACAAAGGAAAAAGACGAAGACCAATAATGGGCACGTAACAATTTCAGGAAATCTAAGTGTAAAAAAAATACATGGAAATTTTGCATATATTGATAGATACAGAAGCCCAAATATGAAAATTATATAAAAATATAACAATATATCTGCTGCAGGTGGTTGCATCCAATCATGCAGAAAAGTCCAATTTGAACTGCCCGATGAAAGAGGTATGGAATGGTTTGTAATATACGCATTTCATGCTTGAAACGGCCACAAAAAAATTGAATCAACGATCACAATACCATTGCTGGAAAAGAACAAATACGGTATAGGCAGTTATTGGCCGCAAATCATATATTTTAATTTTTATTTATATCGCTTTTAGCTCAGCTTTTCTGATCACAGTTTTCCGTCGTCCGTCTGTCTGTATACTTTTCACATTTTGGACTTCTCCAGAACCACAGGGTTAACTTCAACCAAACTTGCAACAAAACATCCCTGGATGAAGAAGACTCAAGTTTATTTAAATGGAGCGCAACATCAGGTAGAATAATTTCAAGTGTTTATAAATGACCACGATGATGGCTGGGCCACAATGGCCAATCAAAGTATTATATAGAAGCAAAGCCAAATTTATTTTCTTGTAAACTAGTTCAACCGAAAGATATAGAACTAATATAGAGACGATGAAGGTATGTTTACGCATAGTGAGTGGAAATTGAAAATTAATATCTTAAAAGTCATTTACTTTAAAGATATGTGATATATAGGCTCTGTAAAGTTTCGTTTCATCACTAGTCGCTATGTATTTAAAGAAAATGCATGGTGTAGTTTTCAACTAGAAGTATGGTGAAACAACACTGGACTGATTTTTTTTATTAACAACGTATTTATGTTAACGAAATCAATTCATTAATTAAGGTCTTTCGACTTTAAAATGATTTGATGAAATTCAAAGAAATTTTACGATGAAAACACGTATTTCATTTTCTTTCCTTCAGTCAACCCCCATTTCTTTTACTGCAATATACTTTATTTAGACACTTAATTATGTATTATTCGTAGAAAGATAATATTTTTAACATTTGACTTATCCTTAACAATTATGAAAAAGCAAATAATAGTATACCAAATACATCTTACGACGGTTAATGCTATTAACCGTAAAAGCTTGGACTGATTCTTTTTTTATTCCTTTTTGCAGAACATGGTGGAAAAAGAAACAATCTTCATAATTTCTGTTTCAACTACAAGAAAGAAGACCCGTAGGGAGTTTTGTTACTTCTCATTTATATAACTTCTAAATTTCTGATTTATATATATATATATATTTATTTTCTACTCAGCTGATAAATCTTCTCCAGTCAGAAACTCAAAAAGAAAAATGTATTTTGTTTACAATGAAGTAACCAGAGCTTAAATGGCATCTTTAGTTGAAATATAATTTTTTTTTATTCTATGTTATTCTCATTCTGGAATCGTTCATTGTTATTAAAGTCCAATCTGACAGAAAAACAGTCTCAATGGAGTTTTATAGGGTAGTACCACCTAAAAAATATTTCGCGCATGAGTGATCAACGTAGTCTAAAAAAGCAGAGTCAATAATTGCTGGCACTGCTATGTTTGCTTTCTGTCCAGCAGAAGCCTCACAAAAGTCTTTAAGTTATTCACGGCAGTCCTAGTGACTGCTTTCTGGAACAGTTTTGTTTCATGTTTGCCGGTTGAAAATGCTGTTTGATTGTCACTGTTCTTTAATTCTTAAAGGTATAGTCATATGCCTCAAGCGCATACGTGCGTCAACATTAAAGATGCATATGGTAAGAAAACTATATAAAAACATATTTTTCTTCGAAAAACAAAATTAATTAAACCTGATCATCAAAGTAATGATTACGTTTTGCAGAGTCAATGATTTATATCTGTTTATTTACTCAAACAATACAGCTTCAATTAAAGGACTTGAAAACAAGAATGAGAATGGATTTGAAACAGAAAGCTCCCCAAAAAGCTTTCCACATCTTGCCCTCACATATCCCGAAGTGCACCGGCAGTTGAATTGTCCCGAGGACGACTCGTCTCGTACTGAAAGGACAACTTTAACCACACAGGCAATCAGAAAGTATGGTGAGGAATAAGTATACTCTTTGATTTTCAAAAAAATAGTTCTACTTTTTATGTACTTGTTTTCTACAAAAAAAATGCAACTAATACATGTACATATCTATGACAATATTGAAGAAAATGACTTACTAATCAACATTTGAAGGTTAAATTTGACTGCATATGAAAGTTCATGCACTATTGAGATATAAATGTTCTTTCAACGTCATTTTATATTATAGTTGCATAGACTTTGAAAATAGGTTAAGCTTTCGTTGATTTATACTTGAAATTTGGTTTGTATTCAAAGTTGAGGATACGTTCAACTTGATACTTAAACGTTCTTGTAACGTCAAAATATTAACTATAATAAAATAGAATATTGGATTTAAATCATATTGAATTCAGAGTGAGTTTTGTTTTGTTAAGAAAATATTTCTCTTTCTTATAATGCTTTTTATTCAGGTTGCGATAATGTAAGTTGTAATTAAGTACTTAGATTTTGATCGAATTTATGTTTAACTGCATCTTAAAGATAAACAAATTTAATTCATTTCACCATATTTTTAAAAATCACTGTCAACAAAACGTATCTTACTAGTGAAAGTGTATCGCAGTTAAAATACCCAGATTCAGCATAGCACACATCTGTCTAAAGCAAAGTTTCACAAGGTTGCAGATGATTGAGTTTCATAAAATGACTTAATTGTCAGAGAGAAATAATCAATTTTCAATTTTCTAAAGCAAAGTATATAAACAAAAGAAAATTACCTTTACTATTTATATAAAAAGGTATACCTTCTTGTATGTACTCGGAATTATTGTTAAACCGAAATATATTCGTACTCTAGTCAAAGTTATGTCCTTCTGAATTTGAACAATCGTTATTAAAGAAAAAATACTTATAGTCGCAGAATTGTATATACATATATATTTATATATCCAAAACATGTATAAGTGTATTGAATTACTTGGTATTTTTTTTATTATAATAAGAATAAAAACATATTTTTTTCCTAGAAAAATTTATTTTGTACCTGATCATCTTAAGAATGAATACTTTGCAGAGTTATTGATGCTTCATTTAAGACTTCGAGGAGAAAGGCTTTACTTACGCAATGTCAAATAATGCACTTGAAAACAAGAATGAGAATCAATTGACAAATTGTTCCCCTAAGAGCAGATCATATCTTGCCAAGACATCAAGTCCCGAAATGAAGCACCGCGTGTATTGTCCCGAGGATGACTCAATAAATATTAAAAGTTCAACTTTAACCACACATGCAATCAGAAAATATGGTGATGAATTATTGTGCTCTCTACTTTAACTCATATATAATTTAAATAAGCTTTTCTTGTAAATTAGATTTGTACACATTTGCAACGGATACATGTACATATTAAGGAAAATGAATTAGATATTTAAAAATTCAAATGTTTTCAGAATAAGACTCTGGGCATACTCTGATACAACCATCTGAACTGCACAACCTACTAACATCATTAAATACGGATGGTTTCTTATTAGCAGGTCGACTTTTGCAGGTCGAAAAATCACAAAAGACAAACCTTATCGCATCAAAGGAAAATCTTTCTGTTAGTGTTACAAAATATATCTTTGTATTGAAAAGGGGATCACAGAATTCATATCTACAAATCTGTCTAAAAATAAGTTACAGAAGGTGGAGGATCTTTGATTTTAAATCACGCACATAATTTAGTCTTGAAAAGTGCCAGGTTGGTCGTTAATTCCTAACCTCTAAAGCAAAGCAAATAACGTAATGAACTGGTATTCATTTATTGTCCCCCCGCTTTCACTGAAAGTGGGGAATATTAATTTTGGTCTGTCCGTCTGTCCGTCAGACTTTTTGCCCGTCTGTAACGCGTTTGTTTCCGCTCGATATCTCGAGAACGTTTTGAGCTTTCTCAATGAAATTTTGCATAGTGACTCCCAATGGCGTAAAGAAAAAACCCTATTGATTTTGCAGTCAAGAGGTCAAAGGTCTAGGTCATAAATTCATAAATTCCGTTTGTTATAATACTTAAGTTTCCATGCAATATCACAAGAACCCTTTCAGCCTTTGCAATAAAATTTTACATAGCACTTCCCTTTGGTCTTAGGAAGATAGGAAGACCCCTATTGAAAAGTTAAAAGATGAAAGTTCAGGGTCGTAAATTTATATATTCTATTTGTGTGTAACACTATCGTTTTAAGGTAATATTAGAAGAAGTTTTTGACCTTTTACAATAAAATTTTTATACCTTAACTTCCAAAGGCCTCTCTTACCCCTTTCTTAGTCACCGCCCAATCATTTCATTGGGATAAAAATTCTATATGAAAAGAATCTTCGAAAAATAGAACAAGCAATCAAATATGCATATCCATATTGGTATTTTTATTTGATTCAATAGACATGCATGCATTAATAACATATTATTATACCTCTATTGATAATAGTCGAATTTGATTGGCTGGTAAGAAAACTTTAAAACACAATAATGACTCCAAATGGTACTGTTTACAGCAAAACTGACCTAGGAATCATTGCACGTGGGATATAATGACCCGGTCATTATTTCTAATGACCGCTAAAAATGACCGCAAAAATTCGTTTTTGAGTGAAGTTAATTCATAAAATAATAATTATTCGAAAATACAACGTTTTTAAAATTGTGCATGGTCTGTTTTGCATTACCATACAGAATAAGGTAAAATTTGATCGTTACAATATATTGTTTCAGTTATATCGTTACAATTCAGTTCAATAGAATGTAGACTCTGAGGCAGCTCTTTAAAGAGTTAAATTCTGTGTTAGATTTTGACTGTGTAGAGGAAAAGTTATCGTTAGTTATAACAATGCAATGTCGCTATCAACCAAATATTGTTTTAATCAGTAAATCATGATGCAAAATCTTACACAACTTGCAGACGTCAATGTAAACAACTTCACTATCCGAATCCCGATCCCGATCAAAAAAAGAATTGATAACAGTTAGAGATTCATACTTTTCAATATATATCGGTATAATAAAACAACTGATTGCCCCTTTTGAGTTCAACATGGTGAAATAAGGACCCTTGACCTGGCCCACTCGATGACCTGTCTTGACCTCGACCGCTACGCGGCCTCGGTCAGGCCAGGTCATCTCGTGGGCCAGGTCTCAGGTCCTTATTTCACCATGTTGACCTCACAAGGGGTAATTAATTGTATAATAAAATCAGTCAAAAGGATCTGAACCCCCCTCCCGAACTGCTCATGGTCTTTTTTTTCACCTTAAGCGAAGGACACAAGTTCTCTGAACTAGCTTGTTTATAACTTGTTGTTTAAAGTTTTAAAGCCATAAATTTATAAGTTCCATAATATTTAATTTGAAATGCATGAAAATGAAGCTTGAAAATGAAATTAACATTTTATTCATCTTTTTAAGATTCAAGGATTTTGAAAGTCTTAGAAAAGTCTTATGAAAGTTGATATTTGTACATTATAAAAGGAAAAAAATATATATAGCGCTCAACGCACTTTTTAAGCTCACATGGTTTTTAGCACAAATTAAGGTCACATTGTTATGATGTATTATTGTGTATCGAGACAACAAAATACATTTAAAAATGTTTGTTTATATAATTTGAGTTTTATATCATTTTTTTTATCATCTTGAATCTAGGCTCAGATAGCAATGTTCATTAGCATGATATGAAAAACGAAATGATATAATCAATAATTATTTTTAAACTGCTCTTTCAATAGGACCTAAAAATAAGGTGCTCTTAATTTTCCAAACTTTTTAAGGTTGAAAATACGTTGCGTAAAAACACTCATTGTTGAAAAAAATGATGCATCTTCAACGCTGTCAAAAGACTCTGGACTAAACGTTAATATATAAATATAAAAAAAATATACTCGTTAAAAGAACTTTGAAGTAACCCTTCAAAATAATAAAATGTTATTATATCATGTACATAGCATTATATACGAGAGGTGATCAAAACGTTCACAAACAGATTAACTTTTAACAACTTACTGAACTTAATTGCAACATACACTAACTGCTCACGTCATAGAAATAGAAATTTACCATTTCCCCGCAAGCACTTTTCAGCGTGGTACACGTTTCTCTAAAGTTTAGCGTAAATAATATAATGACGCTATATCTTAATACAAAAATAACTTTTATTCTTTGATGAGATTTTGGCAATTATAAAATAGAAGGAAATTGGCAATGAATTAACGATTAAATGAACTCTTTAAAGTGCGTGAAAATACGTGATTGTGGGGAAACGGTATATGCGTTATTTTGCGTTAGAAATAGAAAATGATATATGCGTTAAAATGCGTGACTGCGGGGAATGGAGTTAAATAACTTCCACAAACAAATAAAATTAGGTTTTAATGATCTTTATTTTTTAAGGTAGCCCTCTCTGATTTTAATGCATATTTGCCACCGCTCTGCCCAAGCGCTAATCACGTGATCCAGGTGCGCAAGATACATATTCTTAGGTATTATGTTCATTAGACGCAAAAATATTTTTATCCAGGTCTTGTATTACCATGCACGTTGGCTTTTATAACAAAAGCAGTTCAAAATGGCATAAATTACCAAAGTTCGAAAATAGGATGGTTGGATAAAAAAACACTTTCCCAGAAAGAACGTGGTCAGCACCACAAGCCGAGGCCCCTTTCTAAGGAACGTCGTTTATCCAACATGGATATATTTATAGGGGCCTTCTTTTTATCATATTTAATACTTTTAAAGTCTAAATTAAACAATATTTTGGGGATTAAATATTATTGTAAAGATACTCAATCATTTTCATAGCTGTTAAATTCTCTTCGTAATCTTTCAAAACAAATTACCTAACAAAGGACACATCTCCTCTCCAGCTTACTTTCGCTTCGCTGCGAAAAAAGGTAATTCTTAACCATCCCCTCTTTACTAAAACAATCAATCCAATTCATTATTAAATGTCTAGATAGTCTATAGTCTTCATAAACCTTGTACAAATTGCTATAAGATACGATGAGGGAATTTGTTTCTTAAGAAAGACTGTGACAACCTATTTTTGTCATGAGTGACCTCAATATTGACGTCATTTTCACATGGTGATGTTACAATCATGGAGAAAGTAATTATTTTTCAAGTGCTATTTATAAGACATGTGCATGACTGTAGGTGTGTCAAATATCATTCTGATCTGAATCGTTGTTTGGTCACTATAGAGATCATTTGCGAACATTTTGATCAACTCTCTTATAATTATACAATATATTGCGAGAAAATTTCAACTTATAATTACCCATACATTTAGCAGGTCCAGACCACTACCTTATTTGGAAGGCAATTTTCAACACGTGACGAAATCTTTGTCACCCCCGTTCTCTAATCAAGTGAAAGAGTCCCAAAGTATAACAGTCTACCACGTGTTTACGAGTCAATGGCTACACGTGGTTTTCGTCGGTTTACTGCACAAAATTTAACTCGTCGCCGGAAAAACTGTAGAGCTTCTTTATAACTTTATTAGACCGAAATTGAAAGATTATATTATAAAGACACTGCTCCATGCTCACATTTAATATTGGAGTTGTTTTAGATGATTTACAGTTGCTTCGAATATCGTACAAAAGCTTTGACTTTTGCATAAACATAAAACACTTTCTGATAATATTGAGGGGTTAAATAATAATTGCACACTTTCTCCTGCTGACCTTTTTACTACCTGCGAAAGCTACATGTATGTACACGTATATCACGTGAAAAAAACTCAATGTTTTATCGACATGATAGCACTTATACGTCTCTTTGAACAATGGTATACTAGACCGATGTATTATAAGTTGATATAAGGATTCATAAAGCAAATTTTGTAAATGTGAGTATAAAAATGAAAGATTATAAATCATTTTAAATATTTCTTTCACAAATTTCAAAAAAAGAATTGAAAATAAGTTTTCAAGGGACAATACAAGTTGCCTTTAATTTTCAACACAGCTAGGTACTTGTAGTAGCCCAAAATGCATTGCGGCTCATTCAGCAGTAGTAAAGTGAACATATTAGCTAATTTACATGAAATTTTTTCTGACGTCAGAAAATTTAGTGGTCTCGACCTGTTTAGGGGTGAATTCCAATCTCCGTGGTAATTTACATTCAAGCGAAGTGTTAATGCTTCAATATCCAGTCTAGATTCATATAGAGAAAATTCTCCTGCTATATATGTTGACAAAAGCCTGTTATTTACAAACAGTAAAATTTCTCAGCACGTTTTTATGAATTGGAGCATTTCAAAATCAAGATTTATTATTTAAACTATTGTTCTTATTTCACTTAATTTTCTTGGAGAGAAATTTTAAAAGAAATTAAGGTTTTCAATAATTATTAAGCAATTTAAGCTTTTGGGGGAAGGGGCGACTTGGATTTTATTGTATGAAAACCATAAAAGCAAAACTTTTCATTTTGTTACCATACAAAACTTACATTAACTTTAGTGTACATGTCAAGTTCGGGAGAAATTTCACTGTCCGGGTATTTTTGAGGGACCGTCCCAAATTGAAGTAGAAGTATAATTTCTATAGGATTTTATGAAATGCCAATTTTTAACACTTGAAAGCAAATTATACCAATACTAAATACACTTTTTTTAAACTCTAATATTTGATTAGTAATGCTTTATTATACAATATATGTGAGAAATAAAATTCTACCGTCTTGTTACCAGAGGGGGCATCTTAAAATGCCAAAAATTCATGAATTTCCCTTTTTGTTATAGAGTACTACAAAATATGACGGACAAAAAGGATTCATATATAAAACATAATAAATGTAAGTGAAACATTCTCAAATTTCTACCTTTTTGATTTCAAGAGGGTTATTTATAACGTTATCCTTAACATCAGTTTTATTACCCCTTTCTACATGAGCTTCAATTTATCATGACATAAAAAACACACTTTAACGACGTCAAACCAACCTATCCATTGAAAAGTCGGTTTAAAAGCAATGGTATAAAATTGTAATTGAATTTGTATACCTATAATTTCTTAATTTTGATTAATTTTAATAATTAAGCGAAAAATTTGTTTTAAAGCAGTAAAAATGCTTAATTTTACTATGATGCACGAAATATTCCGCAATGGAAACTACAGTGGCCCCCTTAAATCTGCAACTAAAAAATGTCAATTCGTTTTAAAACTTTTATTGCAATAGATAGTAAACTTTTTGTCACCTTTCCTGTCATGACAATTTACCAGATATCGGTAAAGGGCTTTAAATTAAAACCTTCTTTCGTCACTCAAGGTAAATGTCCAGAGATTATTCCATATCATGCTAATCCTTATCGTGACATTATTATTTTATGGTCCTATTTCAAATGACCCGCAACAATCACTTCAAAATGCCAGGTAAAATTTAGTAGAAAACATTTCATAGAAAACTCAAAGGAGTATACAAAATGAAATCTTGGTATTAAACAAAGATCTTGTAATGTTTAAAAAAATGAAACTTTTTGTTTTAATTTCCTTGACCCCTTAGGTTTTCCATTATCTATCAATGAATGCCCGTTTAATACAAAGTACGCTCAGCCTGCTAATAATTTAAAGCATTTTACAGTAGATAGAGATATACCAACAAAAAAAAATTAGAAATGTAACTATGTAAGCAAAGAATTATGAAAGTCTATGGTGCTGATTTGTAAAAGGAAAAATTATAAAATAATGATCAAATATCGATAATTACTAGAAATAAAATGATTATAGAAAACATGTTTTACCAGATAAGTTCTGAAAATTGATTTTATTGATTGAAATCCGGACACATTTTAATTTGAAATGTATTTTTTTAAAATTATGTATCACATTATCTTTTTTTCAGGAGAACCTCCTGTTTTGAATGCAGAAGAGGAAGGATTAGATGGCGGCTACATCCATGTATGTTACCCCAAAGACAATGGTAAATAGCGAAGTTATGGTGACCAATTCATGTATATGTCTTCCAGGGTTCTTAATCACTTAACATTTAACTGTAACTTAAGACGTACGCAAGATGCTAATATTCGTGGTTATTACTAGACCAAAATTGCAAAGGAACCAACAAATGAATTTCAAAAAATCAGAAAACACCAATGAATCAATAGTGTATACACAAATGAAATTAAATATTAGGCATATTGATTGAAAAAAAATATTATAAAAGTGACTAATCAATATCGACATAACATAGTGAAAACACGATTAGAATATTTCAAATTATATGCACACTAGTATATTGTAAATAAACATTCCCGCCCTTATAATAACAAAGGTTGCACTTGACAAATTATTGATATTAAAATTTTATTAATATTTTATTTTTTAGACCAACTTTCTGTTTTGGATACAGTTTTAGAGCACGAAAAAGAATTAGATGGTGGCTACTTAAGTGTCATTAATGTATGTTATGACGACGAGAAAGGTACACAGCAAAGATGTTTCATCAACGTTGATATTTATGGTTCCTTTAGACATTATAATTATTGTAAATTCTACCTTAATGATTCTTACTTATTCATTTTTAGATTTTTATAAAATTCAGAGAAAAACCCTTGTCCTTCTCACTTTTCCATCCGCTCTTTTGAGAAAAGACACAGACATCTAAAATATGAACTCAAAGTATTGCAAGAACTGAAAGCCGGGCTTTAATTGCTTGAGCATATTGTCTGATCCGAAATTAGTATATGTATTTTTTTTTTCCTTTTGGCCGTTGATTTTTGAAAGGTAGAATTTGTATAATTATAATTTAAAACAATATCCTGTACACAAGCAATTCATATTAAGAGTCCAGACCCCCAGATATGTTTTGATTTTAATTAAGATTAGATAAATAGTATTTTCGAGAAATTCTCGCATATTTTCTATTCAATGTGCATTTTTTCTCATAATTTAAAAATTCAGTCTTGAAATAGTTAAGATAATGCACTGTTGCAACCACTATTGAAATAACAACTACTATTGAAATAATTATTTCAATAATGATTGAGAGTGTATTGCAATGGCAAACATAGTTTGTAACCACTATTGAAATACAACGACTATTGAAATAATTATATAAACAGTGTTTGAGAGTGCATTTCAATAACAAACATAGAAAGTAACCACTATTGAAATACGACTACTATTGAAATGATTATTATAAATGTTGGTGAAATTCATTTCAATAATAAACAAAGGTTACAACTACTATTGAAATAACGCTCATTTTTGAAGTTAAGCATATGTGAACCTGACGTTTTTGAATCCACCGCGCAACTCGAACTGCGGAAGATGGGACCGGTCAATGTCGTGATCAAATAACATTTGATTTTGCTAAAATACAAGTGTAAAGGATTTAACAGCGATTAGATAGTAAAATAAAGCGAAATGAAATCAATACTGCATGAATTTTATTAATTTGGCCGTTTGCCCGTTCCAACTTCGATAATTTACAACATTAAACCCTCGCTGTTTTGCGACGCCATGTTTTGCAGAGTAGGACGCAACAATACATTTACAAGGAAAAAAAGCCGTTTATACGTCGAAAATACGTTTATATTTAGGCAAAAAATATACAGATTGGTGCCGTTCAGTTTCATGTAACAACAGCACAAGCGATGTCACCCTGATGCAATTCCACGATGTACTTCGTTGTTTTCCACGTAAGTAAAAGTAGGCCTAAACTTAATAAACTAACAGCAGAATCACATGCATAAAAAAGATGGATAACCGGAGTTTACATGACACATTTTACATGTATTTATTCTTAGGGTGTAATTCATAGTTGTATAGCATACTCGAAATTCAGTGTTTTCTGTCTCCAGCTGGGATCCACAATAATTCGAATATTACAGAAAAGCACAAATTTCACAGATAAGTTTCAATAAAAATATACGGTTTTAGAATAGTCTTAAATAATTTTTATGAGGCATATATTGGATTTACTTTTTTGTTTACCAGTGTCAAATTGCCAAATTAGGCAAATAATTGATACTGAAATAGCAATTCACTGGCCAAGTTACAAATTTTATGAGAGACAAATCAGTTTGACATACATGTATTTACACTACCTCTGTTGATTTTTCGACTAAATTTTGACTTATGATTGGTAGAAGTCTGTCACGTGTAGGAGGTGGATTACTTACACCCAGTCAATACTGGTCGATGTAAAATTCTTTTGGAACACTTTGAATAGCTCAAATCCACAAGGTTAATGTTTTTAGTGTTTGCAGTTGGCAAGGTTAAAGTTACAAATGGCGTAAATAATGAGAGAAACATTTTTCTCTTTACTGAAAGCCTGTAACACGTACTGTTTAGGCAAAACAAAAATAGTCTTGTTTCCTGCTAACCGACCTACCCTTTTTTTTGTTGCCGACCCTAAAGTTTTGTGTTTTTAGTTTTGGGGAAAAAATTGGAATTTCAGGAATTTCATCTTCAAAAAGTGAAGAAGAAAATATAATCAGGTGGTATTTCATAAAACTGTATGTAAAGATGTTATAATATCTAATTTTTAGATATAATGTTGACCTATATGACATGTTTTATTTGGTTTTGTATTAGTTCATATCCAAAAAATACCACTTGAAAAAATGAAATAAAATAATTAGATAATGAAATAGTTTTTTTTTCAGGCTGGTAGCAGGAAACAAGACTATTATTTTTTGGCCTTAGTTCAGTATTGTAGCACGAACACATTATTATGAAACTAACACAACGTGATCTCATACTAGGCCACAGTATAATCACAGCGTGATGAAGCATATAGCAGATAAAAAAATTTATAAACCACAGATGATACATAAATGTTTCATCGGTGGGGTAAATTCTTTACATAGTTTTTTAGTGACAGGTTGCAGGATGATGCCTATTCAGTAGACTCGGCTCCGCCTTGTCAGGTATGAAATTTACTAAGCAGGTATCATCCCGTACCCTGTTACTAAAACACTATTTGATTTATAGTCTGTGCAGTGCAAGGTATGCCTTATTATAAAATGATGTACTATTTAAGAAATGACATTTCATTGTTAAATAGACATGATCAAAAGGTGTTTGTAAAACGTTGACCAATTTATTCTTGCAAAATTGAATAGTTTTGTGACCAATTTATTTGAACAGGTATAGAAGGAAAAGAAACATCATATGTCAGCAGTTAAAATCTCCCATCTATTCAACTCTATATAGCTGTTCCTGTGGATAAAGATGTATGAAAAGATCTTCGTGTGTTGCAAACAAAAGAATGGGTATGAGTGAAAAAAAAATGTTTTTAAGATTAAAAAATTACGGGAGTGATCATGCATTTGATTCTGATTCTGGTGGTGTGAAGGGGGATGTATTTATTTTTTTGCCTTCGATGATGACAGCATATAAAGTGTCAGATTATTTTTTTCAAGATCACATGAGAAAAATTATGACAGATTATTTCTTTTCACATAAACAAATAGATATGAGGGGAAAAATCTTCATTGTAGAGAACAATTTATATATTTCAGTTTACATATTCTAGGTCAGATTAATCCCAATATTTATTCTCAGAATCAAATGGTCCTCCCTTTACAAGAAACTTACTAATATTGTACCGGAGCAGAGCCAGAATCAAGGCAAGATAATTAAACTCTTCACCAAATTTTATTACGTTACATACAAGTCATCAAAAACAACAGTGATCATATAGTTTTTAAATAAAGTTCAAAAAATAAAAGTTAAAGTCTTTTTAAAAGTTTTCAGTTCGGAATTAAAATTAAAGTCTTTTCAAAGTTAAAAGTTCGGAATTTCCGTAAACCTATCCCAAGTGTCCAGTCCAGTTCAGGGGAGGAATAACAGGGTCCAGTGACTCTCTGGGTATCTCAGTAGTCGTCTCTCTGGGCTCTCCCGGTTCCTCTATTTATACCGGAGTTTGTACTAAATACTTCGGGGTTGACTTTTACTGATTGAAGTTTATTTTTCTCATCCGTAAACGAAAATATGTTGATCTTTTTCTTCTTGTTTCCTTGGTAAAGATAGAAAGTGTTAAAATTCCTCCAAGAATTATATAAGAAAGTCATTTTGCAATGGTCCCCAATTTCATATTATCTACCATTTTACTTTACAATGTACAGTACTGACCTATTAACTTAGTTAAGAGAAACACACAATATTTATAATCAACATCTAAATGTATACATCATAAATTGTATTTATAACAAGAAATCTACTGATTCCTAGGAAAGCCTACGGATTATTATGCCCTGTAAACACTTGCTTGTCTAATTCATCTTTTATATAATACACATATCTAAGACAAGCATAGGGATTATTATGCCCTATAAACACTTGCTTGTCTTATTTAATTAAAGCACTAATAAACGGCTGTAGATATCAATTGTGTTACAATATGATCATATAAAGTCCAGTTGTATAATATTTTGAAGCTTCACTAGTCTAGTTGTCAATTCTCTTAAATACATGTACAGGTAACTGCAGAGGCCTCAAATTCATAAAATGTTAGACAATAAAGTAACAACTCAAGTTTTGAATGGATATTAATTACTTATTTACATGTTGTCCATGGTACACATCATTAAGGCATGAAGTTTAAAACTAAAATGAAATTTGTTTACCAGGCTAAGAATAATATTGCTGTGTCACTGTCATTAAAACCTGAAATTTGCATGGCGCATTCCCTAGAGCAGCTCTCTATTGTCTCAAAGTAAGGAGCAATGTGGAACATGGAGGTCGGTCCTTTGGATGAGACTGTATAAACTGAGGTCCCCTGCTGCAGTAAATGTTAGCATGAAAAAGATCCCTCACAGCTCAATGGCCATAAAAACAGAGTATAGGTATAAAGTTACAGACCTCCACCAGCAAGTGGTAGCGTCTCCATATGAGTGAAAAAAATTCTTGAGAGGGACATTACACAACATACAAACAAAGCAAAGGCTGAATTATTTGTTTCAGATAAGACCTACACCTACAGTGGTCAATATTTCAACAAAGCATGTGACTAAAACGCTTGCAGTTGAATTCATTATGACAGGAAAGCTAGCATTTATAGAACAGACTGTACATGTAGAAACTTTTGTCAAGGTTAAAGAAATAATTCTGTTTCAATAGAACAAACAGTTCTCTTTTTTAAGAGTGTTATTTTAACTGGTGTCCAATATCTCCATATGTTGTACATTTTAATATAAATTACATTGGCAATCAGATATGTGGATATTTAGTGAGAATGTATTGTTCATATCAAGTTCATCATTCAGTCTGAGAATAAAAGTGTGATGTTAAAAATGAAACATAAGAAATCGGAATGTGAATAATTAATTTAATTATGTTTTAAGGTAGGTCGCGGGTTTGCTTTTGTCATAAATTTTGGTACACAATTTCGACGATTCGAGCGGCTGTTTTGTGCACATTTGATTATGACGTCAGTTACGTCACAAAGGCAACGTAGTTTTGTTTCCCGTTTAATTCTCTGCAAATGACTTCAAGTCAGTACGAAACAAGTAGATTAAAAGTGCATGCTAATGTACGTAAAACCCGTACATGTTTTATAATTAAATTTCAGTCTGAACTCTCATGTGATTACTAGTATATTTAATGCCCTAGGAAAAATTAAATACAATACCAAATGAAAGGAATAATTAATTTATAATATAATTATGTATTACTTTACCGCTAAAAGTCAATCAGAATAAGTCAGCGTAAAAGTTATGGTATGCAGAAAGAAAGTTATCAAAAATAAAGTTGTTTAGCGGAAAACTTGAGGGGTTGTATTTGGGCACTTTTTTTGCAACTGGGGGAACATGCGTATTGCATCATGACTGCTAATCAAAGCTAGGGCAAAAATATGTGTATAATTTTCAAGATGGAATCAATCCTCAACACTAAAAACGCATTAAATTTGATACATGCATTTTCCTTTTTTTTCATCATCATCATCATCATTAAGTATTGTTTGGTTACTTATTATGAATCTAAATCTCATCTAGTCACAAACTAAATAAAAGTGCGAAGCACTTTTATGTTAAGTTTGTGAGTAAAATGTCAAGAGTTTACACATCGATAAATTTTTCAAAAAGAACGTTTAATTCTTATAATTCCAATATCGAATTTTTAAAAATGTTTAAATTATTTCTCTTTGAGGCCTCCATACAATCCGTTATTTCTGAACGGCGTAGGAATACATTTTACTGTAAAGGAACGTAATCGAGATGAATTTCGATAGAGTTCAACTTAAATTGTCAAAACAATCGATAAATAAACTTATAACCACTAATAGAATGTTTTTTAAGTCAACAAATATCGTAATTACGAGTTTACTTCAGAATAGTTCGTCTTTGACCATGGCCATGTTGACATAAACAACAACTCTCATAGCGAAACTTGCAGACCGACGACGCCTTCAATTTTCACTTGTTTATTCAAATATTGAGGAACAATATAGAAAGTTGATATGAATTTGATGCTTATAGGGCAAGAGTTTGAGGTACGTTTCTTTTCCCTGTCAAAACGATACAGACTGAGCTTATTTACTACGTATGAACGTTGAGACAGCGATTTTTAAAATTCACACTCGTGATCGGACAGTGACATAAACATTTTCACGGCATCCATCAGTTAGGCAGTCTAGTATGTTGCCAGTTTTGTTTAAGCCCTAATTAAATTTAAAGTTTCTTGTATTCATTATTTAGCCAGAACAGACCCAGAAATAACTGCTTTCATTGTTTATACGATAACCTAGTAGTGTCATCAAGAAAGTAGTTCTGATTGAAAGAATTTATCGATGTGTAAAAATTTTCTGGAACGTGTTCTCGTCCAATCAAAACACAGGAAATCAATAGATAAAATGAAGATTGGAATTATAATACTGTAAACAATTTACAAGTATCTATTTCTATGATCAAAAGTTTTAAACAAAAGCTCTAGTCTAAGTGTAAAAGTTCAATACAAGTGTATGTATTTTACATTCTGTGCATGGAAATTTGATTAAGAAAATTCATAATGAACGAATGTTTAAGAGTTAGGCCAATGTACTACATGTAGCTTGCGTCTAATATATACTTGTGTTATGCCTGAAATCCTTTCCACCATGAATTTCCTAAAAATACAGGAATTCTCATACACGAGGTATGTTTATACATGTACCCTTCATTCCGACTCTGTGATTAGAATATGAATTCAAAATACTAGTGAAAATAAGTTGCTGGTCATCCTAATATATTTTCACAATAAGTTAAATGATGAATAAAATTAAATTTTGAGTTTTAATATGACATCTTTTAGATCTTGCATATTCAAAATGTCAAAATATTTATATTCGTACGGTAAACGTTACAACGTTCAACAAATGACGTTGTAGACATAAATAACGCCATAAACGCTACATTTCAGCAATATAAAAGGGAACTTTGAAATTTTTTAGCGAAAAATCTAGCGAGAAGACATACTGATTTTTTTATATCAATAGTTTTGATTTTACCTCATCTTGACATTTTGAAATTCTTGACTAATTCGTCTACGTCTTTAAAAAGTTATCTAACCTTTTTAAAAGTAACTATTTTCACAAAATTGGCATAAAAACGTCATTTTTCCATATATTTCAATAGTAAAGCGTAAAAAATGTACTGATGACAATACCGCGTTTATAGTAATATAGCATTAAAACTACGTAGGCAAATTTTATAAAAATTGCAGATAATACGCAGTTAATTCTCGGGAACATTATATCAAATTTTCAGGATAAGTTTTCTCGTAAGAATTTTTATGCAGTAAACCCGCGACCTACCTTAAGACTTCATAACAATTTTCTTTATTATGTTATTTTTTTGAAATATTTATTTAATCATGTTACAGTAAAACTTGTTTAGTGCGAACAGAGATATAGCGAATGTATGGATGTTGCGATCTTATTTTGGATCCTCAACTATATGAATTAAATGAATTCGTTACATTGATATAACGAATTATGGATATAGCGAAGTAAATGTTGTAGGTCCTAGTAACTTTGTTATAACCTAGTTTTACCGTATATATTTGAATTTAAACAGAATAATTATTTGATTGATTTATGAGCCATCATAAAATACAAATGTGTTTTAAGGGTCAGATTTTGAAAAAAATCAGTGGAAATTCAGATTATTATATCTTTTTTTACAATGCATGTACAAACCATTTTTTTTTACAACATTCACAAAGCTTAGCATTACTTCTTTAAAATGGAAGTGAAAAACAAAATTTCAAATTATATAAAGTGGGATTTTCTGAAAATTTTTATAGTCAAAGTTGAGAAAAAAGGCTATTTTTTAAGAGGCCAGGGGAAATTCAAACGAATTATTATCTTTTTATTATTACATAATTTATTTTAAAAATAAGCATGTATGATTTAAACATGTTATATATTTAAAATTCAACTGAATAATTTTTTGATTGATTTTTTTAGCACTTATTACATATAAATGTGCTTTACGGGTCAATTGTTTTGAAAAAAAATGCCAGAGGAAATTCAGATTATTATATCCTTTTTTCGAATTCATGTACATATCAATTTTTTTTCCGTTTTTCACGGAGCTAAACATCACTTCTTTAAAATGGAATTGAAAAACAAAATTTCTAATTATACCAAGTGTGATTTTAAGACATTTTTTATATTCAAGGTTGAGAGTAAATAGGCAAATTTTAAGAGGCCAGAGGAAATTCAGACTGTAATTGTGCGAAAATTAGATGCTTTATCTATGAAAAAGAATAAGCATGTATGACTTTTAATTTCATTTTAACATGTTATTTATTTAAGGTAATTCCACTCTTCTATGATGTCATAGGTTTTTGCAAAAACGTTAATTAGTTTAAATTCATACATGTACCTTATAGAAAAATATCTCATGGAAGAATGCTTTACAATAGGTGTAATTTTAAATATTGTTTAGTTAAAGAATTTAAAATACATATCTTCTATATTCAATCAATTATTCAATCTTTAAAAAAATGTTGACAAGGGCAATAACTCCTTCTAAGGTTTTTTTTCATTAAGGCATTTGTTTTACTGTAAAATAATTTTCCTAATATTAACAATTCAAAGTTATCTTTTAAGTAGGAAGTATTTAGGAACATTCAGCATTAGAATTATTCATTTTAACCAGTTTTTACATAATTTTCTTAACCCTTTAACTACCAGAGATTTTGCGTTTTAAGAGCAAAATTAACTTAAAACTTTCGAATTGAAATTTCGACATTTTCTAGTCACTTTTACATAAAGCAACCTATATATTTTCTGAAAGGTAAAATTCCAAACTATATAATCACGTAGAGTAAAATGACGTCATGGTTGCCATGGCAACGAATGAGGCCCATAATTGCCAAAGTTTTCGATTTTCTCCTTTTATACTTCCTAAAAATACATAAAAAAGTACAAATAATACTTCCACAACAGAGGATTTAGTGATACTATTAAAACAAAGTATATCGTCAATTAGTTTAAAGTTATGCTGGTGAATTTCATTTGAAAGAGAGGGTTTGACAATTAGATAATGTCCGGTATACGTAAGCATGGTAAGGCCTTGTGCCTTTACAGTTGATGATTGTAGTGACCAATTTTCTAATAGTTTTCCCTCTTAAAGTTTTTCAATGATTTCAATAAAAATTGGAACACATGTAGAGAACACTTACATTACATACACAAATCTTTTTTAAGTACATTTGTACTTTTATTTCAAATAAAATTGTTGCCATGGCAACAAAAATTGGAATTTTGAGAAGAGGACATCTTAAGGTATCCGACCCATATTAGGACCAAATATTCTAACCTTAAATATCAATTGTTTGTAAAATATCCTGATATTATTTTAAAGCATTTGAAAGTTGAAAGGGATATACCAAGAGAAATTTTCAAAAATTTTATAACGTAAGCAGAAATTAATTTTTGAAGATTGCATTAAAGTCTATGGAAGGAAGTAATTTTTGTAAGATAAAAAAAATAAATACTACAAATATCCAAAAATGCTGTGGTGGAAAGATCTATTAGATCATCAGGAATAGAAATTAAAACAATTAGAAATAATTTTTTTACCAGACAGATTTTTTTTTAAAATTAACTTTTATTGAGTAAATTTAAAGGGGGATAACTCGTCAAGGACAGGAAAAGGTCATAAATTGGGACATGTCCTACTTTTCCATTCTGATACTAAAAGATGAAAATTAGTTCTAACTACACTGAGTATTCAGTCCATACATATCTATTATGCATTCAATTCCATTGAATCTGAGGCTAATATGGATCGGATACCTTAAGATACATGTAGTTACGATTTCAACAAAACATGGAATTTAAATTCAATACCATGCTGCTTATTGAATAACAAATAAAGTTACAAAAATTTACATTCATAAAACGTTGGTTGAAGGGAGATAGGAAGAATAGTACTATAAAGAGTATCTCATTTTTGTCAGTGAAATGATCATGATGATAATAATTATTTGATGTCATCAGAATAATACCAGAAAATAGCTGGCCTCAAATGCCCGGTGTTTTGCTCCTTGGAAAAAAGGCCACGTATTGAAATGCTTTATTGAAAAAATTTTAATGTTTCACTCAGAATTATAATATACCGATGAATTGCAAATTTTGACCTATGACCTTTACATACCACTAACGGCTATTGAGCAATAAAGATTCTTTATCATGCGAACGCTTGCCGTGACACGGGACCTCGGTTTCAAGGTCTCATCCGAAGGACCCACATTTTTCACTTCAAGTGCCGAGCACGTGCCAAAGGAACAGTTGCTACCCAATTTGTATCGTCTTAGTTTAGTCGCAGCCGAGATTCGAACTCACGACCTCCCAATCACTGAGCGATCGCTCTACCGTGAACGGTGCAACGTGTTTTAGATGTACATGTACAGGTGTAATGACCAGTCGTTTTTGACATCAAGTGTCCCCCTCTATTTACTAGATTTTCACTACAGAATATTTACATCTGCTGAATATTTTCTCTTTTATTTCTTAAGAAAACCCATTGCGTTATTCATTGCATGAACTACAGTCGGCATGTCGCTTGTACAGATTTCTTGATCAGTGGCTGTTCCATCAATGAAACATTAAGATGTTCGCATCATTAATACAATAATTAAACATTTTTATCCCACTTTAAATGATTGTGTTAAGATATATATATATAAACAATAAAATGTCTTTCTTTGTTTGTTATTACTGGAATTAACTGTTGTGGCTATTGCAGAAAAAATTTACATAACCCGCGTAAGCGGGTTATGTATTTTTTCTGCAACAGCTGCTTCCGTTAATTCCAATAATAACAAACAAAGAAAGCATTTTATTGTTTAAATAAAATCACTTGCCTGCAGATTTCAGCAATCTGAACCTGAGAATTCCCAAAAACCTGTTATGTACTCGAACATACTAGTATACAATATCATAAGTTTATCAACAAGTTTCAAAAGAAGTACACTAACTTTCGATTCCATCCTACATTTAACACCCCCTGAGTTCAATAAAAATGAGAATTTTACTGCAAACATGCGATATGGATAGATGATCCTTTATTTTTTCCTTAATATGTTTAATTCCTATAAAATCAAATATATTTCTTCGCAAAGGTACCACCCCCCTTCTTGTGAATCGACAAAAACTTTGGAATGTATTTGTTGAATAAAAATTCATTATAGCTGAAAGGGAGAATTAAAAAAAATTATTATATAAATATTTCTGCTATGAAAAACACCAGTTTTATAAAAATTGCAGAGCTTTATTAGGCATAATTTCCCGATACTTCTGATTTAACTTTCATTTACTTATTTCTACAGCTTCCGCAATAAACATGTTATCCCGGTTAATTTCTGAAAGACTATTCAATGAGGGATTTTTTTTTAGTTTATCCCAAATTTTCTAATTAATCATGTTTGATATACTTGTTTTAACTCTGTGAGGACTGACAAAATTTATTTCGAGAAATACATTTTATAGTTCATCAAAATTTGTTATAGATGTTATGTTACTCAGACTGTAATCTTAACCCCCCTCCTTGGGAAAAAAAAAACTATCGCATAATGTGAAATTTAAAAATCTAAAAATGAATTAAAAAAGGTGAAGACTACGCAAGCACGTAGCAACAGGGGGGGGGGGGGGGG